>OY728137.1:1271621390-1272156390 GCA_963277665.1 Viscum album | reverse complement strand
ATATTTTAAAGTTGATGTGTGGGGGTAAAGGGAATCATGGTGGATGGGATAATACACATTGTGAGGAATAAGTGTGGGGGTTTTATTTTGGGAATTTTAAAAGGTTGTGATATCATTCATTATACTCTTTTGTTTTCCATTCTTGAATTAAAAAAATGAAAATAAATGGCTAAAAGAAAAAAAAATAGAAAAATTGGTTTTTATTTTGGAGAACCAAAAATCAGCATTTTCCAGACTGACGATCTTATGACCGTAAGTGGTTATGTGAATGATGTGAGGTTTGATTTAATCATATCTTTCGAAAAAATAAAAAAAAATAAAAAAAAATCAATAGTGTGCACAAATCTTCCATTATGATTACATGATCATAACCTTTTCTTTCAGTTTTGGGAATTGGTGTTTCTATTTTTGAAGGGGATAATTTCATTACAATTTTACTTTTAATATCATGAATTGTACTTTAGATATTGGCCTCCTCCTCGAGTCTTAATTTTTAATGCATCAAATCCTAATAACCATAATCCTTAGATTCATTTGAACCTTTATTTCAAGTCCTCATTATTTAATGTGTGTTTTGTCTTTACAAAGTGGAGAAAGTACTTCATTTACAAGCCTATAGATAAGGATCATGTTCTCATGATATAAGCATAACTCTACTTTTATTGTATCATTTGTGATGTGAGAAAAAAATCAAAAGTGTGGTAAATCATTACATGTCATGTTTAATAATGATGAATCAAGGAGCTTGAGTGAATGAAAGGATAAGTTCCATTAATTTTCAAAGCGGAAAAGTAAAATATGTGAATTATTTGTTTCATTGAAAAATTGGAAGTTAAATTGATATTTTATGAAATTTTTTGAATTTTTTATTTCACATTTAAAAATGTATGTTTTATTACATTGAAATTTGAATATTGGTAATATTGGTGTCCTTTGATTTTCATGTTGAGATTTTATGCTTGAGGCCATGCATAGTTTAAGTGTGGGGGTATTTGACAGAGAAAATTTACGTGCATATTATTTGATCTAATAATGAGTATTTTTTAATGTTTTTATATGATAAAACCCTTGTACTTCATTGTTTTATTAAAATAATGGGTAATTTATATTTTAGAATGAAAATGAGAAAAATTGTGAAAAGTGCATAATTCTGGATTTTTGGCAGATTTTTACCACAATGGTATTTTTGACATTTTATAAAAAATAAAATTTCAAATTCAGTGAATTCAATTTTTCTAGAATCCTGATTTTATTTCCTTCATCTTTTTCTCCTTTACTAGGAGATGATTCGGCCATCTAAAGGGCCTAAAAATTCACTGAAGTTTGACATATTTCTGGGCGGACAGCGTAAACCACACCACTGTAAATGAACTCAAACTCGCCCTACATATATCAAAATGTGGTGCTTCCAAATGGGATAGAACGAGGACGGAGAGGGCCTGATCTACCCAAAATTCTGTATTGTTTTTAAGTCATTAAAGCGGCCATTGAACGACATAACTTTGGATGAACCTTCCTGGATGCTTCGTCCAGAAACAGAAGCCTTCAATGAAAAATTCATAACACCTTTATCTGGTATCCAAATGCTCTGAAATTTTGGGGGTGAACGGTAAGCATATCTATGAACAACATTGATGAATAGGTACACGCGTTAATCTTCCATTTATTTGGTCAACAATTTGCAATATTTAGGAGGATATAATGCTTCCTATAAAAGGATGCCCTCTCCTCCTTCCAAAACCATCAGCTCGACACCCAAATCCATGGAGGGATACCATTGGGTCACATGCTGCTGCTACTTCTCTCTTCCCCTCAAATTTATTATTTATTTTTATTTTCATTTTAGTTTTTTTTAGTTTTATTTTCAATTTTAATTTTAATTTTTAGTTTTATAAATCCATGCATCTGTGTTTCTCCATCCACTTTTCTTATTTTCGTTCAATCTCTCTATCTTAATCTCTCTATATTCATACACCCAATCCACCAAGTAATAACATACTCTCAGAAATGAGAGGCTAACTCGAGACTTGGATTGGTGGAGGTCAAGATATTCATGAATTTTCATTAATTTTTGTTTTAAATTTGTGGTAGATTTGAGTTGCATGCATTGGTGAGGCGAATGTCCCCGATTAGGTGATGGCCCCCAATGAAATGCAACTTAAACTATTTCTATTATGTAAAATAGTAGTGATTCAAACACAATATTTCATGTTTGGATTATTAAACTAAAATCAAACACATAAAGGAAAATAATGATTGAATCCATGACTGACTGTCAAAACCAAGTTCTTTTTCATTAATTAATTCTATTTATAATTACATGATAGTTTATATTTTTCTTATCAAAAACACAAAATATATTTTTATCGATTTCATTTAAATAAAAAAATATCAAAACGAGATAGATTAGGTGATATAGAATACATTAAGTGAACCACATTGAGAAGGATCTTCAAGAGAGACGACCCTGGTCAGCCACTGTGCTGCACTAGGAAAAAAATATAATTGTTTTTGTCCACACTCCGCGACAGAAGTGCGTCAAAACTGGTGTCGTTGATGGGAAGCCAATAATTTATTCTTTTACTTTTTCTATTTTCACATCATAGTTATATTTTATTTCTTTTTAAAAAATTTAATAAAAAACAAAAAAAAATATTTCCATGATGAATTAAAATGATTATTATTCTACATGGACTAATAATTACTCACAGGTGCAAGAACAAGAAATACACTACACTAAGGAGGCCCTCCAATGAAAAGCTAATGCGCTTATGATAATGGTCAAGCAGAATGAAAGACGCATAACAATATGGATCTCACCAGAAGATTTGATAACCATGGTCGATGAACTCCAAGCTGACTTAAAAAGATTCGAGGCCAAGAAGGAAGTGTCCCTGGTCTTCCTGGATTTCACTAAAAACATCCATAAAGTTGAGGAAAAAAATGGACAAGCCTCACTACCTACCTCTATCCTGTGATGATAAACTCTAAGTGGAACTTTCCATAAAAGAAAGGATTCATGATGAACCAACTCAGGGGGATGATACATTCTTGAACTCGAATTCTTTTAATTTTGTTGAAACAAATTTGAGTATAACTCCAAATTTTTTTGAATTTTCAGAATCTGATGAATCCAATTATGTCCTGGAGGATGAAGAGGAAAGAGAAGATGCACCTGTTGAGGAACACCTTGAGCTCCGTGAAGAAAACAAATATTCACTGGTGGGAGTAAAATCAGTGTTGGAGAATGTTGCACAAGGAGAAAAAATGGTGGTGGAGGTTCCATAGATCATCTTACCCCCACCTTGAAAGTTGTACCATATCACGAAGGGGGAGGATCTAGCATACTCTATACATGGAGTCCTACACAAAAATATAGAATAAGTGGATGCTGAGAAAAATCACATGTGTTGGTTCATGTCATAGAATCCCCAACCACCATAAGACTTTTCATAACAGCTGGTACTACCCTCTAGAGGCAGTAAAAGAAGCCAGGGTCCACTTGGAGGATCATACCAAGATTTATCTTTACTTTATTTTTAGGAAATTTGATTTCAAATTATTTTCTTTTCCTAGATGTAGTGCAGCATGGAGCCCCTCCCTTCTATATGTTATGAGAATAAATGACATGATCTTTATGCTTAATTGGGTTATTTTCATTTATAGGTTCATAATGGTGGAATGAATCCCCATATTGTGAAGTGGAAGAACTAAGATTCATGGAAAAAGGGAGTTCAATTTTAGTGTTTTATCTTTTAAACTCTCCACATTTTAGTCCATAACATTTTTTGAGCTTTAAAGTTAAAATTGAATGCCCACGCTTGAATGAATGTTTTACTCAACTTATATAGGAGACATGAGTTTCTTAGGAACCCAGTGATTCCATGTTTTAGATTTCAATGTTGATATGATTAAATGATTGAAATGAAGAATTAAAATTTTAAAATGAAGCATGGATATTGAAATAATGACTCATGATTTGAAGAAATTAATTGATTCTTGTAAATGAAATCTCCATACCATCTTTCATGCTTTGAATTTATGAAATTTTTGTGAATTGATTTCATATTATTAGTCATGCCATGATTGAATGTCCAATTATTTATTTCTCATTCCCGAGAATATTTCTAGGCCAAGTAGTTCATATATATTCTTGAGAATATATCTTGAGTGATATTGGGACATGTAACTGAGTAGAACTTGTATTGAAACTTGTCAAACGTATGGTTGCACAAAAAAACATTTAAAATGATTGAGTCACCCTTTTAAAAGCTACATTTTCTTAAAATACCACCTTTACATCAATCCTTAGTTTATCCCATAGATAACATGAATGACCTTTTTAGGGATGAGCCATGTTTCAATCCATTTTTATCCATTCCTACCCAACTCTTGGTATTTGCATGATATTTTAAAGTTGAAGTGTGGGGGTAAATGGAATCATGGTTGATGAGATGATACACATTGTGAGGAAAAAGTGTTGGGGTGTTATTGTGGGAATTGTAAAAGGTTGTAAATTCATTCATTATACTCTATTGTTTTCCCCTCTTTAATTAAAAATTTGACAAAAAATGACAAAAAGAAAAAAAAATTAGAAAAATGGGTTTTGATTTTGGGGAACCAAAAAACACCATTTTCCATACTGACAATCTTAGGATCGTATGTGTTTAGGTGATGGATGTGAGGTTCGATCCAATCACAACTTTTGAAAAATGAAAAAATTACAAAATAAAAGAAATCAAGAGGGTGAAAAAATCATCCATTATGATTACATGATCATAACTATTTCATTGAGTTTTGGGAAGTGGGTGTTACTATTTTTGAAGGGGAGAATTTCATTACACTTATGCTTTTAATATCATGCATTGTACTTCAGAGATTAGCCTCCTCCTTGAGCTTTAATTTATAAAGAATAAAATCTTAACAAACTTAATCCTCATAGTCATTTGAACCTTTATTGCAAGTCCTCATGATTTTATGTGTCTTTTGTTTTTACAAAGTGAAGAACATAGTTCATTTTCAGACCAATGAATAAGGAGCATGTTCTCATGATATGAGCATAACTCTAATTGAATTGTTTTACGAGTGATAATGAAAAAAAAATCAAATTTATGGTAAATCATGACATTTCATGTTTAATAATAATGAATCAAGGAGATTGAATGAATGAAAGGATAAGTTCCATCAATTTTTAAAAGGGAAAAGTAAAATATGTGAATTATTTGTCTTTTTAAAAAATGGGAAGTAAAATTGATATTTTGTGAATATTTTTGAATGTTTTAATTCACATTGAGAATTTATTGATTTTATTGCATAGAAATTTGAATATTTGTAACATTGGTGTCCTCTGATTACCATGTTGAGATTTTATGCTAGAGGACAACATAGTTTAAGTGTGGGGGTATTTGACAGAGAAAAATTACGTGCATATTTTTTATTTAATAATTAGTATTTTTTAATTTTTTTATATGATAAAACCCATGTATTTCATTTTTTTATTTAAATAATGTGTAATTTAAGTTTTAGAATGAAAATGAGAAAAATTGTGAAAAGTGCATAATTCTGGATTTTTGGACAGATTTTTACCACAATGGTATTTTTTTAATTTCATAAAAAATATAATTTTAAATTCAGTGATTTTATTTTTTCTAGAATCATGATTTTATTTCTTTTATCTTTGTCTGCTTGACCAGGAGCTGATTCGGCCATCTAAAGGGACTAAATATTCATTGAAATTTGACATATTTCTGGGCGGACAGCTTGGATAACACCTCTGTAACGGAACCCTAACACGCCCTACACATATAAAAATTAGGTTATTCTACCTGGGATAGAACAAAGACAGATATATCCTGATATAAACCTAATTTTTTGAGTTTTGAATTCATTAAAGCGGCCATTGAACGACATACTTTTGGAGGCACCTTCCTGGAAGCTTTGTCCAGAAACAGAAGCCTTCAATAAAAAATTCATATCTCCTTCATCCGATGTCAATATTCTCTGAAATTTAGGTTGTGAACGGAAAACACATATATGAACAACATTGAACAAGGGGTCCACGCGTGAATCAGCCATTTATTGGTCCAAAAACCTGAAAAATTTCGGAGGACAGAATGCTGCCTATAAAAGGAGGCCCTCTCCTCCTTCCAAAACCATCAGCTCGACAGCCAATGACAAGGAGGGATACCACCGGGGCACGGGCCGCTGTTGCTTCTCTCTTCCCGACTCATTTATATTTTTTTTCATTTTAGTTTTTTTTTAGTTTTATTAATCCATGAATCTGTGTTTCTCCATCCACTTTTCCCCTTTTCAATCTTTCTCTCTCTCTCAATCTCTCTATCTTCCTACAACCAATCCACCAAGTAATCACATACTATCAGAAATGAGAGGCTAACTAGAATCTTGGATTGGGGGGAGGTCAATATATTCATGAATTTTCTATAATGTTTGTTTTATGTTTGTGGCAGATTTGAGTTGAATGCATTGGTGAGGCGAATGTCCTCGATTGGGTGACGACCACCAATGAAATGTAACGTAAACTATTTCTATTCTGGAAAAGAGTAGTGATTCAAACACGAGATTTCATGTTTGGATTATCAAACTAAAATCAAACACATAAAGGAAAATAATGATTGAATCATAGACAGAACCCCAAAACGAAGTTCTTTCTTCATTAACTCATTCTTTTTATAATTGCATGATAGTTTATATTTTTATTATCAAAAACCCAAAAAATATTTTTATCGCTTTCATTTAAATAACAAAATATCAAAAAGATATAGATTAGGTGTAGAAACCCGAAGCCTGACATCCATGGACATTACATTACTTTTACGGAATACATAGTACATAACAAAAACACACACACAAGGACTGTCATAGTTTAGTGTCTTTGGAAACTCGGAATATAATATTCTAATCGTGGTGAAAGATCTTCAACATCTCCCATAAAGATCTTATTTTTTTTAACCTAAATCCTTTCTTTATGTCCTGGGTAAAATAAAACATAAAAGGGTGATCTCAAATGCTCAGTAAGGGTAAACAAAAGAAATATCAATCACGTCATATTCATAAGAACATATCTTTTGGAAATCTTAACCTGCAAAAGAGATCATAATTTCATAACATGGGAAAAATCATAGTAGTGAAATGTAATCCCAATAATCATAACTTAAATCATGAAACTTTGTGGAATACACACATAATCATAGAGAATCATTTCTTATTAGTCAAGACTCATTTCCAAGACTATCTTAGTGGACAAAGTCCCTTTCTGAACCGAGTTCACCCCTCGTTTCAGTCCTGTTTCACTGAACCGTTAAAACCTACCATTCTAGCCATGTCTAGCTCATGAGATATAAAATCTTTACCCAATGCATTGGAGGGAGATATAGGTCCCACCCATCTCATAATGATACCATTATTATTTGTGCCACAAAATCATAAACCATACATCATAGCATAACTCCATCTAATAAAAATGGGAATCTTTAAACATTGTGACATAATAAAACAATTCATATAAGATAAAAGAATTCATAAAAATATTTCCATCACAATATAATCAAATCCAAGTAATAATAGGGATAGAAACGGAACCCTATATTATCTTATATGGAAAATAATTTTGATAAAACTCTTGAACTCCATTCTTGAGGAAAATATCCTTTCAACTTCAAAAACATTTTTCATTTCTTAACATGTCATACAATTTTAAACTAAAAGAATTTGTTTAAAAATAAACTTGAAAACATATAAAGGGAGCTTCTTGTAAATAATGTTTTAAAAATCCATTCATGCCGTATAATTTAAAAAAACATTCTTCGTACTTTTGTCGGAAAAGTCAAAAAGTACCTCGTACGAAAAACGAAAAAAGATTCCTTTCGTATCCTTTACTAAAAACTCACCGATGAGTAAAATTGGATTTAAACAATTTTAGATGGATATAAATAATATTACATATTGAGGAAACATGGATTTGGATGATAAAATACACCCCAATAACTTCAAAGTATAAACAATCTCGGATAAAAATGAAATTGTGATATTTCCCTTACCTTAGGTCTGATTTGATTCGTAAGTGTCCGAACCTCCTGTATAATGATTTAAATAATGTTATTGACTTATTACAGAATCATATTAATTGTTATGATATCATATGTGTTTCACTTATGACTTTATATTACCCGTTCTTTTGTAAATTTCATGTTAGAAAGCGTTTTGGGTAAAATTGTTTCATTTATCGTCCGTGTTTTGACTTGTAATTATTCATATGATTACTTATATCATGATTACTTAATTCCAGAATATAAAACATGATTTATATATAATATATATTCAGAATATACATATATATAATAAATCAGTAAATGGAAAGAAATACACCGTTCATGGAGACGGTAGGCCGTACGTACGCATGAACGTTGTTTTCGTTTCCTTATTGAGTTGAATGAAATTAAGTAGATGACATACATATATATAAACATAAATCCAGTATCATTATTATGTCATATATTTCATGATTACTTATTATATATACTTTATAATCATTAATGAATAGTTAAAGTGGAGAATGAATCTCATCGCGTCATGGAGACGGTATTCCGTACGTACGCACGGGTGATGATATCATCCCCATGATCATGGAATTGTATTGGAGTGTATGTATACTATTTCAGAATCAATATCACTTTTTAATAGTCATATATTTTAATTATTTACACCATTATACCCATCCAAGTAAGGTGGTGGTGGAAAATAGATTACACCACGGCGTGGAGACGGTATTCCGTACGTACGCACGCGCGGTGATTTCGTTTTCCGTATGATGGATAGATGGTGAAATAGGGTTGATTCATACTTATAATTACATATCAGTTTATGATTGATACTGATTTTATTACTTCAAAATGAATCAACCTAAGAAGAAGAAGTGGAAGAAGAAATAAAGTTGAAAGAATCGGTAACGGACATTACCTCTTCTTTGAAGCCCCTCTTTGAGATATCCTTTTAGGGGACTAAAATTGGACTTTGAGGAAGACCAGAAACTCTAGGATGTTTCTAGGGAAGTGGAGAATAGAATATTTCAGGTTTTGGCCGATATTTAAGGCTCAAAGTGGTGTGAGGAAGAGAGGGAAGAGGTTCCCTTTTATAAGGGAGGAGAGGGGCATCTTTGGAATAATAAAAACTATTATTTTATTATAAAGACAAATTCGGATTTAAATAGATCCAAATTGATTCATTTCTAAGATAAGGTGGGGATGCGTTGAAATCCTCTCATCCAATAGAATTTAGACAAGTTTAGGTTCCTAGTTTAACCTTATCATTTGATTTAACATTAAGTAAAATAAATTTACTTTTACCGTGTCTTCTTGTGTACTTATACTAAAAGGATATTAAACTTACTATATCAAGCCAAAAGAACCCCAAGTTGTTTATTATTAATATATATAACCTTATCTAAGTCATTTGGCCGATCCTTAGATTTTTAGGAATAAAATAACAATTAATAATATAATATTTGTTTTAAAAACTATTTTATGTCAATTTTGAAACTATTTAGTAATTGGTTTTTGTAAAAATCATAACAGGATGATTAGTTCAAAAAAAGTTAATTAAATCAATACTAACATGTCATATTAACCTATAAAATTAGTTTAATTCATAAAAAGTCTTAAATTACATTTATTTGGGTATTTATACCATCAGTTATGTCAATATTTCATTAATAATACAATTACTGCATCATCTTTGTATCATAATAAATGATAATTAATTAATCCCTAAAAATTCTAAATAAATTTCTATGATGTAGATAATTGTATTAGATTTCTGGATACTATTCATGTTCGATGTTTCATGAAGTTTATCACTAAATTAAAATTATTATACTTATAGGATTTAAGAAAGTGACATGTTGTCACATTCTTTGGTTTTAATAATAATTAAATTCTTTTCATGGAAAAAAGTCTATTAAATGAATATAATCCGACCCTTAGGTAATATGGGTCGAATTTTAGTCATCCAATAGGATTTTGACATGTTTTAGGGTAATTTTATAATATTATATTTACCCTTAATTACCCGATTTACCTTTAACTATGGTAAATAAAATTTACCGTAGTTACTATTCATAATTCCCAAAAATAAAAAGTAGCTTATTAACATAATTTAGATCCAATGATTCCAAATATGTAATCCATTTTTCCAAATTAATTATAAAAAATGTTCAGAAATTAAATTAAAATTAATCTTGTTGTCGAAAGAAAACAGGTTTTTCTTTAAAACATTGCAAAAGATTGAATTGATTTATCCTACGAATTCGAGGTAGAATCAATGATAATGACATACATTATATTAAATGGTAAAAATATATTCTATTTATACTTTAAAACCATTTAATATTATAATTTAACCATATAAATTATTGCGATGAAAAAAGTTGTTTTTAATTAAAATATAGCATGTTTTTACTATTCATCAAAATATAAAAGTTAACAGAATAATACGAAACATTTATCCAAAGTAAATTTTTATTTCATGATTCCAAAGATGAATTTTATTTGGTCAAATTGAACTTATTAACATTTCAAAAACTAGTTTTAAAGTGGGTGCTCCATCAAAAGGCGGCAAAACTGCATTTTTTGAAAAATACTTATTTTACCCGAAAAATTTATTTTGTTCTTCTACCATATTTTAGAAAATGTGTCAGATGAATAATAATGTTATAATATTCAAAATTTAGTTAAAAATATTCGTAATGTCTAGTTCATAATAATATTATAATAATATATCATTGTTTAGTAAAACCCGATATTGCGTACAACACAAGCTATCGAGGAAGGTCGTGATTGCGTGTAATGCAAGCCAAGTCATGGTTGCGTGCTATGCCAGAATCCTTCGTTGTTTCGTATAACATAATCCAACCATATTTCATTTATACATTGAATATATATATATATACTCAATGTTGCATAGAATAACTATTATCAAAATTGTGTGTAACACTATCAAAGAATAGTGTTGCGTGTACTGCAAGCTAATACTCTGTTGCATATAGCGCAAGGTAATCTTGGTGTATCATACAAAACAAGACATTAATGAAATAAAAAAGAATATTTTTCATAAAATCTCGGGGTGTTACATACTACCCTCCATAAAATGAATTTCGCCCTCGAAATTCATCGGGGTTATAAATGGTTTACTATTCGAAAGTTTCTTTAATAGAAACCCACATCATAAAAAGGAATACCAAAACCAATATTTAAAAAAAATGTATGAAACTTAACGGTTACCCAAATAAACTAATCACTGGGTTTCCACATATGTGAAAATATGGATATAGAAGATAAATCTAACAATCACGTTCTGATAGAGAGTGGTAGAGAACATGGCTATGGAAAAGCCATCAATCACAAAGCCATAAATTTATGATGATCTAAGGTACCATCTGATTCATCAGATATAAGAGCACTAGGACAACATTTTTGGTTTTCAAGATCATTTCCCTAAAGTTTATTAAATTAGAAGAAATACTTTCATCATTTTGGTATAGTCTCACCGTTTGTCGTTCTTTGGACAATTTCCACTTCATCTCTTAAAGAAATAAAGTTGAATTTGTCATTCGTGATGTGTTAGCAGATCATGTGATAGAATGATGGGTCATTCCATCTGTCTCAAACAAAAGGTTAGAAAAGTTATCAAAAAATACATAAGTCCATCTATACTGAGATTAATCATATATGGTTCCTAAAATGGACTTATACTTCATATATCATACTGCTTAATATAATAAAACTAGTTTCTACTAAACAGGGACTTCATGTAGGCCAGTGGTAGGCGATAAAGGCCAGTCGCACTTCGGTTGTGGGTTCGATTCCCACAGCCTTGTCCGACGCGATGGGTTGTCGCTCATCCTACAGGTTGCCCTTTTTCTAAAGCTATATTACTATAACATTCCATCAACAATATCAAAAAAGTTTTATCCTTAAACAATATTAACTTATGTCCAACATAATCCATTCCAATCTTTAGGCTTATCTAAAATACTTCGTTCCATGCTCATAGTATAAATAAAATGATCACGTGAATGCCATCATTTATCCCCCATATATCATAAGATATATCTTGTTGGTCAAATTAAAAATATTTGAATACCTTAATCATGTATTCTCTTGAAGAATGAATATCCATTGAACCTTAGTGAAAACATGAATTCCGTTAAAAGTTAACACTTTCCACATACCAAAATCCTCAAAATTCTATATCCTCAAACCATGATATCACTTAGTCCTTATATCAATCATGAGCTCATGAATACTATCAAACATATTAGATTATATTTATCCCTTCATTATGTGCATATCATCTGGTTTCCATAAATATTTCAATCACTTTTCATGGTTACTGATGCCATAAAATTACTGAAAACCACTATAGACCAAAACATAAATATTCCAATATTCCACGATACTATATACAACATTATTCTGGAATCCCATTACATAAACACTTAATCATTCCACCACATCGTTGTCATATTCAACATCTCCAATGGTGATCGCATGTGACTTCCCTTTGTCCTTTGCCTTAAGTGGTTGCTCACGTCGATCATCACTAACCCTTGTATTAGGGCATTTATTAGCATAATGCCCCATTTCCTTGCACTTGAAGCATTGAAGTGTAGTAGTTTCATTATGTGTATCCCTTCCATTGTTTCCATCATTAGGAATCTTCTTCCCATCATTGCGGCATTCAAATTCCGGATGACCTTCCTTTCCACATTTGAAACATTTACTTGTCCCTTTAAGACAATCTCCACCATGCTTCTTTCAACACTTCTAGCATAAGGAAAACTTTATCTTATTTTCACCATTATTCTGAGATTTCTCCTTGAACTCCATCTTTCTTTTCTTGTCAAAACTATGAGATGGATAAGTAACACCAACTACCATTTCTACATTGATAGCACAACACACAATTTCTTCATAGCTAATGCCCTTCAAAGATTTGGTTTTAATCCACTGAAGAATCGATCAACTTTACTTTCAGGTTGGATGATAAATCCAGATGAATACCTTGAAAGCCTTGTAAAATTCTCATCGTATATACCAACAGATTCATCATCCTTTTGCTTTAGTTAAAGAAACTCCTTCTCCATCTTTTTTCAAAGAATACGAGGGAAGTACTTATTGAAAAATAAGTTCTTGAACTCATCCCATTCCATGGACTCAATTTCATCTCGTTGCCTCGTATTCTTGATAAGATTCCACCATTGATCAGATTCACCTTCCAAACGATATACTGCTAAGGTGACTTTATCATGTTCAGAACATTGAAGAACTGAAAATATCTTTTTAGTGGTACAGATCCATTGGTCAGCAACAAGTGGATCAGAAGACCCACTAAAAGAAGGTGGACGTTGCCTTATGAAGGACTCAATAGAATGTTGTTCCCTTCTCTGCTCATTTGTAAGTCCAGAATGATTCATAGCATGTGTAAGTATAGCAATAAAATTTTGCAGTCCATCTTCAATAACCTTTGTTTGTTCAGGATGAAAATCATTGCATTGTCCATTACATTGATCAACACGGTTCCTTCGGGTTCCAGCCATCGTATAAAACCCAAAAAGAATAGTGTGAGAGGCAAAAATCATGCTAGGGAAAACAACATAATAAAGGGGGAGTATCCTCAATATCTAACATCTTAGGTTAAATTCTATGATCGTTACCGTAGTTCTAGGACTGTATCATATACATATACTAATCCTTAGGGACATCCCTAGACATACCTTAGAAATATCTCTAGGGATCTCAGTAACGTTTTCGCATCCTAGTTTCCAAAGGTTGACTAAACCGTTCCTCTGATACCAACTGTAGAAACCCGAAGCCTGACGTACATGGACATTACATTACTTTTGCGGAATACTTAGTACATAACAAAAACACACACACAAGGACCGTAATAGTTTAGTGTCTTTGGAAACTCGGAATATAATCTTCTAATCGTGGTGAACGATCTTCAACATCTCCCATAATGATCTTCTTTTTTTTAAACCTAAATCATTTCTTTATGTCCTGGAGAAAAGAAAACATAAAAGGGTGATCTAAAATGCTCAGTAAGGGTAAACAAAATAAATATCAATCACGTCATATTCTTAAGAACATATCTTTTGTAAATCTTAACCTGCAAAAGAGATCATAATTTCATAACATGGGATAAATCATAGTAGTGAAATGTAATTCCAATAGTCATAACTTAAAACTTGGAACATTGTGGAATACACAAATAATCATAGATAATCATATCTTATTAGTCAAGACTCATTCTCATACTATCTTAGTGGACAAAGTCCCTTTCTGAACCGAGTTCACCCCACGTTTCAGTCCTGTTTCACTGAACCGGTATAACCCACCATTCCATCCATGTCTATCTCATGAGATGTAAAATTTTTACCCAATTTATTGGAGGGAGATATAGGTCCCACCCATCTCATAATGATACCATTCTTATTTGTGCCACAAAATCATAAACCATACATCATAGCATAACCCATGTAATAAAAATGGGAATCTTTAAACATCATGACATAATAAAACAATTCATATAAGATAAAAGAATTCATAAAAATATTTCCATCACAATATAATCAAATACATGTAATAATAGGGATAGAAATAGAACCCTATATTATCTTATATGGAAAATAATTTTGATAAAACTCTTGAACTCCATTCTGGAGAAAAATATCCTTTCTACTTCAAAATTTTTTTTCCTTTCTTAACGTGTCATTGAATTTTAAACTAAATGAAGTTAATTAAAATTAAACTTGAAAACTTGTAAAGGAATATTCTTGGAAAAAAAATTTAAAAATCCATTCATGCCGTATAAGTTAAAAAAACATTCTTCGTGCTTTTGTCGGAAAAGTCAAAAAGTACCTCGTACGAAAAACGACAAAAGATTCATTTCGTATCCTTTACTAAAAACTCACCGAAGGGTAAAATTAGATTTTACAATTGTAGGTGAATATAAATAATATTACATATTGAGGAAACATGTATGTGGATGATAAAATACACCCAAGTAAATTTCAACGTATAAACAATCTCGGATAAAAATGAGATTGTGATATTTCCCTTACCTTAGGTCCGATTTGATTTGTAAGTGTCCAAAACTCCTGTATAATGATTTAAATAATGTTATTGACTTATTAAATAATCATATTAATTTTTATGATATCATATATGGTTTACTTATTACTTTATATTACCCGTTCTTTTGTAAATTTCATGTTAAAGAGCGTTTTGGGTAAAATTGTTTCATTTGTCGTCCGTGTTTTGACTTGTAATTAATCATATGATTACTTAGATCATGATTACTTCATTACAGAATATAAAACATGATTTATATATAATATATATTCAGAATATACATATATATAATAAATCAGTAAATGGAATGAAATACACCATTCATGGAGACGGTAGGTCGTACGTACGCATGAACGCTGTTTTCGTTTCCTTATTGAGTTGAATGGAATTAAGTAGATGACATACATATATATACACATAAATCCAGTATCATTATTATGTCATATATTTCATGATTACTTATTATATATACTTTATAATCATTCATCAATGGTTAAAGTGGATAATTAATCTCATCGCATCGTGGAGACGGTATTCCGTACGTACGCACGAGCGATGATATCATCCCCATGATCGTGGAATTGTATTGGAGTGTATGTATACTATTTAAGAATCAATATAACTTTTTAACAGTCATATATAGTCATTATTTACACCATTATACCCATCCATTTAATGTGGTGGTGGAAAATAGATTACACCACGGCGTGGAGACGGTATTCCGTACGTACGCACGCGCGGTGATTTCATTTTCCGTAGGATGGATAGATGGTGAAATAGGGTTTCTTAATACTTATAATAACATATCAGTATATGAGTGATACTGATTTTATTACTTCATAATGAAAACCCCTAAGAAGAAAAAGTGGAAGAAGAAATAAAGTTGAAAGAATCAGTAACGGACATTACCTCTTCTTTGAAGCGCCTCGTTGAGATCTCCTTTTAGGGCATTAAAATTGGTCTTTGAGGAAGCCCAAAAACTCTAGAATGTTTCTAGGGAAGTGGAGAAGATAATTTGGCAGGGGTTGGCCGATCTTGAAGGCTCAATGTGGTGTGAGGAAGAGAGGGAGGAGGTTCCCTTTTATAAGGGAGGAGAGGGGAACCTTTGGAATAACTAAAACGATTATTTTATTATAAAGTCAAATTCGGTTTTAAATAGCTCCAAATTGATTCATTTCAAATATAAGGTGGTTATGGGTCGAAATCCTCTCATCCAATAAAATTTAGACAAGTTTAGGTTCCTATTTTAACCTTATCATTTAGATTTAACATTAAGTAAAATAAATTTACTTTTATCGTGTCTTCTTGTGTTCTTATACTATAAGGTTAATAAACTTACTATATCAAACCAAACGAACCCAAAGTTGTTTATTATTGATATATATAACCTTATCTAAGTCATTTTTCTGAACCATAGATTTTTAGGAAAAAATAACAATTAATAATATAATATTTGTTTTAAAAACTATTTTATGTCAATTTTGACACTATTTAGTAATTGATTTTTGTAAAAATCATAACAGAATGATTAGTTCAAAAAAAGTTAATTAAATCAATACTAACATGTCATATTAACCTATTAAATTAGTTTAATTCATAAAAAGTCTTAAATTACATTTATTTGGGTATTTATAACATCAATTATGTCAATATTTCATTAATAAGACAATTACTGCATCATCTTTGTATCATAATAAATGATAATTATTTAATCCCTAAAAATTCTAAATAAATTCCTATGATGTATATAATTGTATTAGACTTCTGGAGACTATTCATTTTTGAAGTTTCATGATGTGTATCACTAAATTAAATTTATTATTCTTATAAGATTTAAGAAAGTGACATGTTGTCACATTCTTTGGTTTTAATAATAATTAAATTATTTTCATGGAAAAAAGTCTATTAAATGAATCTAATCCGCCCCTTAGGTGATATGAGTCGAATTTTAGTCATCCAATAAGATTTTGAAATGTTTTAGTGTGATTTTATAATATTATATTTACCCTTAATTACCCGATTCACCTTTAACTATGGTAAATAAAATTTACCATAGTTACTATTCATAATTCCCAAAAATAAAAAGTAGCTTATTAACATAATTTGGATCCAATGATTCCAAATATATAATCCATTTTTCCAAATTTAATACACAAAATTTTCAAAAATTAAATTAAAATTAATCATGTTGTCGAAAGAAAATAGTTTTTTCTTTAAAACATTACAAAAGATTGAATTGATTTATCCTACGAATTCAATGTAGAATCAATGCTAATGACATATATTATATTAAATGGTAAAAATATATTCTATTTATACTTTAAAACCATTTAATATTATAATTTAATCATATAAATTATTGTGATGAAAAAAGTTGTATTTAATTAAAATATAGCGTGTTTTTACTATTCATCAAAATATAAAAGTTACCAGAATAATATGAAGTAAATTTTTATTTCATGATTCTAAAGATTAATTTTATTTTGTCAAATTGAACTTATAAACATGTCAAAAATGAGATTTAATGTGGATGCGCCATCAAAAGGCGGCAAAACTGCATTGTTTGAAAAATACTTATTTTACCCGAAAAATTTATTTTGTTCTTATAACTTGTTCTAGAAAATGTGTAAGATGAATAATAATGTTATAAGATTCCAAATTTAGTTAATACTATTCATAACAGCTAGTTAATAATAATATTATAATAATATATCGTTGTTTAGTAAAACCTGGTATTGCGTACAACACACGCTATCGGGGAAGGTCGCGATTGCGTGTAATGCAAGCCAAGTTAGGGTTGCGTTCTGTGCAAGAATCCTTTGTTGTTTCATATAAAATAATCCAACCATATTTCATTTATACATTGAATATATATATATATATATACTCAATGTTGCGTAGAATAAGTATTATCAAAATTGTGTGTAACACGATCCAAGGATAGTGTTGCGTATACTGCAAGCTAATACGGTGATGCGTATAATGCAAGGTAATCTTGGTGTAGCATACAACACAAGACATTAATGAAATTAAAAGAATATTTTTCATAAAATCTCAGGGTGTTACATTAGGTGATATAGAATAAAGTAATTGAACCATGTTGAGAAGGCTCCTCAAGAGAGATGACCATAGTCAGCCACTGTGCTCCACTAGGGAAAAAATATAATTGTTTTGTCCACACCCCGCAATAGACATGCTTCAAAAATGGCGCTGTTTATGGATATCCAATAAGTTATTCATTTACTTTTTCTATTTTCACATCATAGTTAGATTTAAATTCTTTTTAAAAAAATTAATAAAAAAAATTATTTCCATGATGAATTCAAATGATTTTTATTCTACATGGACTAACAATTACTCACAGGTGCAAGAACAAGAAATAGACTACACTGAGGAGGCCCTCCAACGAAGAGATGATGCGCTTATTATAATGGTCAAGAAGAAAGAAAAAGGAATAACAACATGGATCTCACCAAATGATTCGATAACCACAGTCGATGAACTCTAAGCTGACTTAAAACGATTCGAGGCTAAGAAGAAAGTGTCTCTGGTCTTGGCGGATTTCATAGAAAACATCCATGAAGTTGAGGAAAAACTCAAAATGGATGAGCCTCACTACCTACCTCTATTCTGTGATGATCAACTCCAAGAGGAACTTTCCATAGAATAAATGATTTAAGATGAGCCAACTTAGGGAGATGAAAAATTCTTGAACTCAAATTCTTTTAATTTTGTTGAAACAAATTTTCTTATAACTCCCAATTGTTTTGAATTTTCAGAATCTGATGAATCCTATTATGTCCTGTAAGATGAAGAGGTAAAAGAAGATGCACCTTTTGAGGAACACCTTGAGCGCCCTAAAGACAAAAAATATTAACTAAATGGAGTAAAATAAGAGATTGAGAATGTTGCACAAGGAGCTACGATGGTGGTGGAGGTTCCATACATCATTCCACCCCCACCTTTAAAGATATACCATATCGCGATGGAGGATGATCTAGCATAAACTATCCATGGAGTCCTCCTAAAAAAGAAATATGTAGTGGATGCTGAGAAAAATCACATGTGGTGGTTCTCGTCAAAGAAACCCCAAACACCATCAGACTTTGGATAACAGCTGGTACTGCCCTCTGGAGGATGTAAAAGAAGCCAGGGCCCACTTGGAGGATCGTTCCAAGATTTATCATTATTTGATTTTTAGGAAATATGATGTCAATTTATTTTATTTTCCTAGATGTAGTGCACCATGCATCCCCCTCCCTTCTATATTTTTGAGCTTAAATGACATGATCCTTATGTTCAATTGGGTTATTTTCTTTTATAGGTTCATAATTGTGGAAGGCATTCCCATACAGTGAAGTGGAAGGACTATGTTTCATGAAAAAAGGATTTCAATTTTAGTGTTTTATATTTTAATCTTTCCACATTTTAGTCCACAACATTTTTTGAGCTTTAAAGATAAAATTGCATGCCCACACTTGAATTAATTTTTTACTCGACTTATCTAGGAGACATGAGTTTCTTAGGAACCCAATGATTCCATGTTTCAGATTTCAATGTTGATATGATTAAATGATTGAAATGAAGAATTGAATTTTTAAAATATAGTATGGATATTGAAATAATGACTCGTTATTTGAAGGAATTAATTGATTCATGTAAATGAAATTTCCCTACCAACTTTCATTCTTTGAATTTATAAAATTTATGTGAATTGATTTGATATTATTAGTCATTCCATGACTAATTTTCCAATGTTATATTTCTCATTCTCGAGATGATTTCTATACCATGTACTTCCTATTTATTCTTGATCATATTTCATGAGTGTTCTTGGGACATGTAACCGACCAGAGCTTGTATTGAAACTTGTTAATGCTATGACTACACAAAAACACATTTAAAATGATTGAGGCATCCTTCAAAAAGCTAAATTTTCTTAAATGACCAACTTTACATCAATTCTTCATTTATCCCATAGAGAACATGAATGTCCTTTATTGGGATGAGCCATGTTTCATTCCATTTTTATCCATTCCGACCCAACTCTTGGTATTTTCATGATATTTTAAAGTTGATGTGTGGGGGTAAAGGGAATCATGGTGGACGAGATGATACAAATTGTGAGGAAGAAGTGTGGGGGTGTTATTGTGGGAATTGTAAAAGGTTGTGAAATCAATCATTATAATCTATTGTTTTCCCTTCTTGAATTAAAAAAATGACTAAAAATGACAAAAAAAATAAAAAATTTAAAATGGGTTTTGATTTTGGAGAACCAAAAATCACCATTTTTCAAACTGACGATATTATGATCATATCTAGTTAGGTGATGGATGTAAAGTTTGATCTAATCATAACTTTCGAAAAATGACCAAAAAGTACAAAATTAAAAAAAATTAAGAGGGTGCACAAATCATCCTTATGCTTACATGATCATAACCTTTTCTTTGAGTTTTGGGAAGTGGGTGTTGCTATTTTGGAAGTGGATAATTTCATTAAACTTTTACTTTTAATATCATGAATTGTACATCAGAGATTAGCCTCTTCCTTGAGACTTAATTTTTAATGCATCAAATCCTATCATCCTTAATCCTCAGAGTCATTTGAACATTTATTACAAGTCCTCGTGATTTTATTTGTCTTTTCTCTTTACAAAGTGGAGAATGCAGTTCATTTACAAGCCTATGGATAAGGGGAATGTTCTCAGGATATGAGCAAAACTCTACTTGAATTTTATCATGAGTGATGACATAAAAAAAATCAAAAGTGAGGTAAATCATGACATGGCATGTTTAATAATGATTAATCAAGGAGCTTGAATGAATGAAAGAATAAGTTACATCAATTTTCAAAGGGGAAAAGTAAAATATGTGAATTATTTGTTACTTTGAAAAATGGGAAGTTAAATTGACATTTTAAGAATATTTTTGAATGTTTTATTTCACATTGAAAATTTTATGATTTTATTGCATTGAAATTTGAATATTGGTCACATTTGTGTCCTCTGATTTCCATGTTGAGATTTTATGCTTGAGGACAAGCATAGTTTAAGTGTGGGGGTATTTGACAGAGAAAATTTACATGAATATTTTTGATCTAATAATAAGTGTTTTTTAATTTTTTAGATGATAAAACGCATGTATTTCATTGTTTTATTAAAATAATATGTAATTTGAGTTTTAGAATGAAAATGAGCAAAATTGTGAAAAGTGCATAATTCTGGATTTTTGGACAGATTTGTACCACATGGGTTTTTCTGACATTTCATAAAAAATATAATTTCAAATTCAGTGAATTTAATATTTTTAGAATCCTGATTTTATGTAACACCCCGAGCTTCCATGAAACGCTTCTCATTCAATAATGCAATAGCTTTCATTGTACGCAACTTCGAGTTCTAACACATTGCAACTATTCAAAGTAGTCGTTATGAATAGCAATAACCACTTTTTAAAATTATAGAAATTTTCTATTTCAAAATGGACTTCATTTTTGGATTCGTAATAACGAAATTTGCCTATGTTGAATTTTTGGTATATTTATGAGAACTTCCAATTTTTTTATGAATAGTGAAAAATACTTATAACAACTTTTTTAATAAAAATAATTTATAATGATAAATTATACTATTGGGTGGTTTTAAAGTATAATTAGAATATATTTTTACCATTGTATCCAATGGTGTTTATTAGAATTAATTTCAATTTGAAATTGGACATAAACAATTGTCAATCTTTTGATATAAATTGTTTCTTAAAAACACGTTATTTGTTGTGACAACGGGAATTAATTATAAAATTAATTAATGAAATATATATGTTTGGAATTTTGTAAAATAGACATCATTTTTGAATTCGGAATATCAATTATAGCTTAGGGTGAAATTTTGGCATTATTCTGAAAAACTTCAATTTTTTATGAATAGTGAAACCACTAAGTGGTAGTTAAAAAAACTGATTTTTCGTTTAAATGAAACATTACCACTTCTGTGATTAGAATTTCAAAAATCCGACATACATGGTTTTCATTAGGAAGTAAAATGTGGTTCAATGAGATTAAAATAATTTTTTGGTGAATAGTAACTTTTAAGTTCTTAATCGCGATTAGAGGTAATTAGTGTAGTTTAAGGTAAAAATAATGTTTTAATAATATGAGATGAGCTTGACACATGTCCTACCCTCATTGGATGTGACATGGCCGACCAAGACAATCCATGGGTCAACTTGGGGACCCCATGGAGCAACTTTAGTTGGAAAATGGCATAAATACCTTTTATTTAATCTTAAAGTAAAAAATGACACAAACATGAAATGTTTTACTAAAACAATTTTTACATGGGGTTATACAAGTCATATTTTTGACTATAAATATTCATTGGAAATCTAAAAAGATTTCCTACATCATAGTGTTTTTTTATAATTTTTAGACATTAAATAAATTAAATTATTTATGACATCATGATGATGCAGTGATGACCTCATTATTTAACGATTTAAATAAAATGAGAAGATAATGCAAAATCCAAGGCTTACAATTGTCCAAATACTATTGGATGAGGATATTTCAAAACCTTATCACCTTATACTCGAATTATATAAGTGTGGGACCTCTAAAATCCGAAACTCATTTTATAATAATGTGACTTTTCTTTACTTTCCAAGAGTGCCCCTCCTCTCCACTTATAAAAGGCCCCCACCTCTACCACCTCATTCACACTTTCAAGCCTTTTGGATAGGCCAAACTCTGACCAAATACTCTCCCAACTTCCCCCTATTACTCCTAGAAGCCTCACTTTGGGAAGAACTCTTCCCAAGGAAGCCTTTGGCTCAAATCAAAAAGAGTTACACGATTTTGAGGTAATGTCTTCTCTAATGTTGTTTTGTTTTATTTTTCTTCTCCAACCACCTAAACTCTTTTTATTCATTTATTTTGTAACAACACCAGTATCCTAAATATACTAGTATGTTGTTATAATAAGTATTAGAGCTACACTTACACACACCTACATCTAATGGTTAAAGAACATACGGTTTCTGTGGATGGCGAATTTCGGCCTCACGAAACGATGATTGTTCAACACTCATATAACACCTTAAAAGGTGGCCATTAAGATGTAACTATATTTATATATGATATATAATATGTTTATTGTTTTACTTATGCTTCTGTATTTCTCATTTATGGCATACTTTATGATTTCCATTATGGGTAAACGCGATAATTTCATTTTAGGAAGTGCGGACTACCGCCCCCTCAAAGTGATTTGAACCGTTAATGCCATATGTGGGATGTATAAAGGATGGAGTAAATGGTATTATACACTATATTATACTGTAATTATATTATACATTTATATCATTATGATTTAATTCCATTAAATACGAAATAGAAATGAAAGTAGCGTTCATGCGTACGTACGGCTTACCGTCTCCATGAATGGTGCATTTCATTTCTTACCTCTAAATGTTACGTAATATTATAAATTAATGTATATACTAGATATATATGATATATATGACATCTAAATCATGAATATAATTCTGGAGATAATGGATATTCTACCACATAAACAACTTGTAATTATAAGAACTTTATTGTTGACTCAAGTACCAAAGATCGACAAAACGACCGTTATTAACTTAAATAATTACATAATGTTCATATAATTGTAATAAGTGATATAAAAAGGATAATTAAATTGAAAATGGTTCTTAATAATTTATATATTAACTCTAGTTTATTATTTAGGAGGTTAAATAATGGTTGAGTCAAGTCAGACACGAGGTAAGGGAACTTCTTAACCCAATTTCTATTCTTTGGGTTAATCTCCTACTTTCAAATTATGTCATGATATTATTATGTCATATCTTGTATTTTTACATTATTTATGTGTACTTATAGTGAATACACATTATAGATGTACTTTATTTAAAAAAATGATCTTTTTAAGGACTTCGTCTCAATCCCCTTTCATTGAGTCATATTTGGTTTTATAGACAACTTTATTTTATACGGTGTATAAACCCCTTTGACTTTTACATTTATTCAAAAGGAATCTTTTTTATACAAAGATTTTTACTAAACAACAAAATGGGAATGTTTTTCTTTCCGTACTTATGCAGCGACAATGACTTCTCCGCCGCCGTGACTATTATTTGAGTTTCGGCTTCCTCTACAAGCCATCATTTTTTAATGAAAAATAAATACAAAGTTTTAACTTTCTTTTATTTTGGTATTGAAAATGGTATTGAAAGCGTTTTTATTATATCAATGTTCTGTATTGATATCTTGTGATTGAAATGTGGAAATGTTATGTTTCCTTTATGCATGTTTTATGTGATACGATTATGTTATGGTTTATGATATGTTTAAACCTATTCATATGAGGAATGCATTGGACTTAATAAGTGACGGGTGGATCCCTCTATAGCTCCTTGATGCATCAGTAGGTCTCATGAGACAACTAGAAGTGGAATTGGCCGAGGCACTTTCCCAATTTGATTTATGGTTTTGGCCGAGGCCTTAATCATTTTAGACGTCTTGGCCGAGGCCTTGACAAAATGTTTCAGAATGTATGGCATTATGCATTCCATCATTATGAAAGTGGTTATTGATATTTCATGTGATTATTCGACCAGTAGAATATCCATGTGAAGAAGTAAATGGCATTATCTCATTTTACTTTTGCCATATTATGTTGATGTTCAAGTTTAAAAGGCTTTTGTTTTAGTTATACATTGCCTTAAATGTTTATGTTTATTTATAAAAGCTTCCGCAATATTGTTATCCTTACTGAGCATCTGAGCTCACCCCTTTCAATGTTTTAATATTTTCCAAGATGTGAAAAAGTATTTTAGGAATGACCTGCAGGGATAGTCAGAAGAGTATATGAGTGTGGACTATGAAGACTTTGTTATTGTAGTTTTTCACCTTATGTTGTAATGTAACATTTATGAATGTATCTAGTGTTTCCAAGGCTACTAAACTAATCGGTATTTCGAGAATTGATCTTTTGTGATCATGCCAATGTTACGAATTAATGCACCGACTCTGGGTAGCTGGGGTTGGGGCATTACAGTTGGTATCAGAGGCAGTTTAGTACTAACCTTGGAAGCTAGATTTAGATAAACTCTGATTAGAGCACATATCCCAAAGATAGACTTTGAGGAATAGTATAGAAGAACTTCCTAGAATTTTGTTATTGTAGATATTTTGTGAGTTTTACGAGCAATACATCCCTCTCTGGATACGAGAAGGTAGAGGCGGTTCTGGAACAGATGTACCTAGGGGTAAAACCCGAAAACACCGCTTTGAGCTAGACTCGAACAGGAACTGGTGCACGACAATGGGCCTTGCTGCACTCTTGGTTACGACACTCCCGGGGGATATGCTTAGGATAATTCTCATTTTCTTTACAAACCACTATAAAGGGTTATGAGTATATAATTCCTCAAAGAAAACATTTCTTTTTATGATTATGGATTATATCCATAAATAGTTCAATTTATGTTAAGTATTTTATAAGTACGGAATTATGTATTTTGATTCATAAACTAATATAGTTTATGCCATTGTTTAGAAATGGCGCCTAGTGGAAGGAATGGATACCGTATCAATGCACGCACTCCGTGTAGGGATTTCCCTCCTGCTCAAGATAATTATTGTGGAGCTGGAGATACAACTGGTGCTGATCAACTTATTACCATACTGGGACAACTCACTCAAGTTATGAATAATAACCTTACTCATATGGATCACCATGATCCACAACGTGGAGGATCAATGTTAGACCGCTTCATGAGGCAACAACCACCAACATTTAATGGGGGTAAAAATCCATTAGTAGCTGAGCAATGTATAAACTCCTTAGAAAAAATATTCCATGCCTTGGGGAGTAGTGAAAGGTAGAAGGTTGTTATGGCAGTTTACTGCCTCACTGGAGATGTCGATCAGTGGTGTTCGCTGATTCAAAACACAAAGTAAGATGATAAAGTATCGAATATGTAATGGAGGGAGTTCAAAGAGCTTTTCTTAGAAAAATACTTTCCTCGTGACCATCGAGCAGATATGGAAAGGCAATTTCTGAGTCTGAGGCAAAAGGAGGATGAGAATGTCGCAAAGTATGAGGCCAACTTTAAAAGGTTAGCAAGGTATGCTGCAGATTATATACGTAACCCAAGAAGTAAGATTGATCATTTCTTTGATGGGTTAAAACCTTTTCTCCGTCGAGCTTTAGTATCACAATCTTTCTCAACATACGAGGATATAGTCTCATGTGCTATCAAGACAGAAAAGGAATTATCTAAGTCTTATGAAATCAAAGTAAAGCAAGAGAAGAAGAGAACGGTGGAACAAGAGACAGATAAAGGGAAAAAGGGAAAGAAGGATTTTCCATTATGTGATAATTGTGGGAAGAATCACCCTGGTACTTGCCTAAAAGGAATGAGAGTTTGTTGTAAATGTGGAGAAAAAGTCACCAGGCGTGTGATTTCAAGGGAAAGAAAGAGGATATCAATGTTGAATGCAACAATTGTAGGGAAATGAGGCATTATGCAAATGAATGTCCTAAGCGTCAGGGAAACTTACCTCAGAAAAGGCGAAGGGATCAAGGAAAATCTTATGTTGTTACTACAGTTGAAGCAGAATAACTAATGTATTGGTGCTTTTGGACTCATGGATTATATTCTGGTTATTAGAATAATGTGATATATATATATAAGGATTGTACTGCAGTACTTGTTGATTTTAGTAAGGTTTTAATATGATGAAGGTAATCATATTTTTAGTATGTGACAATAAGAGAAACTTTACTTTTTTTGGGTAATCTGATAAATTGATTTTGGAATTAAGAGACCTTTTAGAGAAAGTTTGGGCAGAGGTATTTTGGATAACTATAAATGTTGGGATGGATTAATTTGAACTTTGAATAGTATTGTTTAAGGTTAAAACATTTCTGAAGATTATTTTTGGAATATTATAATACTATAGTCTTAGGAAAAGGATAACCTGCAGGGTGGGGCATAACCCGTCGCGTCGGACAATGCTGCAGGAATCGAACCCACAACCATAGTGCGACAGGCCTTTATTACCTACCGCTAGCCTACAGGAAGTCCCTGGTTATTACCAAATAGTTTTACTAATCTAAATGGTATGTGTTAATATTTGGAACCTTATAAAATTAGTATAAATAGAATATTTTTGAGTTCTATTACCTTTTGGAGTAAAAGATGGGTTTGTGGTAAAAATTTATTAAAGAATGAAAGTATACATAACAAGTATGTATATTCCCTTACGTTCTTAGTAAATCTCCTAAATAAATTCCTCATCTTTATAAAAGGTAACTTAAAAAAACGTTGTCTGTTAACTTTTCCTACTGGGGAATCAATGATCGTTTAACCAATCACAAGTTTGTGATTTTCTTGTAGTTAAACTTTCTCCTAATCCAGTTTTCTACAACTCTCCATCTGAACTTGATGGTTTGTTTTTCTTCCATATCCATATTTTCAGAGAATCCTAGTATGGGTTCTCTCGGGTGACCTTTGTACGTATCTTGCTTTCTTTTAATGTTATATATTTATTAATATTATTTCCGATGTGGGTTTTCCACAAAGATATTTTCTATTTTCAACCTTTTATTTTCCAAGAAAAATTTCAAATTGTGAGGACTCAATTTATTGAAGGAGGGGAGAATGTAACACCCCAAGCTTCCATGAAACGTTTCTCATTCAATAATGCAATAGCTTTCATTGTACGCAACTTCGAGTTCTAACACACTAAAACTCTTCAAAGTAGCTATTATGAATAGTAATAACCACTTTTTAAAATTATAGAAATTTTATATTTCAAAATGGACTTCATTTTTGGATTCGTAATAACGAAATTTGCCTATGTTGAATTTTTGGTATTTTTCTGAGAACTTCCAATTTTTTATGAATAGTGAAAAATACTTATAACAACTTTTTTAATAAAAATAATTTATACTGATAAATTATACTATTGAGTGGTTTTAAATTATAATTAGAATATATTTTTACCATTTTATCCAATGTTTTTCATTAGAATTAATTTCACTTTGAAATTGGACATAAACAATTGCCAATCTTTTGATATAAATTGTTTCTTAAAAACACGTTATTTGTTGTGACAGTGGGAATTAATTATAAAATTAATTAATGAAATATATATGTTTGGAATTTTTTAAAATAGTCATCATTTTTGAATTCAGAATATCAATTATAGCTTAGGGTGAAATTATGGCATTATTCTGAAAAACATCAATTTTTGATGAATAGTGAAACCACTAAGTGGTAGTTAAAAAAACTGATTTTTCGTTTAAATGAAACATTACCACTTCTATGATTAGAATTTCAAAAATCCGACATACATGGTTTTCATTAGGAAGTAATATTTGGTTCAATGAGATTAAAATAATTTTTTTGTGAATAGTAACTTTTAAGTTCTTAATCGCGATTAGAGGTAATTAGTGTAGTTTAAGGTAAAAATAATGTTTTATTAATATGAGATGATCTTGACACATGTCCTACCCTCATTGGATGTGCCATGGCCGACCAATAAAATTAATTGGTCAACTTGGGGACCCCATGGAGCCACTTTAGTTGGAAAATGACATAAATACCTTTTATTTAATGTTAAAGTAAAAAATGACACAAACATGAAATGTTTTACTAAAACAATTTTTACATGGGTTTATACACGTCATATTTTTTACTATAAATATTCATTGTAAAGATAAAAATATTTCCTACATCATAGTGTTTTTTTATAATTTTTAGACATTAAATAAATTAAATTATTTATGACATCATGATGATGCAGTGATGACCTCATTATTTAACGATTTAAATAAAATGAGAAGATAATGCAACATCCAAGGCTTACACTTGTCCAAAGCCTATTGTATGAGGATATTTCGAAACCTTATCACCTTATCCTCGAATTATATAAGTGTGGGACCTCTAAAATCCGAAACTCATTTTATAATAAAGTGACTTTTCTTTACTTTCCAAGAGTGCCCCTCCTCTCCACTTATAAAAGGCCCCCACCTCTACCACCTCATTCACACTTTCAAGCCTTTTGGATCGGCCAACCTCTGCCCAAATACTCTCCCAACTTCCCCCTATTACTCCTAGAAGCCTCAATTTGGGCAGAACTCTTCCCAAGGAAGCCTTTGGCTCAAATCAAAAAGAGTTACCCGATTTTGAGGTAATGTCTTCTCTAATGTTGTTTTGTTTTATTTTTCTTCTCCAACCCCCTAAACTCTTTTTATTCATTTCTTTTGTAACAACACAAGTATCCTAAATATGCTAGGATGTTTTTATAAGAAGTATTCGAGCTACACTTACACACACCTACATCTAATGGTTAAAGAACATACGGTTTCTGTGGATGGCGAATTTCTGCCTCACGAAACGATGATTGTTCAACACTCATATAACACCTTCAAATGTGGCCATTAAGATGTAACTATATTTATATATGATATATAATATGTTAATTGTTTTACTTATGCTTATGTATTTCTCATTTATGGCATACTTTATGATTTCCATTATGGGTAAACGCGATAATTTCATTTTAGGAAGTGCGGACTACCGCCCCCTCAAAGTGATTTGAATCGTTAATGCCATATGTGGGATGTATAAAGGATGGAGTAAATGGTATTATACACTATATTATACTGGAATTATATTATACATTTATATCATTATGATTTCATTCCATTAAATACTAAATATAAATGAAAGTAGCGTTCATTCGTACGTACGGCTTACCGTCTCCATGAACGGTGCATTTCATTTCTTACCTCTAAATGTTACGTAATATTATAAATTAATGTATATACTGGATATATATGATATATATGACATCTAAATCATGAATATAATTCTGGAGATAATGGATATTCTACCACATAAACAACTTGTAATTATAAGAAGTTTATTGTTGACTCAAGTACCAAAGATCGACAAAACGACCGTTATTAACTTAAATAATTACATAATTTTCATATCATTGTAATAAGTGATATAAAAAGGATAATGAAATTGAAAATGGTTTTTAATAAGGTATATATTAACTCTAGTTTATTATTCAGGAGGTTAAAGAACGGTTGAGTCAAGTCAGACACGAGGTAAGGGAACTTCTTAACCCAATTTCTATTCTTTGGGTTAATCTCCTACTTTCAAATTATGTCATGATATTATTATGTCCTATCTTGTATTTTTACATTATTTATGTGTACTTATAGTGAATACACATTATAGATGTACTTTATTTAAAAAAAATGATCTTTTTAAGGACTTCGTCTCAATCCCCTTTCATTGAGGCATATTTGGTTTTATACACAACTTTCTTTTATACGGTGTATAATCCCCTTTGACTTTTACATTTATTCAAAAGGAATCTTTTTTATATGAAGCATTTTACTAAATGACAAAACGGGAATGTTTTTCTTTCCGTACTTATGCGACGACAACGACTTCTCCACCGCCGTGACTATTATTTGAGTTTCGGCTTCCTCTACAAGCCATCATTTTTTTTAATGAAAAATAAATACAAAGTTTTAACTTTCTTTTATTTTGGTATTGAAAATGGTATTGAAAGAGTTTTTATTATATCAATGTTCTGTATTGATATCTTGTGATTGAAATGTGGAAATGTTATGTTTCCTTTATGCATGTTTTATGTGATACGATTATGTTATGGTTTATGATATGTTTAAACCTATTCATATGAGGAATGCATTGGACTTAATAAGTGATGGGTGGAGCCCACTATAGCTCCTCGATGCATCGGTAGGTCTCATGAGACAACTAGACGTGGAATTGGCCGAGGCCCTTTCCCAATTTGATTTATGGTTTTGGCCGAGGCCTTAATCATTTTAGACGTCTTGGCCGAGGCCTTGACAAAATGTTTTAGAATGTATGGCATTATGCATTCCATCATTATGAAAGTGGTTATTGATATTTCATGTGATTATTCGACCAGTAGAATATCCATGTGAAGAAGTAAATGGCATTATCTCATTTTACTTTTTCCATATTATGTTGATGTTCAAGTTTAAAAGGCTTTTGTTTTAGTTATACATTGCCTTAAATGTTTATGTTTATTTATAAAAGATTCCACAATATTGTTATCCTTACTGAGCATTTGAGCTCACCCCTTTCAATGTTTTTATATTTTCCAGGATGTGAAGAAGTATTTTAGAAATGACCTGCAGGGATAGTCAGAAGAGGATATGAGTGTGGACTATGAAGACTTTGTTATTGTAGTTTTTCACCTTATGTTGTAATGTAACATTTATGAATGTATCTAGTGTTTCCAAGTCTAATAAACTAATCGGCCTTTCGAGACTTGATCTTTTGTGATCATGTCAATGTTACGAATTAATGCACCGACTCTGGGTCGCTGGGGTTGGGGCGTTACATTTTATTTCCTTCATCTTTTTCTTCTTGACTAGGAGATGATTTGGCCATATAAAGGGCCTATAAATTCGTTGAAGTTTGACATATTTCCGGGTGGACAGCATGGACCACATCACTGTTACGGAACCCAAACTCGTCCTAAACATATCAAAATATTGTTCTTCTACATGGGATAGAACGAGGACGGAGAGGGCCGAATGTACACCAAATTTTTTAGATATTTAAAGTCATTAAGGCGGCCATCGAATAACATACCTTTGGAAGAACCTTCTTGGAAGCTTCGTCCAGAAACATAATCCTTCAATGAACAATTCACAAATCCTTCATCTGGTATCCATATGCTCTGAAATTTTGTGGGTGAATGGAAAAAACATCTATGAACATCATTGAAGAAGGGGTCTACGCATTAATCATCAATTTATTGGGTCAACAACACGCAATATTTCGGAGGACAGAATGCTGCCTATAAAAGGAGGACCTCTCCTCCTTCCAAAACCATCAGCCCGACACCCAAATCCAATGAGGGATACCACTAGGGAATGGGCCACTACTACTTCACCATTTCCCCATAATTTAATATTTTATTTTCATTTTCATTTTATTTTTGTTTTAGTTTTATTTTCAATTGTATTTTTATTAATCCTTGTATATGTGTTTCTCCATCCACTTTTCTTCTTTTCATTAATTATCTCTCTATCAATCACTCTATATTCCTACAACAAATAAACCAAGTAATCTCATACTCTCATAACTTCGACGCTAACTCAAGACTTGGATTGGGGGAGGTCATTATATTCATGAATTTTCATTAATGTTTTTTTAAGTTTGTGGTAGATTTGAGTTGCATGCATTAGTGAGGCGAATGTCCCCGATTGGGTGACGGCCCCTAATGAAATGTAACTTAAACTATTTCTATTCTGGAAAAGAGTAGTGATTCAAACATGAGATTTAATTTTTGGATTATCAAACTAATATCAAACACATAAAGGAAAATAATGCTTGAATCCAAGACTGAACCTCAAAACCAAGTTCTTTCTTCATTAACTCATTCTGTTTATAATTGCATGATAGTTTATATTTTTCTTATCAAAACACAAATAAATTTGTTAACGCTTTCATTTAAAAAACAAAATATCAAAAAAAAAGATAATAGGTGATATATAATAATGTAAGTGAACCATGTTGATAAGGCTCCTCAAGAGAGATGACCCATGTCAGCCACTGTGCTGCACTAGGAAAAAAAATATAATTGTTTTTGTCCACTCCCCACGACAGGCGTGCGTCAAAACTGGCGTCGTAGTCGGGGATCCAATCAGTTATTCACTTACTTATTCTATTTTCGCATTATAGTTAGATTTCATTTTTTAAAAAAAATTGATAAAAAATATACTTCACTGATGAATTCATATGATTATTATTCTACAAGGACTAACAATTACTCACAGGTGCAAAACAAGAAATATACTACACTAATGAGGCCCTCCAACAAAGAGCTGATGAACGTATGATAATGGTAAAGCAGAAATAAAGAGGAATAACAACATGGATCTCAACATAAGATTCGATAACCATGGTCGATGAACTCCAAGATGACATAAAAAGATTCAAGGCCAAGAAGGAAGTGTCCCTGGTCTTGGTGGATTTCACTGAAAACATACATGAATTTGAGGACAAACTCAAAATGGAGGAGCCTCACTACCTACCTATATCCTCTGATGATCAACTCCAAGAGGAAATTTACATAGAAGAAAGGATTCATGATGAAACAACTCAGGGAGATGATACATTCATTACTCAAATTCTTTTAATTTTGTTGAAACAAATTTTAGTATAACTCCCAATTGTTTAGAATTTTCAGAATCTGATGAATCCTATTATGTCCTGTAGAATGAAGAGACGAAATAATATGCACCTGTTGAGGAACGCCTTGAGCGCCATGAAGACAACAAATATTTACTAGAGGGAGTAAAAGAAGAGATGGAGAATTTTTCACAAGGAGCTATGATGGTGGTGGATGTTCCATACATCATCCTACACCCACCTTCCAAGATGTACCATATCGCAAAAGTGGAGGATATGGAATACTCTATCCATGGAGTCCTCAAAAAGAAAGAAGTATTGGATGCTGAGAAAAATCACATGTGGTGGTTCATGTCAAAGAATCCCCAACCACCATCAGACATTGGATAACAGCTAGTACTGCACTCTGGAGGTAGTAAAAGAATCCAAGGCACACTTGGGGATCGTACTAAGATTTATCTTTACTTGATTTTTAGGAAATTAGATGTCAATTCATTTTCTTTTCCTAGATGTAGTGCATCATGCAGCCCCCTCCCTTCTATATTTAATGATCTTAAATGACATGATCCTTATTTTTAATTGGGTTATTTTCTTTAATAGGTTCATAATGGTGGAAGTAATCCCCATACAGTGAAGTGGAAGGACTATGTTTCATGAAAAAATGGAGTTCAATTTTACTGTTTTATCTTTTAAACACTCCACATTTTAGTCCACAACAATTTTTTAGCATTAATGATAAAATTTCATGCCCACGCTTGAATTAATGTTTTACTCGACTTATCTAGGAGACATGAGTTTCTTAATAACCCAGTGATTATTTGTTATATATTTCAATGTTGATATGATTAAATGGTTGAAATGAAGAATTGAATTTTTAAAATGAAGCATGGATATTTAAATAATGACTCGTGATTTGTAGGAATTAATTTATTCATGTATATAAAATTTCCCTACCATCTTTCATGCTTTGAATTTATGAAATTTATCTGAATTGATTTGATATTAATACTCATGCCATGATTGATTGCCCAATGTTATATTTCTCATTCCCGAGAGGATTTCTATACCATGTACTTCCTATTTATTCTTGAGCATATTTCTTGAGTGATCTTGGGACATGTAATCGACCAGAACTTTTATTGATACTTGTCAATGATATGACTGCACAAAATCACATTTAAAATGATTGAGGCATCCTTTTAAAAGCTAAATTTCCTTAAAATACCACCATTACATCAATTAATCATTTATCCCATAGAGAACATGAATTACCTTTATAGGGATGAGCCATGTTTCAATCCATTTTTATCCATTCCTACCCAACTCCAGGTATTTACATAATATTTTAAAGTTCAATTGTGGGGGTAAAGGGAATCATTGTGGATGGGACGATGCACATTATGAGGAATAAGTGTGGGGTGTTATTGTGGGAATTTTAAAAGGTTGTGAAATCATTCCTTATACTCTATTGATTACCCCTATTGAATTTAAAAAAATGACAAAAAATGACAAAAAGAAAAAAAAATAAAATGGGTTTTGATTTTGGAGAACCAAAAGTCACAATTTTTCAAACTGACGATCTTATTATCATATGTGGTTAGGTGATGTATGTGAGGTTTGATCTAATCATAACTTTCTCAATATGAAAAAAAGTATAAAATTAAAAAAATGAAGAGGGTGAAAAATCATCCATTATGCTTACATGATCATAACCTTTTCTTTGAGTTTTGTGAAGTGGGTGTTGCTATTTTTGAAGAGGAGAATTCCATTACACTTTTACTTTTAATATAATGCATTTTACATCAGATATTATCCTCCTCATTGAGCCTTAATTATTAAAGCATCAAATCCTACCAACCTTAACCCTCAGAGTAATTTTAACCTTTATTGCAAGTCCTCATGATTTTATGTGTCTTTTATCATTACAAAGTGTAGAAAGAAGTTCATTTACAAGCTTATGGATTAGGAGAATGTTCTCATTATATGATAATAACTCTACATGAATTGTATCATGAGTGATGAGAGAAAAAAATCAAAAGTGAGGTAAATCATGACATGGCATGTTTAATAATGATTAATCAAGGAGCTTGAATGAATGAAAGGATAAGTGTCATCAATTTTCAGTGGGGAAAAGAAAAATATGTGAATTATTTGTTTCTATGAAAATTGGGAAGTTAAATTGATATTTTATGAATATTTTTTAATGTTTTATTTCACATTGAAAAATGTATGATTTTATTGCATAGAAATTTGAATATTGGTAACATTGGTGTCCTTTGATTTCCATGTTGAGATTTTATGCTTTAGGACATGCATAGTTTAAGTGTGGGGCTATTTGACAGAGATAATTTACGTGCATATTATTTGATCTAATAATGAGTATTTTTTAATGTTTTTATATGATAAAACCCATGTATTTAATTTTTTTATTAAAATAATGGGTAATTTGAATTTTAGAATGAAAATGAGAAAAATTATGAAAAATGCATAATTCTGGATTTTTGGACAGATTTTTACCACAATGGTATTTTTGACATTTCATAAAAAATATAATTTCAAATTCCGTAAATTTATTTTTTTTGGAATCCTTATTTTTTTTCCTTCATCATTGTGTTCTTGACCATGAGCTGATTCGGCCATCTAAAGGGCCTAAAAATTCATTGAAGTTTGACATAGTTCCGGGCGGACAGCGTGGACCACATCACCATAATGGAACCCAAACACGACCTAGACATATGAAAATACGGTTATTCCACATGGGATAGAACGAGGACAGAGTGTTCCGGATGTACACGAAATTTTGTAGAGTTTTGAAGTCATTAAGGTGTCCATTGAATGACATACCTTTGTAGGAACCTTCCTGCAAGCTTCGTCCAGAAACAGAATCCCTCAATGAAAAATTCATAACTCCTTCATCCGGTATCAAAATGCTCTGAAATTTTGGGGGTGAACTGAAAGCACATATATGAACAATATTTAATAAGGGGACCACGCGTTAATCAGCAGTTTATTGGGTCAACAATGCCCAATATTTCGTAGGAAAGAATGTTGCCTATAAAAGGAGGCTCTCTCCTCCTTGCAAAACCATCAGCTCGAAACCCAAAGCCAATGAGGGATACCACCGGGGCACGGGCCACTACTGCTTCTCTATTCCCCCCTCATTTAAGCTTTTATTTTTATTTTCATTTTAGTTCTGTTTTAGTTTTATTTTCAATTTTAATTGTAATTTTTAGTTTTATTAATCCTTGCATCTGTGTTTCTCCATCCACTTTTCTTCTTCTCATTCATTCTCTCTCTATTAATCTCTCTATCTTACTAGACCCAATCCACCAAGTAATCTCATACTATCAGAAATGAGAGGATAAATTGAGACTTGGATTGGGGAAGGTCAAGATTATCATGAATTTTCTTTAAAATTTGTTTTATGATTGTGGTAGATTTGAGATGCATTCATTGGTGAGGCGAATGTCCCTGATTGGGTGACAACCCCCAATGAAATTTAACTTAAACTATATCTATTCTGGAGAAGAGTAGTGATTCAAACACGATATTTCATGTTTGGATTATCAAACTAAAATAAAACACATAAAGGAAAATAATGATTGAATTAAATAATGATCCTCAAAACCATGTTATTTCTTTATTAACTCATTCTGTTTATAATTGCATGATAGTTTATATTTTTTTAACAAAAACTCAAAAAATATTGTTATCGCTTTCATTTAAAAAACAAAATATCAAAAAGAGATAGATTAGGTGATATAGAATAAAGTATTTGAACCCCATTGAGGAGGCTCCTTAAGAGAGATGACCCTTGTTAGCCATTGTACTGCACTAGGAAAATAATAATAATTGTTTTTTTCCACGCCCCGCGACAGGCGTGCATCAAAACTCGCGCTGTTGCTGGGGATCCAATTAGTTATTCATTTACTTTTTCTATTTTCACATCATAGTTATATTTCATTTCTTTTTAAAAAAATTAATAAAAAACAAAAAATATATTTCCATGATGAATTCAAATTATTATTATTCTATATGGACTAACAATTAAACACAGGTGCAAGAACAAGAAATACACTACATTGAGGAGACCCTCAAATGAAGAGCTGATGAACTTATGATAATGGTCAAGAATAAAGAAAAAGGCATAACAACATGGATCTCACCAGAAGATTTGATAACCATGGTCGATGAACCCCAAGCTGACTTAAAAATATTCGAGGACAAGAAAGAAGTTTCCCCGGTCTTCCTAGATTTCACTGAAAACATCCATGAAGTTGAGGATAAACTCAAAATGGGGGATCCTCACTACCTTAATCTATCCCGTGATGATCAAATCCAAGAGAAACATTCCATCGAAGAAAGGATGCATGCTGAACCAACTCTGGGAGATGATACATTCTTGAACTCAAATTATTTTAATTTTGTTGAAAAAAATTTGAGTATAACTCCCAGTTGTTTTCAATTTTTAGAATATGATGATTCATATTATGTCTTGTAAGATGAAGAGGCAAATGAAGATGCACCTGTTGAGGAACACCTTGAGCGCCCTAAAGAAAAAAATAATCACTAGAGGGAGTAAAACAAGTGATGTAGAATGTTGCACAAGGAGAAACGATGGTGGTGGAGGTTCCATACATCATCCTACCCCCACCATCCAAGATTTACCTCATCTCGAAGGGGGAGGATATGGCATACTTGATTCTCCCTCAAATTTACCCAATAGAAGAAGGTAAGATGGTCCTTGTAGTTTAGCTTGGGTTATCGAATCCTCAGAGACCTAAGATGTAACCTATAGACACGTACATTCTATAGACTATTTTTGGCTATGAAGTGTACAAAATGGGTTGATTTTATATGGGTTTAAAGGAACTCTAAGAGACTGAAGTGAATTCAATTTAAAATAATTATTTGATCCTAGGTTATCGCTCGGGGTGGATTGGGCGTATTTTCTTTTTAATGATTTCAATTTCTTATATTTGAGATGGGTTCATTTAAGGAGATAAAACAACATTATCACTTACTAGTTTAATGCATGCACCCTTTAATACTAATAACCTATACACTTGAAGGATCAATGTTTTGAGAACTTCAAGGTAAAGGTTCTTATTAGCACTTGAAGTGTGTGGCCTTAAATTCAACAAGGACGATGGAGTTTAAAAATCATCAAATTAAAATCTCAATTAAAGAAGTGATTATACATTAATGAGGTGAAAAATAACATCCAATACAGCCCCTTGATACTCCCTTGGATCAACCCATAAGTGGGTTAGCCCTCCATTGATCCCATGGTTTCAATGGAAGTAGAAAGTAGACTCATGTGGGAGGAAATGGAGAAGTAAAGAAAACAACAAAAGTAAAATGATCACTCCACCGTTTTGTGAATACTTTCACAAGGTTTCGTGTGAATAAATTCACACCTTGATCCAACGGTATCAAAGTGAAATGAAGAAAAATATAATAATAGTGGAAGAAGCACTTTTATTAAGAAACTAAAGTGAATTGAATAACTTACATGTGAAAGACAAATTTGAGACAACAAAATTGCAGCATAACATTACAATTGAACAAAGCATCCAAGATTCTAAAATCCTCCACTATCACTGCCTTAAATAGGAATTTTTGAAGATTTGGGTCGATCCTCCAACAGAAAAAGCATCACACTTGATTATGATTGGCCTAGGGTGGTGGAATGCTTGTAGAACTTAGACTTTTCCACATTTGACCCAAGGGGGCAGCCAGCTTTAATCCACCGAACAGACACGCTTTTATGACCTTCTAGATGATAGAATCAGAGAGTTCCATATAAGAATAAAATGGATCCCCGGATGTCTCCAAACCTCCTGTAAAAGTTGGTCCCATTTGGAGTTTTATATTCGGAGATAGGAGCAGATTAGTGGGCTGTATTTCTGGGCCGCAGAATCTGGACCAGAATTTTATTTCTATCTTGGGCCGCCTAAATGGACACTATGGAGACCGAATTAGCATTGGATCTTGAAGCGGGATTTGTTACTGTACATGTCTTATAGCATCCCAAAATATTTGGGATTCTTTGGGCCTATATGTTAGGCCCCACATTCGAATCAGTGGGATGGTTTCAAATCTTCCTTCTCTAAAATTGCTTCCATTCATCACAAAATATCCCCATCATTTTCCATGAATTCTCCATTGATCCCTAAATGAAACATATTCATACTGAAGTGTAGATAAATTTACAAAAATATCAAGTTAAAATATTTATAATCAGATGAATCGTTGGGTACTTTAAATGATGTTTAAAATTATACCACATAATAGTGCATTTTAAGAAGATATTACAATCATAATATGAAATGATGTTCAAAGTTTAAAATTCAATATAGTGGTGTTTATGAATAATAAATAACATAAATATTATATATATTAATAATGAATATTAGCCTCATTTAGTGGCTAATCACACCCCCAAATTGAGTTTTGCTAGTCCCGAGCAAAATATATCTCAACAATATGAAATTTGAATTCCCTTTTCCAAAAACATTTTAATACACAATGATCACCAGAAACCCTTATACCAAAAAAATCATGAAACCCATCAAAATATTTTAATATAAGATAGTTTCATAAGAAGATCCTAATCCGAAGACCATTCTTTTGTTCAAAATAATCACCATATTTCATCCAAATTCAATTAAGCATGATGAAGTGTTGTGCATCACAATAGACATGGGGGTTCATTTTAATTCAAGGGAGAAATGATGGAAGCGTTAGGTGGAATCATATTTCAATATTAAGATGAGTATTATTATTTTTTTTGTTTTTTTTCAATTTTTCCATGATAATTGAAGTTGCACTCAAAAGAGTCAACCCCTGTAGCGAGACTTTGTCGATGACTCCTAGGCTCAAAGACCTTTGGGCACCAAGTGAAGCCCACATACTCGGGCATCATCTCAAGTTAACTCAGTAAAAAAAATCAAATTACCAAAAATAGAGATAAAATTACTAACTCTGGGCCAGACAACTATGGAGTCACGATCCCCAAGTGTCGAAAGCCACGCATTAGGTCATTTCATTGCTCTACGTGATTTTTTTTAATTTTTTTTTGAATACTCATATTAAACTAAAATGATAAAAAAATCTATGATATTTATTTAGGGGACCCCATGAACTCAAACTAATACCCCACTATCTAAAGGACATGCATTGTGATCTTTTTTTATTTGGAGGAAAATATAAACAATGAAATATCACATTGGACAGCCACACTTTCCAAAATCTATGCTCATAAAATTATACAAGGATTAAAATCAGAATCAGGGAATGCTAAATTATTTGATATTCAGTTTCAAAGTGTGAAATGTGTATTACGATGTTAAAAGTTAAAGGAATATTTCATTCCATTTACACAAAAAAATTTCAAATCATTTTTTTTTCACAAAAGAATATTTTTTTATTTCATCTCCCCCCAACTTAAAATAACACTGTCCCCAGTGTTTAAAGAAAAGAAAATTTATATGGAGGTAGAGGTAGATAATTAAAGTTCAAAAAGGAAATTGAAATATTAGGATCATGGAATTATGTCACCTGGTGGTTGAAGTTTGAAGTTCTTGCTGCTTCCTTTTAATCCTTTGATATACATGTCACTTGCAGAGTTCCCTAGTAGAAAAAAATAAAAGAAAAACAAAAAAAAACAAAACAAAACATATATATATATTTATATAATAAAGATAGTAAAATATAAGCATATATATAAAAATTATAGAATAAGGAAGCACATTAAGTCGTAGGTCAGTGGTAAGCGCGTGCCCCTGTCTCCCTTCGGTCCCGGGTTTGAATCTTCGCGGCTTCACCGGTTGTGACGGGGTTTTCCCCATGACCCACGATGTGTCCCTTTTTATTATTATTATTATATTTTTTTTATTTTTTTTAACCTACAATAACATTAAAATAAAATAAACTGATGATACATTGTCTTCTTTTTAAATTTCTGGGTAAGGCATTACTCAAGGATCACACCACGTGACACGGATGAATATGGTGCTCCACCTTTCGTACCCATCCATACTTAGAATAGAAGAACAGGTCAAAAGTATATTTTTTTATCAAATATCAAAATGATTAATTAAAACTTTTTAAAATATAAAGTTGATTAAAACAACAAAATTATTGGAAACTTTGAAACCATGGGTTGCCTCCCATGCAGCGCTTTGTTTAACATCATTAGCTCGACTTGTGCCCCCCAACTTATCCAATTCCAACTTTCAACATTTTAAAGATCACATGTTTCACCACTTCTACTAGGTTGAGATTGATTCTATGTTTAGAATTTTTATCATGAACAAACGTCTCTTCTAAAATGAGCATGTAAATCCAAGGAATATCATAAATTATGGATTCAATTTATTTTGTAGTTTTTTCTAATACATTAAGAATAATAACATATTTATTGGTTTGAAGATAAGAATTGGTGACAAATAAATGTTTTTGGGTATCCCCAATGAATGGAAGCTTAAGGGTGGATGGAAAGTCCTTTTGTTCGCGTTCAGGTAGGCTAAAACTTTCAAACATAGGTTGGGACTTTGAATTGAACTCAGTTTCATTTTCAAAATTTCTTAACAGAATTGGTTCCTTTTGAATAGAAGATTCAACCACCAAATTGGAAAGATCAGTTTCAGGAATGGGTATGGACTCATAGTTTTTGATTTTTCTTAATGGTTCAGTGATTTGGGTTTTTGAAAATTCATCAATGGAGTTATACTTAGGAGACTCAATCCATGATGTAAAATTCTCATCGTTTGAATCCAAAAAGTTAATTTACTCATGATTTAAAGACCCTTCAAAAAATCCATGATCCTCTTCATATATCCCAAATCCAAAGGTTGGTTCTTCAATAAATTCATGAGTGGATTGTGGGAAACTAGACACTTCACATAAGGTTATGGAAGGGACAGTTTGTGTAGGGATGGGTTCCTCACAATTATTAATGCTTTTTAGTTCTAACCTCAATTATGAAACCTCAAAATTCATTATTTCCATTTGTTGACACAATTTTTCAAGTAATGGTTGTGGATCATGATTGGTAAGGGGTTGAGAAATATGGTCTTTTCACGTGGATAATTATGTTGTCGGAATTGCACAAGAGGGTGTTCATTTTGGCTTTGTAGTGATTGAAACTCATTATATGTTGGGATGTTTTGTGGATCATAGGGGTAAAAACAATGTGGTTCATTAGGTTTTTGATGATCCCACATGTAGAAATTAGGATGGTCATTGTACATCACACATGGGGTTGGGTGATCAAAGTGGGGATAGGTTTCCCATGTTTGGACTTGTTCAAAATTGACTTCCATAGGAGTGAGGGGTGAGAAAAGAGAACATGGGTGATGAAAAAGAATGATAATGTCTAATATAACTTACATAGGTCCCTGAAAACAGTGCCAAATATTGATTCTCACTCAACGTTACCAAAGAGAAGAAGGTAAGACGGTGCTTGTAGTTTAGCTTGGGTTGTTGAATCCTCAGAGACCTAAGAAGTAACCTATAGACAAATACATTCTATGGACTATTTTTGGCTATGAAGTGGCCAAATTGGGTTTATTTTAGATGGGTTTAAAGTAACTCTAAGAGACTTAAGTTAATTCAATTTAAAAAAATGAGTTGATCCTAGGTTATCGCTCGGGGTGGATTGGACATATTTCCTTTTTAATGATTTCAATTTCTTATATTTGAGATGGGTTCATTTAAGGAGATAAAACAACATCATCACTTACTGGTTTAATGCCGAAACATTTTAATACTAATCACATGTACCCTTTAAGGATCAAAGTTTTGATCACTTCAAGGTAATGGTTCGTATTAGCACTTGAAGTGTGTGGCCTTAAATTCAACAAGGACGATGGAGTTTGAAAATCATCAAATACAGATCTCAATTAAAGAAGTGATTATACATTAATGAGGTGAAAAATAACATCCAATCCATCCCATTGATACTCCCTTGGCTCAACCCATAAGTGGGTTAGCCCTCCATTGATCCCATGGTTTCAATGGAAGCGGAAAGTGGACTCATAAGGGAGGAAATGGAGAAGTAAATAAAACAACAAAAGTAAAATGATCACTCCACCGTTGTGTGAATAATTTCGCAAGGTTTGGTCTGAATAAATTCACACCTTGATCCCACGGTATCAAAGTGAAATTAAGAAAAATAGAATAATATTAGAAGAAGAAATTTTATTAAGAAACTAAAGTGAATTGAACAACTTACATGTGAAAGACAAATTTGAGACAACAAAATTGCAGCATAACATTACAATTGAACAAAGCATCCAAGATTCTAAACTCCTCCACCACCACTACCTTAAATAGGAATTTTGGAAGCCTTGGCTCTATCCTCCAACAGTGAAAAGCATCCCAGTTGATTATGGTAGGCCTAGGATGGTGGAAATCTTGTGGAATATAGACTTTTCCACATTTTCCCGAGGTGGCAGCCAGCTTTCATCAACTGAACAGACGTGCTTTGATGAACATCTAGATGGTAGAATCAGAGTGGGATATAGAATAATAAAATGGATCCCCCGATGTTTCATAACCTCCTGTAATGTTTGGGCCCATTTGTAGTTTTATATTCGGAGATATGATCAGATTAGTGGGATGTTTTTCTGGGCCGCAGAATCTGGCACGGAATTTTATTTCTAATTTGTTCCGCCTAAATGGATTCTATGGAGGCCGAATTATAATTGGATCCTAAAGAGTGATTTGTTAATATACATTTCTTCTATAATCCCACGAATGTTAGGATTCATTGGGCATGTATGTTGGGCCCCACATTCGAATCACTGAGCTTGTGTCAAATCTGCCCTCTCTAAAATTGATTCCTTTCATCACAAAATATCCCCATCCTCTTCCATGAATTATCCATTGATCCCTGAATGAAACATATTCATATTGAAGTTTATATAAATTTAAAATAATATCAAATTAAAATATTTATAATCAGATGAATCATTGGGTACTTTAAATGATGTTCAAAAATATGCCACATAATAGTTCATTTTAAGAAGGTATTACAATCATAATGTGAAATGATGTTCAAAGTGTGAAATGAAATAAAATGGTGTTTATGAATAATAAAGAACATGAATATTATATATATTAACAATTAATATTATCCTCATTTAGTGGCTAATCAATAATCTATCCATGGAGTCCTCCTCAAAAAGAAAGAATAAGTGGATGCTGAGAAAAATCTCATGTGGTTGTTCATGTCAAAGAAGCCCCAACCACCATCAAAATTTGGATAACAGCTGGTACAACCCTCTAGAGGTAATAAAATAAGCCAGGGCCCACTTGGAAGATCATACCAATATTTATCTTCACTTTATTTTTAGGAAAATAGATGTAAATGTATTTCCTTTTCCTATATGTAGTGAAGCATGCATCCCCCTCCATTCTATATTTTTTGAGATTAAATGATAGTATCCTTATATTTAATTGTGTTATTTTATTTTATAGGTTCATAATGGTGGATGGAAGCCCCATTCAGTGAAGTGGAAGGACTATGTTTCATGAAAAAATGGAGTTAAATTTTATTGTTTGATCTTTTAAACTCTCTAAATTTTAGTCCACAACATTTTTGGCACTTTAAAGATAAAATTGCATGCCCAAAATTGAATTAATGTTTTACTCGACATATCTTGGAGACATGAGTTTCTTAGGAACCAAGTGATTCCATGTTTTATATTTCAATGTTGATATGATTAAATGATTGAAATGAAGAATTTTATTTTTAAATTTAAGCATGGATATTGAAATAATGACTCGTGATTTGAAGGAATTAATTGATTCATGTAAATGAAATTTCCCTACCATCTTTCATAATTTCAATTTTTGAAATTTATGTGAATTTATTTGACATTATTATTCATGAAATAATTTATTGTCTAATGTTATATTTCTCATTCCCAAGAGTATTTCTAGACCAAGTACTTCCTATTTATTCTTGAGCATATTTATTGAGTGATCTTGGGGAATGTAACCGGCCAGAACTTGTATTGAAACTTGTCAAAGTTGTGACTGCACAAAAACACATTTAAAATGATTGAGGCATCCTTTGAAAAGCTACATTTCCTTAAAATACCACCTTTACTTCAATCCTTCGTTTATCCCATTGAGAACATGAATGACCTTTATAGGGATGATCCATGTTTCAATCCATTTTTATCCCTTCCTACCCAACTCTTTGTATTTGCAAGATATTTAAAAGTGGAATTGTGGGGGTAAAGGGAATCATGGTGGACGGGATGATACACATTGTGAGGAAGAAGTGTGGGGGTGTTATTATGGGAATTGTAAAAGGTTGTGAAATCATTCATTAATACTCTATTTTTTTCCCTCTTGAATTAAAAAAAAATGGCAAAAAATGACAAAAGAAAAAATAATACTTTTAAACAGGGATTTGATTTTGGAGAACCATAAATCACTATTTTCCCAACTGACGATCTTATGATCGTATGTGGTTAGGTGATAGATTTGTGGTTTGATCTAATCAAAACTTTTGAAAAATGAAAAAAAAGTAAAAAATAAAAAAAAATGAAGAGGGTGCATAAATCATCCATTATGCTTACATGATCATAACCTTTTCTTTGAGTTTTGGGAAGTGGGTGTTGCTATTTTTGAAGGGGAGAATTGTATTACACTTTTACTTTTAATATCATGCATTGTAAATCAGAGATTAGCCTCCTCATTAAGCCTTAATTTTTAAATAATCAAATCTAAACAACCTTAAGCCTTAGAGGCATTTGAACCTTTATTGAAAGTCCTCATGATTTTATGTATCTTTTATCTTTACAGAGTGGAGAAAGTAGTTTATTTACCAGCCTATGGATTAGAAGCTTTTTCTCATTATATGAGCATAAATCTACATGAATTGTATCATGAGTGGTGAAAAAAAAATCAAAAGTGAGGTAAATCAGGACATGTAATTTTTAATAATGATGAATCAAAGATATTGAATGAATGAATGAATAAGTTCCATCAATTTTCAAAGGGGAAAAGTAAAATATGTGAATTATTTGTTACTTTGAAAACTGGGAAGTTAAATTGACATTTTGTGAATATTTTTGAATGTTTTATTTCACATTGAAAATTGTATGATTTAATTTCATTGAAATTTGAATTCTGGTAACATTGGTGTCCTCTGATTTCCATTTTGAGATTTTATACTTGAGGACAAGCATAGTTTAAGTGTGGGAGTATTTGACAGGGAAAATTTACGTGCATATTTTTGATCTAATAATAAGTATTTTTAATTTTTTTTAGATGATAAAACCCATGTATTTCATGGTTTTATTAAAATAATGTGTAATTTGAGTTTTAGAATGAAAATGAACAAAATTGTGAAAAGTGCATAATTCTGGATTTTTGGACATATTTTTACCACAAGGGTATTTTTTACATTTCATAAAAAATTTAATTTCAAATTTAGTGAATTTAAATTTTTTAGAATCCTGGTTTTATTTCCTTCATCTTTTTCTTCTTGACCAGGAGCTGATTCGGCCATCTAAAGGGTCTAGAAATTCATTGAAGTTTGACATATTTCCGGGCGGACAGCATGGACCACACCACTGTAACAGAACACAAAATTGGCCAATACATATCAAAATGTGGTGCTTCCCCCTTGAGAGAATGAGGACAAAGAGGTCCGGATCTACAGCAAATTTTGTGGAATTTTGAAGTCATTAAGGCTTCCATTGAAGGACATACTTTTGGATGAACCTTCCAAGAAGCTTCGTCTAGAAACAGAAGCCTTCAATGAAAAATTCCAAACTCCTTTATCCGGTGTCCAAATTCTCTGAAATTTTGGGGGTGAACGACCAACATATCTATGAACAACATTGAAGAAGGGGTTCATGAGTGAATCAGCCATTTATTGGGTCAACAATGCGCAAAATACTTGAGAACAGAATGCTGCCTATAAAAGGAGGTCCTCTCCTCCTTCCAAAACCATCAGCTCGACACCCAATGCCAAGGAGGGATCCCACCGGGGCATAGGCCGATGCTTCTCCTCTCTTCCCACCTCATTTCTTTTTTTTTTATTTTTATTTTAATTTAGTGTTAGTTTTATTTTCAATTCTAATTTTTATTTTTAGTTTTATTAATCCATGCATATGTGTTTCTCCATCCACATTTCTTATTTTCATTCTTTCTCTCTCTATCAATCTCTCTATCTTCCTACACCCAATACACCAAGTAATCTCATACTCTCGGAAATGAGAGTCTAAATAAAGACTTTAATTGGGGTGAGGTCATGATATTCATGAATTTTCATTAATGTTTTTTTAAGTTTGTGGTAGATTTGAGTTGCATGCATTGGTGATGTGAATGTCCCTGATTGGGTGACGGCCCCCAATGAAATATATCTTAAACTATTTATGTTCTGGAAAAGAGTAGTGATTCAAACACAAGTTTTCATTTTTGGATAATAAAACTAAAATCAAACACATGAAGGAAAATAATGATTGAATCCATGACTGAACCCCCAAACCAAGTTCTTTCTTCATTAACTCATTCTGTTTATAATTGACTGATAGTTTATATTTTTCTTATCAAAAACAAAAAAAATATTGTTATCGCTTTTATTTAAATAACCAAATATCAAAAAGAGATATATTAGGTGATATAGAATAAATTAAGTGAACCACGTTGAGAAGGCTCCTCAAGAGAGACGAACCTCGTCAGCCACTGTGCTGGACTAGGGAAAAAATATAATTGTTTTTGTCCACGCCCCGCGACAAGTGTGTGTCATTCACTGATCAGATAGTGTCGCCAAATCATTATGGAAAATACCACTGCTACTAACTCCAGGTCATGGGTATCGTTGTTCTGCTCATGTTGTCTCAACTGCTGAGAACTATATACAATCACAACTCGCTCCTACATCAGGACACACCCTAGTTCGATCCCTGATGTGTGGTAGTAGACTACGTACCATAATCCTTCCTCTAAAAGCCTTGATATGGGGGAACTATGTATCCTTTTCCTCATCTCCTGAAATCTCTATTTGCATCTCTCCTCCCACACGAAGGGTTTCCCCTTCTTCGTCAAGGCTGATAGTGGTGCTGCAAATCTAGAGAAGACTAGAACGAACCTCCGATAGTATCCAGCCAACCCCAAGAAACTCTGTACCGATGTCACACTCCTGGGTGGCTCCCTAGAAAGTACCACCTCAGTATTCAGTAGATCCACTGGAACTCTAAACTCCGAGATGACATGTCCAAAGAAATGAACCACTCGAATTCAGAACTGGTACTTCGAGAGCTTACCATAAAGCTAGTTCTCTCGTAGTTCCAATTATGGATTCAAGAGGTTCACATTGTGGGACATGTCATCTCGAAGGCTATAGTTGTAGTGGATCCAGCGAATATTGAGGCGTTACTTGCTTGGGAGCCACCCGGGAGTGTGATGGAGGTACTGAGTATCTTGGGTTTGGATGGATACTATCAGAGTTTCGTTCTAGTCTTCTCTAGAGTTGAGTAACCACTATCCGCCTTGACGAAGAAGGGGAAATCCTTCAGGTGTTCAGAGAGCTTCCAACAGAGATTTCAGGACCTGAAGAAAAGGCTGACTAGTGCCCCCCTCATAAGGCTTCCAGAGGAAGGCATATGGTATGTAGTCTACTGCGACACATCAAGGACCCGAATCGGGTCTGTATTGATGTAGGATAAATCTCTGATCACATATGGTTCTCAGCAGTTGAGACAAAATGAGCAGAACTACGCTACCCATGACCTGGAGTTAGCAGCAGTGGTCCTCGCCTTGAAGATTTGGCGACACTATCTGATGGGTTAACTTTTTAACATGTACTCTGATCACAAGAGTCTCAGGTATATATTCTCTCAGTGGGACCTAAACATGAGACAACAGTGATGGCTTGAGTTACTCCAGGACTATGACTTCGAGATAGCCTATACGCCTAGTAAGGGGAACGTTGTTGTAGATGCGCTCAACAGGAGGACTACTATTCAGCTACTAAGAGAGGCGAAAAAGAATCAGGTTTCCTTACAGATATCCTTTATGGATAGAGATGAAATAGAAAATCTATAGTCTCTTACAGTCACTCCCCCACTTCTTCTGCGAGTCAGGGAGGCATAGCTTGGGGACGCAGACTGCGACACACGATGTGCTCAGATATCCACATGGTAGGCACCTGATGGATTTTCTGAAGGTGTGGAGTATGTCATCTTCTTTGAAGGATGTACCATGGTACCAATTGCACATCAGCAGGAAGTGTTGAGGGAGTTCAACACTTCCCGTTTAGTGGTATATCCAGGAGTGGTTAAGATGTATCGAGACCTTTGACGACAACACTAGTGGCCATGTATAAAAAAGGTGGTAGTAGAGTTTGTCTCACGATGCCACACTTGTCAAAAAATGAAGGCATAACACCAGGTACCTGCAGGCTTGGTATAGTCCTTAGAGGTCCCGGAGTGGAATAGGGATGGGATATCCATGGACTTCGTGAAGGGTCTTCCACGTATATCCATGAGTCACGACTTGATTAGGGTGATTGTTGAATGACTCTCCATGTCGGCCCACCTCCTACCGATCAAAGAGTAGGGATCAATTAAGAGAATAGGATGAATCTATGTGTTGAATATAATTCATTTACATGGAGTACCTTCTTCTATAATCTCTGACCATGACACACACTTTACATCCCGGCTCTGGAAGGGGTTACATGAAGCTTTTGAGACACAACTTCACTTGAGCGCCACCATCCATCCTCAGACGGATGGTCAGAATGAGCAGACCATTCAGACCCTCGAAGGGAATTATCCACGCATGTGTCCTAGACTTTGGTTGAATATGGGAGGATCACTTACCATTGGTAGAGTTTTCCTACAATAATAGGTATCACCCCACTATCAGTATGTCACCTTTTAAAAATCTTTATGGTCTGATGCAGTACCTATTGACAGAATAAGAAGATATATCTTCCCAACTAATCATCTATACTTTTATACTTCACTGAAATCCTTTTTTGAGCTGAGTCAATGAATTTCATGTTTTCCTCATGATTGATATGGTTTACTAAGTAACGTGGGTATATGTATGGGAATATTCCTAAGTAAGGGTTATTCATTGAATTTATACTTTGTGGTTATCCTTGTTGGATTTTGTGAGACAATGATGGTATCAGGGTCCCTACTGAGTATATTTATACTCACCCCTGCACTGGATTTTCCCACACCTTGATGTGTTGGTTGCAGACAACAGACAACGCTTATCAGGATAGAGTATAGTAGAACTAGATGGAACCCGAAGGTGGACCACTCGACGAGACGTACACAGAGTAGATGGACGAACATGGGATGCTGAGGAGGCCATTTGTAATAACCCTTCTAGAGGGAATTCCATAGGACAACCCAGTATAAGCTTTACCTCTTTTCTTAAGTTGTATCAGCTTTTCATTTGTATTATACTTTACTGTTGGGATTGTATTTTCGGACCCTTTAATTTCAGCACACTCTTTTGTATACAGTTTTAATTTGGGTTTTACTTCTAGTTTCATACTCTATTGTGTTTGTTTACTTTCATAAAGGAAATTACTTCCCTGTTTAGTGATTTATGCCTTTGGTGATAATCACCAGACCTTGGCCTATAGAAGGCAGGATTCAGGTAGTCACGATAGAAGCTTCGGGGGACGGGTCGTGACAAATCGGTATCAGAGGACTCAGTTCTACGACATAAATCAGGACATTCACCATTATTTTCTATGAATCAATAGTGTTATGGGTACTAAGTGAGGTTTTCAGTGTTGGGAGTCCAGTGTTGGTGTGAAGGCTGATGTATCCATACACCAGGACCCTGTCAGTTGGTTTCCGACAAAGTACATGAAAACACTGGTTGTGTGCGTGTCTTTAAATGTTTTCTTAATTCAGCTTAACCTATTCAGCTCACCTGTTATAATCTTGGACCATGTCACATCTATTTCATTTAGGATGCCTCCCTATGGATGACTAGTTAGAGCCCCGAGAGTTTTTCATGCTGATAGCCCACCGAGTGATGAGGCCTCTGTGCAGGTTCCTTTACCAGCAGAGGCACCAGTGGTACCAGTTCCCATTGGGCCACAAATTCCACCAGCCCCAGCAGTAGATGATGCACGCCACTTGAGCGCATTGCAAGAGTTACAGTACTAGTGCCCACTCAGTTTTAGGGGAGAGACGGACCCACAGGCGGCTGAGGAATGGTTGGAGGCTGTGATAAAAGTCTTCAAGCTACTAGGGACACCAGCGGACTTCAGGGTGATCCTTGATGCCAACATCCTTTAGGAAGCTGCAGGAAGAGGGTGGAGTCTGATGCTCCAGATGAATGATGAGGAAACACTTCTATGGACAGACTTCAAGATCCTGTTAAGGGCAGAGTTTGTTCCGGCCACCATTTGTGTGGGGCAGATACGTTAGCTACTGCATCTACCGCAGGGTAGGATGACAGTAGCACAATACTTAGTGAGGTTCTCCGACCTCATGCGCTACTCAACAGATATGGTACAAGACCCATTATTCAGTGCCCGGACCTCTGATTAGGGGCCTAAGCGAGAGATTAGATCCTTGATGATATCCCTCATCATTCCAATGCCAGTAGGAGTGTTGGAGAGAGCCCTCCTAGTGGAGAGTTTCCTTGCTGAGAAGTCTCTAGCACCGAGACCCACTACTAGTCGTCTTGTAGGAGAGTCTTATGTAGCTGGAAGTAGAAAGATGATGCATAGGTACAAGAGGACTCGGCCTACATGTGGGTGATCGCATGACTCAGGATCAGTTGTCTGGGGAAGTGACTATGCCAGGAGCAGAAAGTGATACTCATGCGGCAGGAAAGGTCACATGGCATTTGACTATACGATCCTCCATACAGACGATCAGCAGCTAGTTGAGAGACCTCCCAGTCAGAGTCATAGATTCGATCGAGGTAGTCCGTAGGGCGCAGGCGGATGTGTAAGAGGAGCTGATCGAGTATCCGGTGGTGGATGATGTTTTGAGATGTTTCCAGAACCACCACCAGGAGGACAGCCTCGACTGTAGGGAGCCGGTTGATACGGGAGAGCTCAGCTTCAGGCGGCAGAGGAATACGACAATGGATATCTGTAGATGATTCATGGTACGATCTGTGTCTGCTCCACCTTAGCTACAGTTCTTATTGAAATATGTACTAGTCACTCTTTCGTAGCCACTGCCCTCATTCAGAGCTCAGAGATTATGACTGAGCCATTGGCTCGATCCTTACAGCTTGAGACTCCAACGAGAGCAAACACAATGAATACGCACTGGTGCAGCAGTGTGAGCTTACTCTAGGAGGTGAGAGCTTCGGCTAGGATCTCCTAGTAGCAGTGTCGAGGCCTTACGACATCATCATGGGTATGGACTGGTTATCTACAGTCCATGATCAGATTGACATTATTCGATACAAAGTGTTGTGTGTCTTCATGAATAGGACCAATTTTACCTTCACTGGCAAAAAGGGAACCTATGTAGCACATGACACACTTGCTCGTAGGAGGGTGAGGTCGATCACTCATCAGTTGTCCTACCTTAGCCTCGGAGCAGTTGATGTGGAGAGTCCGACTTATCCTGTAGTAGTGGACCAGTACGCTGATGTTTTCCCTAATGATGTTCCAGAACTACCTCCTCACAGAGAGGTGGATTTATACATTGACATGTACCCCAATATGGAACTGATATCTACTCCAGCATATCAGATGGCTCCCTCTGAATTTTGTGAGCTGCAGGTATAGTTGGAGGACTTTCATGCGAAGAGATTCATCCGGCCCAGTGTTTCTCCCTGGGCAGCCCTGATTCTATTCACCAAGAAGGAGAACGAGATCTTCATGCCTTGTATGGTCGACCTTGCATATTACCACTGTGCTGGACGGACCCAGGGGAGTCAGCACTAGTGGGACTAGATATGGTACGCGCTACCACAGAGAAGGTGCAGATCATCTAGGATCGAATGAAGACTACACAGAGTAGGAAGAAATCATATGTTGATTGATGATAGAGACCTCTAGAGTTCAAGGATGGAGACCACGTCTTTCTACGGGTCTCACCTCGATGAGAACTATAGAGATTTTGCCGAGGTGGCTAGTTATCTCTGAGGTTCATCAGACCTTTCTAGGTCCTCAGTAGAGTAGGCGAGGTGGATTACCCCATATATATTCCAACACAGTTTCACCAGGTGCATGATATCTTCCACATATCTCAGGTTTGTAGATATGTGCATGACCTGTCCCACATCATCGACCATGGGGAGATGGACATCGATGATGGAGAGAATTAATAAATGAGGTTCTAGTGGAGATTGAGGATCGGAAGGAGCGGGTCCTACGTGTGCAGTTGATACCTCTGGTGCACGTTCGTTGACAACACAGGAACCTATATGGGAGCACATGGGAGCTGGAGGCTCAGATCCGTGTTTAGTACCCTCATTTGTTACCTTAGTTTGAGTTTTAGATTATGGGGATGTAAAGCCCTGCAGTGGGTAAAATGTGAAGACCCTAAATTTCCATGGAATTTTTTTCTTAAATACATTGAAATTTTATGAGTCCATATTTTCTGATGGCGCTTGATTCCGAGGCCCGGTGCGCCTGGACTCAGTTTCTGATGTTTTGTTCAGGTACATTCAGTAAACGTACCTACGTGATTATAAAACTTTTGAAACGGTGCTCGAAATTGATATCAGAGGGCACTGTTTAACTCACAATGTCGTTGATTTCTTAGTGAGACCTTCACCGTAGTTACGTTCTAACGATAGTAGAAGTTAGATTGGGGGGTGTTTAATTATGTTAAATAAAAATAAGAGTTATCTTATTTTTTTCTTGGTAGTTAAAACCTCCAAGGGGAGGTTAGTGGTGGTCCCCACCCGCACATAACCTTTCTTGAGAGGATATTATTAGGTGGGTCCCACACAATATTCAATCCCCCTAAACCCCCCATTTCTATGGGATAAAACCCTTAAAATTTCCTTGACTAAATGAATCCAACCCTCTCTTCATTCAATTGTAACATTCCACCTTCCCTCATAAGTGTGTCAAACCACAAATTAATTAATGGAATTAATTAATTATATTGAAATCCTTTGAATTCCTTTGGCCAACAATTAAATAATGGGTTATCTTAACCCATTATTTGGGGTTGGCACTTTCTATTTGGCGGAGCTTTGGAGAACCCTTGGAGAACATTATTCTCCCAATGAAGAACCTCCCTCTCAAATGAAGAACAATGAACATCTCTCACACCCTCTTCAACCAGGGAAAAAAGTGGAAACACCATCATCCTCGAAGAACGCCGACGATGTGAACTTCTTCGTCTCCTTCCAACATCAACGGAACGACGTCCACATTTCCACAACTTCATAAAATATCGTTGGCAATCGATGTAGGGGAATTTGAGTTATATTATATATGAGTACAAACCTCCATTTACATCATTAAAACATCTAGATTGTTGTATTCCAAATGTTATCTCCATGACGAGGAGGTCTCGGACCGCACGAACATGGCATGTCCCTCCCACTTTGGTTGTTATTATTGTTGATGATGGAGGCGGACCGTGAGGAAGCCGGCGGTGCAAGGCCACCAGGTCGCTACAAGGGCATGACACTGTCGTGCCGCATAGGGAACTGAGCCGTAGCTAGGAAGGCAGTGGTGGTGACAGAGGGGAGTGGTGTTGTCACACTGTGTCGGATGATGGGGGCCATGGCCAGGAGGATCGCGGCAGTCGGACGATGAGTGCGGCGACGTCGAACCATGAGGTGAAGCTGGAGGTCGTGGCTGGGCCGGGCCGCGGTGGAGGGGGCGTGACACCGTTGCGCCGCACGGAGGCCAGAAGAACTGTGGCGCCATCGCCCTATGGTGGAGGATCCAGGGGCGGCCGACTGAGTTGTCCCGGGTGTGCACTACAGGCGGGACCCCTCGGGTCCCGCGGGTCACCGAACTAGCGCCTAGCACCGCTTCCTTTAGAATCCAGGGGTGTCACACCCCCCTCTCCATGGCGTGGCCTGCTTGGCCATGCGGGCGAGCTAGTCATGCCACGCAAGCCAGCCTGCCGGGCCGGGAAGCCTTCGGGTCGAGCCACCCCTACGGGCCGAGTCCGACCTGTGGACCGGGTAACACCTGCGGACCGGGTCGGACCCCAGACCGGACCCATTTAACCTGAAATTATATATTCACCCATATCATGGGCTACGAGAGGCCTATCGATGAACTGTATGTGGCTATAGAGAACTTAGAGCGAGACGATTATTTTGGAATACCCCACATGTTCTTTGGATATAGTTTGAGTATGGTCGGGTTGGTTTGAATCTAAAAACCAACGGGGCCCCTTGGGACGGAAATGCCAATAACTCATATACCGCGCGTCCAATTAACACACCATCTATCACGTTGGAACCCTTATGACATGGAGGTCCTTTTTTAGTCTTTTTCGGAGTTTTGTGGCATTCTAGGTATGATAAATATCTCGAGGCAATATTATATGGAACTCGAACACACTGGGTGCAAGGAATCCAGTGGCTGATAGTGAGGCGGAGGATGGAGACCGATCATACGGAGGTCAGCGCTCACCGATAATGTCTGGGTCAGCGCATTCTGATCTTATGTAGGTCAGAAACTAAGTGGTTCATCACTCAATGATCCTCTAAGGGTCAGTTCATACCGATCCTGTGTGGGTCAGTGCTCAGTGATCTTGTGTGGGTCACCCCATACCGATCCTATGTGGGTCAGATCCCGTTTGGGTCACTGCGGGGGTAAGTACCTATTGATATTGTATGGGTCATACTCTATATGGTTAGATGTAGTACCTCTTTATAGATTAAGATGATATAGCTTCGCGACTAATAATTTGTACATATATACTTCAATGAAATCATGGTTTGAGTTGAGTAAATGAATTTTGTGTTTTCCTCATGATTGAGATGGGTTACTAAATAACTTAAGTATATGTCTTGTCATATACATAAGTAAGGGTTATTCATTGACTTCGTAATTTGTGGTTATACTTTTTGGATTTTGTGAGAACTAGAGGGTATCGGGGTCCCAATTGAGTTTTGTTATACTCACCACTACATGGGCTATGCCCACACCTCGATGTGTTGGTTGCAGACGATGGACAGCACTGATCGGGACAGAGGGTAGCAGTACTAGATGGTACCCAGAGGTGGACCACTTGGTGAGACGTACACGAAGCTGAATGATGGACTTGGGTTTCCGAGGAGGCCATTTATACTCACCCTTTAGGTGGGCATTCTGGAGGATGGCCCAGTAACCGCTTTACATTTTTTCTTCAGCTGTACTAGCTTTTTAGTTGTATTGTACTTTACTATTGGGATTGTATTTCTGGCCCCTTTACATTCAGCACACTCTTTTATATACAGTTTTACATAGTTTTTACTTCAAGTTTCATACTCGGTTGTGTTTTTTTACATCCATAATGGAAATTCCTTCCCAATTTAGGGATTTACGCCTTTAGTTATAGTCTCTAGCCCCTGTCCTATGATGGAGGGCTTGGGGTTGTCACGATACGGGCACCAAGGTACATTTCATGACATTTTTAAAATATTATTCTAAAGGGTTAAAACAATTCAGTGGTATTTGATATAAATCATGCATAGTATATTAATCCTCGTTTAAGGTATTAGAAAATGTTTTTGAATAAATTGAAGACTTGTAGGTCAATGTGACATAGATTTTCTAAAATTAAAATGTGTTATATGTTAGTTTAAATGTTATATGTTTCAAAACTAGGGGATCAATATTTTATTTTTTTTATTTATAAGAGTTCTTGGTTTTATATGATAAATAATTTTTATAAATATCATGTGAGTGAAATGGACAATGTTGACACCACTAACATTGAATCATTATTCATAAATCAATCTATGGATCATAAGACATAGATCATATTGATTCTAGTTATTTATGATTTTTTAATATAGAAAAATATGATTTAAAATGGAAAATAAGGAAATTGTATGACAGCAAGATTGTAATATGATGTGATTAAATAAATTAAAGGATACAAATTTTACTTTTTTTTATTTTATTTATACAAAGAGTTTGATTTAACAATTAATATAGAGAATTCTTTCCTCTTAATCTATAAATCATGATGGTTTTATAAAAGTGATGGATATTTTTATTTTTTTTGATCAAAATAATTTATTAAAAATCTGTTAGTTAAATTTATTTGTTAATATAACTAACAAAATTCCAAAGGACCATTTTTATTTTACCAATAATGTGGGAGATTAAGGAAATATGCATTGGATTTAGGGGATAATGTTTAAAAAATTTAATTGGGGGATTTTTAAAATAAATGGTCTCATTTGATATGTTGCGAATTTGGGATATATAATAGAGACATATGAAATATAATCAATTGTGATGATTCCTATATAATTTTAATAGATTCATATAATTTTTTAAATAGTTAACATATAATAACATTTGGAATACTGATTTAATATTAGATGATGATTATGTTCAGGTGATGTATTGATAAAGTAGATGTATGTTTTTTATAAAGTATGGAATTGATCCGAGAATACATTGTCGATTTAATAAAAATCATGCTTCTGGGATGACTTCTTGAATAGTAAAGAAGCATATGATAATTATGTAATGGTAAGGGATGGTCTGAATAATTTAATCTATAAAATTTTGAATCCTTTTATGGGTAACATGTGTCAATTTTAATGTTAATCGTTATTATTGAGGCTATGTAAATTTAATGAATGTCCCCTATAAGCCATGATCTAAATTACTGAATCTATATAGGGGTATGTTTTGAGAAGCATATTGGATATTCAATACTTCTAGATTACACCAAATTGATACTGGAAATGTAAGGGGTTCTTGGAAAGCATCATATATGACCGTACGTAGGTTTGTATTTGGTTTTATAGAGTGTTATTTATTGTAATTTGTAACCCTTTAATTAGTGTATAACATGAACTATTAATTCAACACATTGAGGAACATTTGAAAAAAATTATATGAGGAGAAAATTTAAATACATACTATTCTATAGAAAATGGTAAAAATCATTATAAGAATATCACATGGGCATTATAAATTGCCTCTTTTGAATGATTTCAACTATAGTAAACTGGTATGACCCATCTATGAAATTGAATAGCAAAACACACTAAATAAAATTGGATTTGTATAAACAAAAAACCATTGTATCACTATACAGATTAAAGGTGATACCGTAAATGAAACAATAATACCATACATAATAATTCATAAAATAAACATATGCATGGTATCCCAAATCAAAATCACAAATCATAAAACAATGATCATGTCTAAACATGGCTACTACATACATCTCTAATATACAAAAAAGTAAATACATCTCATCATGAGCTAACTAGGTGAGACAAAATCACTTCTATCAAAACCATATATAAGAGTAATAAAGATGAAACACCTTTATACATAGGACCAATTATAGTAACTATGTATATAAAATATAATTCTATATATTCAAACATTCAGGTGTTTGATGTGGGCTAAATATCCTAGAATTATCCCTTATGACTCTATTTGAGGTATTTAAACAATGTAAACTAATAAAATAGGTTAAAAATATATTTCAAGATATATTTTACTTTGAATGAATTTCACTTTAAATTTATCATTTTTAACACCATTAGATTTATATTATTAAAATTATGTTTTCCAAATAATTTATCACCATATATCATTTAATGAAATGAGTACATATCATAAAACATGCTTAGTAGAACAAAATAAAGTATAAAAAATCATTTTCATAAGGAAAAATCTTATAAATAAATAAATCGAAATGGAAATAACACATGGTATAACATTAATAATTTCACAAAAATAAATAATTAAATAATATAAATTTTTGAAGAAGTCTAATTTTCAATATGGGATCTAAAAATAATGTTCTAATGTGAGTTGTTTTAAAAGTGGACATGTAAACTAGTAATATATGGTGGATGAAGTCATTGTTATATTTGTCCTCACTCCAAAAATATATCCTACCACATGCCCATTCATAGAGAATCAATATTAATTTTCCTTCCAAATGGGACTCTCATTCGATTAGACAGAAATACAGAATTAATCTATTAATAAAAAATAAAAACAATATCTTGGTTACCTAAAAAACACACACTCACACACTAGGTATTCCATGTTATAATCAATTAAAAATATATTAACATCACATTGTCCATTCATAAAGGCTATTCCCTATAAATATTAATACCAAAAAAGACTATTCATATAAAAATATTTTATTAATGATAAAACAAATTCCAAAACCTATTTATAAATCCTTTGGAATCTATTATATACTTTTGATAAATTTCATCAAACCCATGGTGTGAACTAAAGCAACCTCCCATTGGAAACACAACTATAAATCCTCAAATTTCCATATCAAGACTTGTATTACATAAAAAGTGTAATAAAAATCTATCATGAATAATTTAAATAGAAATTATATATCAAAAATTGGATATCAAGTATTTAATTTAATTCGATGAAAAACAATCTTAATTAGGGAAACATACCCTAGAAACCCTTCCTAACCCAAATCGATCCATTAATATAAATTATTTTTTGATTAAAGGACATCACACCCTATATACATAATAAATTAAATGAAACCCTATATTAAAACAAAATCATCCATCCCATCATTAATGGTTTCATACCTCATTCAAATTTTGAGAATAAGGTAAATGAATATGGAAGAATGAGTAAATAAATAAAAAAGAGGATTACTTCAATCCAAAATAAAAGTTATCCAAGTAGAATCCTACCAAAATGAAGAATGATGAACTCTCAAGAATTTGGATGAATCTTCCCATATAATGAGAGATAAATAGTAAAGTTGGTGGTAAAATTTCATTATAAAACGAAGGACATTTTCAACATTTTTAATGGCATGGGATGACATCATGGTATTTACACATGATTAAGAATCAAACCAACCCCATGGTATCATATATATCCCATGAACATAGCCCTAAAATCACTAAATAACTATTCAGGGATTGAAGAACTATTCAAAATTTATGAAAAAATGAATAATCCCAAAAACCTATATCATTGTATAGTTGTCCACACTATTAGATAAACCATTACCCAACCATGATCCATGAATTGTTTTCTAAAAAAACTAAAATTATGATACCCAACAACCAGTAAGTCTAAAAACTAAATAAAAATTAAATATTAAAATTTGACTTCCCATTTTGGAAACTATTTGAAAATTCCCCACTATGAAATAATCTTCCTACAACATGTCATCAACCATAACCTGATTAACATTGGTGATACCACCAACCCCTCACCTACTTCACACTCCCTTGACTCATGGTTGATTCCATCATTTTTCCAATGGACATGGAAAAAAGTATTTGACTAACAAAAAATAACCATGTTATGATAATCCATAATTTGAATAGGCTTGTCCCCAATGTTATAATCAAGCTCCAAATCCACATCATCCCCCAATATCACATTCGATGTGTCTTTATTGTAACTTTTCATTAGGATAAATTATATATTTAAGGGATTGTGGTCAGTTGGAGAGAAAACTAAAACCATTAGAAATCATTACAATGAAATTCGATAAATATAAAATAATTGACATTGAAAGATGACTTATTTACATGAATTATTTATAAGTGGGACATATAATTTTACATTAGTTTTTTTATTTTTCAGTTATTAATTATTTTAAATTAATAGTGAATAAACTGTTATTTAATTCAAAAAGTATTTTTAATGAGATTTACTAAATTTTTTAGGTTATCTTGTAAATTGGTTTTAAAGTATAATTAAATATTATATGTATTATTTAATCTAAATGAGTTCATTATATTCAATTTAAAATTGAAATTTGATATAAAAAAATGATGGATTTTGAATGTTTTTATTTCAAAAATGTGTTTCCTCAATACGTCAATGTGACTGTTTATATAAATTACTTTTAGTCACTTATGTGAATAGAATTTAAAAAAAGGACAAAAATTGTTGTAATAAGTATGAAAAATGTGATCTAATGGGATCAAGATAATATTTTGTGAATAATAACTTTATTATTTTATTTACCACAATTAATGTTAAATCTGTTTATTAAAATGTAAAAAAATATTTTAATAATATATAACAACTATAAAACTTCTCTAAATACTATTGGATAAGGTAATTCTAAAAAACACAATACTTGGATTGAAATTTTGGCCATTAAAATCCAATTGGGTGTGATTATGAGATTAATGACATTTTATTTAATGTAAAAACAACGATGTCCTAAACATGTCCTATATTATAAATTAAGTATAAAATGGTGTTATATAAGATATATATTCGACTATAAATAGTCCTTAATAAAATGAAATTATTGAGCACATAATAACTAATTATTTATTTTTTTCTACATTATATAATAAAATTCATTTATTACACAATGATGTTGTAAAAATCAATTTATTAAAGGATAACAAATTAAATAATATTAATAATAATAGTATGAAATAAATTGAAATATTTGATGTCATATGCGATTTTTTGGATTACATAGATATTTTTTGGATTATTTAAACGTGTTATTTCAATGAAATCCTGTTTTTATGATTTTTTAAGATGTCATGTAATGGATTATGTTAAAATATACATAATTCATATTATAAAAAATATAATATGTAATTAAATGAATTATGATTTATAAAAATTCATGCTTCTGCCGAACAGTTTTGTTAAGTATGTAAATGTTTTTAGTGACTCATTGATTGGTATTTTTACATTTTATGGTTACTATTTAACCCTTAAATTTTATATTAATTAATTAATTGGTAAGAGTTAAAAGTGTTAAAATATAACGATACATCTAAAAAATATCCATCTTGTGTTTAATTTTTATTTTATCAAAGGATTTCGAACCCTCCAAATATTATATTGGAATTAAATCAAATTTGACAAAATTTTAAATGATAATGAATTTATATTAATTTAATATTATAATTAATTCCAAGAGTGACTCAACCCTCACATATAAATACGTACTATTATTCTATATTACATAAACTTAAAAATCCTTTTGATTCATCCATTATTGGAAAAAACCACTTACTAGATTCCCTCCCCACATTAAACATGCTTTATTTTAGAGATAACACTCTTCTTAGAGGTGTTAATTTATTATGAAATGTTATCATAAAAAGGAAATATAATGTTTTTATTTAAGTGTTTCAATTTTATTTCTTCTTACACATCCTTAAAATCTCATACATCCTAGTTGAGATAATATCTCCAATATCCTCAATATACCCGGGATGTTTAGGTGTCGAGCGGGCTTTAGTCCTAAATATTTATTAAAGAAAATATAAATATAGAGAAACACCAAACATGTGGCACCAAAGTTGCCGCCAAAACATAAGAGTTTCAAAACACTATAACCACAAAAAACCTTAATATATCAAAGGACCATATAGGAAAACCCATAAAACACCACATGCATAGTGCCATATCCAAATAACAGCTCACGCCAAACAAAAAATCCAGTGAGTACACAACACCCCAAATCAAAGACAGCCTGGCCACAAGAGCTGCCGACAGGACGTAACCCATGCCCCGAAGTCATCCTTCCACCTACCCACATCTCCATACCAACACTTCGATCGTCATCGGCCCGAAGAAAAACACTGAAAAACTGGTAATGCCAACCTGTTGCAAGAAGAATGCAGCACCCGAGGTCAACATATGCATCACATGGACATGATTCCCCCGCAATACAGAAAGTCACGCCGACACCCCATAAGAAGTTCGCCACCCTCTTCATCAATCACCTGCGATCGCCGACCAGTAGGCGATCCATCTGATGTGTTATAACAGTCACGTGTTTCCGGAATATCCAACAACACGCAGAGCATTGCACCACCTCAAGACTCGGGGTTCCATCGCCGCTGCACGAAAACTCTGAAGAGCCATGCCAGGTCAGCCTTCCATGATCCCAAACACTGGTGGAACCCTCGATATCCCAAAGCAATCGCAAATCAACATAAATGGATCCATGAAGTGAAACCACCATAAGAAACACAACCTCCATAGGCGCATATGTTGACGAGGAGGATCTTTGACCATCAACCCCCGAAAACACGGTTCGTAGTAAACCAATCCATCCTTGACCCAGCAAACATAAATCACCAACCACTCCCATTGGGGTGACATATTCCACAACCACCATCCATTATCCATCAATAACCACCTTCATCACATCCTCCATCAAATCGCCATCATCCGTCGTCAAGACTTCAGTGATCAAGCCACTAACACCATCTTCATCCTCCAACAGTACCACAGACATCGGTTGTTGACAACACCCATGGCTGAAATCATGCAGCGGATTAGCATGTCTTCTGCCGCATGCAGAAAATAGATCAAAGTGGCCAACTATGTCCTCCTAACATCCTATTGAACGGATATGAAAAACATCATTAAGATTGTTGGATAAGTCACCAAAAAATAGAGCAAGAGGCACTCATTTTATGAGAGAGAAACTCTCCATTAGTCAAATATCCTCAATATAATAAGATTTAATTATTTTATAATCATGAAAAAAAACTTATCTATTACCATGACATGGGAATATAATTAACTGTTCATTCATACGTTTGGACTATCACCTCTATAAACCGATATAATTCATTTTCAATATATTTCACTCATGACTAGTTAGAAGGATAAATTGAATATGCAAATATGATATTCTTGATATATTAATGATTATAATATAATAATATATCTATTATTATTTTATGAAATAGGGACACGCAATTGATTACATCGTTCATGCGTACCTATGAACTATCACCTCTGCGAAGAGACGAGATTCAATAATATTTAGTACATGAATTTTATGATATATATATATATATATATATATTTATATTATTAATAATATATTAATTACTACACGATAAATTTTGAAAAATAAAGTGATAAATAACTTATTTCTACAATGGTAAATGAAAAATTAAAATGTTATTCATGCCTATGTATGACCTACTGACTCCATGATTATAACATTGTTCATTTAAAATAACAAAAATGTATATTTTAACATAAAATTATAATTAATTTATAAAAGTTATCATTAATTATAGAAGATTATTTTATAGAAGATTTACTTATGATCACATGGACTATCGACCTCATGCCAAGTTTAATTTTGACTTAAGTATTGAACATTGACAAAGCAACTAACAAGAACTTAAAGAATCATGTAATATCTATAACATTGTATTAATTGGAATAGAAGGAATAATAATCATTAAAATTATATATGATAATTATAAAATAAGTTATGTTTATTATTCTATAATGTAATAATTATAAGTGACATGTTAGACTCAAGGTAAGGGACATCGTCTCAATCTCCTATCATGGAGGAATATCTTGATGTTACGAGCCTTTTTCATCCTATATGTTTTATATAAAATACCATTGACCCATTTCATCATGAATTAATATATTATTAATATATTTATGTTTTTTTATTGTTATTCTTCATCTATCTTAAATGATGTGTTTCTCACATAGAAAGGGGTTGTTCAACAGAAACATCGTTTTAAATGTTTTAATGATTTATTTGTATAAATCATGCATATTAATGTCAATGTTTTCAAAACAGGTTTAAGTATATATTAATATGGATATGAATTTTTTATTACATTAAATAATTTCAATGTGCTTGGGAACACTTTTTTAAAAATAATCTTTTCTAATTTTTTAATTGTGTTTTAAAAATGGATTTATGATTTCAATAACATCAAATGGTTTTATAACATATATTTATCAGAAAAATATCTCACTTTTTTGTCCACTATATTTTTTAATTTTTACTTACATGATTACACTTTTATATAAAAAAATAGTGTTTTCATTTATGAATATGTGTCTTTGTAAAAATTAAATTTGATTTTAATGTATAAATGTTATTTATCCATTATGATTGATATATGTGATATGATTATGTTATGGTACATCAATTATGATTTTGTTATGTTATGGTACATGGGTGGTTATGTAATAAATTGATGTATTTTGATCCCATAATAGCTATCTAGTGGATGGGGTAAACATAAGTGGGTATCGTTGTGGGTTTATCTGATGAGAGTAAAGGAATATACTGTGATGGGTATTCCAAATGCAAGCATAAATGATATACATATATATCAGTGAAATATAAAATGTAAATATGAAATTGATTACACAAGTTACCATTATTTTTTAATATTCCTATGATTTATTTGGTAAAATTATTATTTCTTACGGTATGTAAAACATCATATGTTTTAAGAGTGAATGGTATGATTCAGAAAAAATGATTTCACGAGTTTAAAATATTCATGGCTTTACATGTTAATTATTTATTCTATATATATGTTTTAGAATGTTGTACACATAAAATGTTATGAAAATTGTTTTAATAGGTTATAATTATGTGTAATATAATATAACAAGTCAGGATTAAGGTATTGAAACTTATTATCAAGATAAATAACGAATTTTTTAATTTAAATAGTTTTATTTTGTTGAAAATGGATAGTGATTAGATGTTTCATCATTATAAAATTTGTGTTTTATGTAATAGTTAGGGCCTAATTATGTAAGGACCATGTTTGGTGATGATTTTTTGGATGTTCAAATTGTTTTCTTGTGTTCATTTAATACATGGAGATCAATGGAAGTCACATCAATTTGTATACGTGGATGAGGTATGACATGAATGTTAAAATAAATTCCATGAAAAAACAAATGTTTTTTCTAAGATTAGTATTTCATAAATATCATAGATTTATTATAGAACTTGTGATACCATCATTATGAAGGAGATGGAGAGAAAATATGCAACCAATCAGCATGGTTGGTTTTTCCAAAGTAGGTATACAAGGAGAAACAAAGCATTCCCAATAGACAATGGTGTTTGGGAAGATAATTCCCTCTGGATCATTGTGGAGTCACCTAGGATTTTATAGTATTATCCAAAATTATGATGTGAATTGCGATATAGAAAATACCCATGGAGCATCATTAAGGAGAGAGAATTTCAGCAGAATGTTTGGAGCTCTATGATTTGGTTCTAATGTTTTATTAAGGTTCATTGAAGGTTCAACCATAGGTGGGAAACACCTATAAAAAGTTCATGACCCCATTAGATGTTTATAAAGACACAAGTAAAATTATAGAGCACTATAATCTTGAATAATTTTTAAAATTGTATTGATCTATTTGATAGAAGTCATGTTTATGAAATAAAGGAGATATGTAGAGGGTCATTGAGACTTTCTATAGAAGTGTACATCGTAATGGTCAACATGAGCTCTATAAAATACTATGATCTACAAACTAGTGATCTCTATGAATGATTGATCTTGGAAAACTAGTGTTATTTGCGATAGTTGGGTGTTTTGAGAATAAGCTTTTCAAATGAGCTTTCTGAGTTGCAGAATTGTGTACCAAAATTTATTTACGATGTTCTTTCTATGTGCATCTATATTTGAATGGGGTATCAGAATAAGTATTATTATGAAGATAAATAGGTTCCAATCATATTTTTTGTTTGAATGAGAAGAACTATTTTGATAGATTAGATTTGTGAATGTTTATTAAGAAGTATAGACACTTTGTACATCCCTATTTGTGATAAGATGGTGTACACACTCTTGAATATTGTTTTCCAAGTTGTACACAAATTTAAGGGTATATCCTACTTGTTTTCTTGCACATAAATGAATTTATTTCAAGTTAATTGGGTGGTTTAATATATTTTTGTACAATACCAAGGATGTAGATACTCTGGTTGAGTAGTGATCCTTGTAAATCATATGTTCTTGTGGATGTGTGTTTTGATTGTGTTTAGTAAAGAATGAAATCTTAATTTTGAGGAATATTTTTTTTCAAAAATAAGAAAACATAGAGAAAAAGATATCCCTGAATCACCCCTTCCCCTTATCAGTGATACATGTATCCTGATAGGGACTCTTCTATTTACCTAAAACACTAAACAAAGGAAAATCTGTAATGTGATTTATTGAATTAATTAAATATTGTTTAATGATTGTGGGTTTTCCGTTATATCTAACCTCAATGGACAAACATGAATGAATATATAATAGAAAAATTTCAGGGGATAGACAAGTTAGAAGCTGTCATATTCTTCCAAGGACCAACTCCAAAAAAATTTCTTAGACTCTTGGTCAATCAAGATGATGCTCTCCCATTATTCCTTCACAATGGGTGCCTCTATCCACTATAATCTTGTAAATATTATCATTTTTTCATCCTTACTAGTGGCTATCTGGGTCCCTTAGAAGATTCACCCTCACAACATCATTATTAATTATGCTAAAAATTAAAAAATATATAAACATCACATTTTCCCTTCATAAAATTTATTAACAATGCATTATAATTAGAAAAATTGTATATTTTCATTAAAAAATATTCTATATAAAGCCTACATGTATATAAATTTTATGCCCTTAATAATTTTTGACAATTTTTATCAAAATCGTGGAGTGAAATTATGCCAACTACCATAATAGAACTGTCATCAAAACCACTAATTATCCTATAAAACCATTATTTACCCCAATCATGTAATATAAATAAAAATTCCTTCATTTGAATTAAATTTGATAATTATAAACCAATGGATATTAATAATTAGATACTAAACAATGAAAATGTTCTTATGTAGAAACACCTCATTTTGAATCAATTACCATGTCATTGAGTTTAATGAAACCCAGTTATTTTTTATGTATTAGGATCTAACACACATAAAGATGATAATATCAAACCAAATACCCAACTAATAACATCATTTCCAAGCAACCTACCATCATTGGTTTCCAAAATCCATAAAATTGAATGAACATTGTAAAATAATGGGGAAGGATGATGACATATTTATAAATGAAGCTTACCTCAAACCAAATATACTAAAGATCAAGGAGATTCCACCCAAAATGAAAAATTAGAGTATCTATTGCTTGGGGATGAGAATGAACACACAATTGGATAGAAATGGGGTTGTTATACATAAAATATTGAAAGGTAAAAAGTTTCCATTTCAAATATTATAAAGTATATCAAAAAACCACATAGTTAGGAAACACAATTAGGAAACTATGCATCATATATATATCATCTAATATCTCCTATGAACTAATCAATATAATAACATATAAAATCACATTTTTTAAATAAATAATAATATAAAAATCCACAAATTCTCCTAATCCAACTCTCCAACACCATTTTTTTGATGGGTTCTAAATAATTCCTTATGGTATATTTTCTTAGGAAACAGAAATTTGAGACCCCATAACCCAGGAAATAGAAGAATGGAATAATTCATAAATGAGATAAAAAACAGATCAATCAAATACCAAATATGTGGGACATGTTGATAAAATTTATACTTAGAGAGGATTATTAGAATAACATGAGTATTATTAGAAAATATATTTATGATCTATTATGTAAAAGAAATATCCTAATTAATATTGACAAGACCAAATATCCTAAAACTATTGAAGAGACTCTCAACTCTATAAAATGAAACCCTTCCTTAGTTGAGTAGTGTGTACGAGTGGAGAATATGAATTATGCATGTGATCGGTAGTGTGATTTCCCGAATCCCTTGTAATCTCACTAATATAGATTAATTCAAGTCAGGTATATCAACACAGAATTGGTGTGTTCTCATTGAACTAGAAAAATTGGGTGAACAATATAATAAAAAATATCCCAATATATTTTATTTCATATATATATGAATGACATGTGATATGGTTCACTTGAACAAGAAAATATTTTGAAAAATATTTTTTCATACTAATGAGAAAGATCATATAAGAAAAAACATACAAAGAAAAATTATAATTTTAAATTTTACACACCTTGAGTCACTACCTCTCTAGGTAGTGTTTTCCAAAACTATATAAACATCTTATTAAACAATAATAATTCATCATCCAACATTGAAAAAAATATTTTATGATGTATTATAAACATTTTCCTATATTAAAATCCAAGGTAAATATAAACTAAATTTATTGGTTTTATCAATTTCATAACATGAGAATCATAACAATGACACACAATAAGTCAGATCAAAATATTTGGAGAAGAATAAATCATTAGAAAAAATCCTTTTTAAAAATTCCATATAATCATACCACATAACCAAAACTAATGATAATAAATCATATATATTAGAATATGATAATAGAACCAACATATAATCATAAAACAAATAGCTTCTATTGGAATCATGTGAATATAATTATACACCCAAAAAACAAAAGCTATTAATATGGAAAAAACATAGAATAGTGTAAAATACCTCTTTATTGGAAATGATACAATTGTTTGAAAACATAGTAATTCCCTCACATGAAATTTTGTGAAAATAAAATCATGTACGTGGCATGTTTTTTAGGAACCAAATTATTACATAACATTAAATAATTATCTATTGAGTCATAATCCATAAATAATTTTATTAGAGGGATATATATGACATCTCATAGCACTAAAAAATACACCATAATTATGTATTCCAAAACAACATATGAGGATTAACCATTCAATCATTAATACATTATCAAAAAAAGAAATAGGTTATTTGAAATTTTTTAAAAAATCAATCATAATCCATCCAATGAAATATCATATATGGAATTAAAATATAATGATCCATTTTAAGGGTGAATATCATTGATGGATATTGAGATAGATAAATAAAAAATTTACAAAATAATTACAAACTATTATTGAAGAGATTGGTGAAATGTCCTTTTTTTATTTGGAAAAATTTTAAAACTATAAAATTGTGGAAATATGGAAATATAATTTTCATTCAAAGACAATGTAAAAAATGTAATTTAATCTTAATAATGAATAAATGACATAGTTTGTGTAAATGCGAACAATTATTAATCATTCAAAAAACATTTTATATACTTCTATATGAAAAAAAATTACATATAGGGGATTTAAAAAATATTATAAATTTTTTGATAAAAATAATATCAATTTTAAAGTTTCCTTTAAAAGTAATTAAATTATAGAGAAAAAAATCTTGAATAATTTTAATGAATATGCATAAGTAAGAAAAAGTGTTTGCTGAATGGATTTAAAACATCTAAAGTAATGATTTTAAGTTTATTCCATGGAAAGAAAGAACATGATGAATAGTATTAAATAAAATGAGTCTTAATATAGTTATTATTTATGAATAAATGAGTAATTAAATACAAAACATAAATCAATTATGCTGTTTAATTTGAAATGTGTATCAAAGAAGGAAATTTGAGATGAGATACAAATAAATCTAGTCTGGAAATAGTTTTTGAGTTTTTTCAAATACGGAATAACCAAATTATGTTTAATAAATAATTTTTTTGGAACATTTTCATGTATATTTCATTTTTATGGTCCATTATTATTATATTTTATTCATTTAGTGGATAATTTTTCCCACATAAATTTCTTGGTGTTGTTCTATAACTTTTTCAAAAACACATCAGTATATGGACCATGGTTAATGGTGTTCTAAATAGTTTTATTATCTAATGATTTATAACTATTTATTTTTTTAAGAATATAATTTTATAAAATTTATATACATATATATGTATTAAAAATATGTCCAAATTAATAAATGTTTCATGGTATTGATGTTTTAGGAATATAAATTATATGAGGACTATTTATTAAAAATATTATAATATAATGGACAAATTATATATCCATAATCATATTAATATTATAGATATAATATTCATTACTTTTATTCATATTTAGAACTAGTCATTTATAGTGGTTATGAAAAATGAAATATTTCATTACATGGTGGTGGTAGTCTAAAAGTAATCTGGGAAATGATTTCATTTAATAGAAAATACGAGGAAGGCCTGTGATAATTATTCAATTATCATAATGAGAGTTTATTATACTAATTGTAATTATTTAATTATATAATTATGGATAGATAATATATTTTCTTTGGATTTAATAAAGAAAACATGAAATAACATGGTTAAAATGATTACCTCTTTCTTGGATATCCTTCACTAGGACTCTCCTTTACCATTTACACACTAGAATTTTGACGATTCTAATTTAAGAAATATCTGTAACATAAAACTGTGTTGATATATTTAGTGTGAATTTTTATGATATCATAATAAACATTCAAGATATGTGAGTTGGTTAAGGGAACCTATTGTGACCCTATCCTTTTACAAATACAATTACAATGTTTGAAGCATAATAAAGAATCATATTACAATCCAAGGATCATGAAGTCTACAGAATTGGAAGACTAGTTACATAAAAATGAAGACATAAAACATTTCACTATTTAAATTTCACAAAGAGATTTTATCTTCCATTCTTTTCATACTTCTTCAAATGGTAACCTATGGATAACATGAAAAAATGGATGATCAATAAAGCCCATTAAGGGAATAAACCAAAAAATATAACTTTATCACATGGGTAACAAGGCCTGAAATAATGATATAAAAAGGCATAGAACATATTAGATCATGATATATAAATATTTTATTATGTCAACATGGATTCATAGTAATGTGGAAGTAATATGAAATAGAACATTATCATGATTCAAGGCTCGTTGAACATATATAAGTACAAGTCCTGGTAAACAACCAAGAACAATTCACATGGTAGCACGAGTAAAGTCTAACTGCCAAGACCGTTGCACATATTGTATCATGAGAAAAAACATAAAAAATGCATTGGAGTGATATTTTAGAGAACCCAACATAATAAGTTAATGAATTTGATTTCCACATATAGAATCAAACATAATAAAACATATATAAACATAAGGGATGCCCATTGAATGAATTGGATATCATATTAATTCTATAATGCTTAACCAAAGGGTGTTTCATAAAAGTGTCTATAAAGGGATGAAATTTCATAATTCATGGTCATTAATATGTTATAATAGAAATATAAAATTATATATTATGTCAATATTTTGTGATAAAATAAATATAATGAATTTTAGAATCATTACAATTCAAATATTTTAGTGTGGTTAAGGAAAATATCAAGGATCCAATAAATTTAAAAAAGAAATTTAATTTTATGTAAAACTAGAAGATAAAAATAAGGTTATTATAATAAAAGACCATTTTTATAAAAAAAGTTTTTTCTTAATTATATCTTACATTATACTCGAAACTGAGTAGGAATTTGGGAAGATCCCTTAAACAGGTTTTCTTAATGAAAAATATTAAGGATCGAACTAAATTAAAAAAATGTATATATGGGTAATAGATTAATTAATAGACTTTAATACATGATTATTTAGAATTCACACATCATTAATAATTTGTACATAAAATTAACAGATAACTTTATTTGTGTATATCAAAAGATAGAGCAACCTGAAGGAATAATGGTTGTTCGGATAGAATGCCTCACCTTGAGTGCGAAGGTGTCCTTCCCATTTCATTAATGTCATGGATAAAAAATTACATTTATTAATTAATATTTAAAGAACATATTATAAATTTAATTGAATCAGTATGACAATTTAGTTCATTTATGACCATTTTGATGGGTTAAGAGGTTCAATTTCATCATTATGAAGCGTTTACTTCCTCAGTTTTCAAGATTGAATTACTTATATACTTATACAAATAATCATATAAGATGAGGATGGTTTAAAATAATTTTGTATTATGTAAAAACATGTGTAATCCATGGTTATTATAACCATTTTATTATTTTGAGTGAAGATGAATCATTATATAAATCATTATTGACAATGGTTCAAGTTAATTGGGTGTTTTTTTATCACAGAGAACACATTTCACTTTGTAAATTAATATCATGTTAAAAAATTATTCCATAACCATACATGACACAAGAATCATAATTAATTTTATGTTCCAAAAATTAAAATTCTTTCATGACCAAAATTGATGATGGTCATAGAAATTTATAACCCTTCATCCCTGAATGTGATAAATTAACACATCTCAGATGGTGCTTTCAATTCATAAAGAATGCTAGAGAATATTCCAAAACAACAAGGTGAATCTCATATCACTATCATATAAAATATATATTTCTAATTCCATCATCCTTACATTAAATTTAATATATAATGTTAAATGTTAATCTAATTAGAATTCATCTCGAATTGTGATATAGAGATATGTATTTTGAAGACGATCCCCAATGACCATTATAGAATTGTTTATAAAATATGTCCTTATAATTCAACTAAAAAAGTCATTAGTAATGTTTTCCCACATCTATATTGGTGTTGATAGTGGTTTCATGATCATGTTAGACTTCGGTCTTTAATCCGTCACTTTTTGTTATAATAGGAACATTGATGTGTATTCATCAATCACCATCTTCATATTCTACCACCAAATGTTCCCTCAGAGATCCAGATATATCTTTATGCTCCTTAGGTGAATAAATAATGTTGAGTTATGTGCATCATTAAAAACTCATTCTCTATCTCTATAATAGATGGTACACATAATTTTTAACCAAATCTTACAACTCCTTTGTCATTAATCTAAAATTTATAGGATTTACCATTTCGAAGAGATTCCACTCTTTTTATACTTTCCACATATTTTCATTGAGCATCATATATTTTCAATGTGAGGGATAGTAGAGAAATCATTTTAGAATGTATTGATTATGTTCCTCCCTTAATTTCTCCCACATCTATCCACTACATATATTAAAATATTTCCTCATTTGGAATTATCGTCATTGATAATGATGCATGATCATTTGTACATAGAGAATCATCCACCATATTGGTCTTACCGTATGGTAGTGGATTGAGTCATTATAATCCTTAATGAGCTATAACCATCTTCACAATAACATATTATGATTTTTCAGTGTGAATATATATTTTATACTCTTGTGATTAGTATATATCTCACACTTCTCACTATAGAGATAATGCCACCAAATTTTTAATGCAATGATCAAAACTTCCGACTCCATATCTTACAAGGGATTGTTTGGCTCTTGGAATTTCAACTTCCATGAGGTGTAGCCTATCTCTTTATAATTTTTCACTAGTAAACAACCTAATAATTCTGCTAGAGCATCACTGTACACTATAAAGAGTTCTTCTCTTATTGGGAGTTTGATTACTAGAATAGTGATAATCCTTTTTCTGAGATCCTTAATGTTTTCCTCACATTCTTGAATCATAAAAAACATCATACCCTTCTATGTAATCATTGTAATTGGGTTAGAAAATAATTAAAAGTTCTCCAAAAAACATTATCAATTCCAGGATAGACCATGGAATCTTGGTATCTTAATTAAATATGTTTGCAAGGGTGACTCTTCTATCGCCTTTGACTTATAAGGGTCCACATATATCCCTTTTCTAGTGATACCATTCCCCTTGAATGGTACTTCCTCCATTAAGAACATAGATTTACTATTCCTTTCATAATGTCTCCCCTTTCACCATCTCATCAACACCATATTCAAAAGCTCCTCGTGTTCCTCCTTGCACTGTGAGTATACCAGAATATCGTCAATAAATATTACAACAAAATTTTCAAGTAAATCTCAACAGGCATTATTCATTAAATCTATAAAAAATTTCTGGATCATTAGTGATTCTAAGGGTCATCACAATGAACACATAGTACCCATACCTCATTCTAATGTTAGTTTTGAATATATCATCCTTTCTCACCTTTAGTTGGTCGTATCCGGACCAAAGATCCACCTTATAGATAGTACTAGACCCACAAAGATGATTTAATAAGTAATCATTCTAATGTGGGGATACATATTATTTATCACGAATTTATTGAGATCATAATTATCAAGGTATAGAAACATTAATATATCTGTCTTTTTGATAAAGAGGACTAGATAACCTCATGGAGAAGCACTTGGGTGTCTAAAACCCTACTCTAGATTATCATGTAACTGCTTCTTTAGTACTTCCATCTAAATGGTGGAAATTCAATAAGGTTACATTGATATAGGTAATGATCCATGAACATGCTCAAATGATAACTCATCCTCTCGATCAATGGAAAACTAATAAATTCTTTATGAAATACATGAGTTTATTCCAATACAATGTTCATGTATTCCAGCAAGATTATCTCTTTTGCCTCAATAATTTGATGAATATATTGTAGTTCATAATCAATTAAAATCCACACATAGGAAAATTATTCTCTATAGTATGCATCATTATCCTTACACTTGTAATGAATTAAAGGATTCTTCAAGATGTGAAGTGTTTTCTCACTTTCCAAACATTTTATGTGGTGTTTCTATATTGATAACCAATCCATGCCCATGAAAACATCGAATTACACTAATAGATATATAATTGGATTGTTTGGGAGTTTCATTAAAAAACATTAATCGAGGAGAATATATAAACATTCTATTTAAAAATTTCCACATTTAATAATCTACCAGATAAGAAAATATTCAAATTTTAAGGTGGTGTTGGAATAGTTATACTAAATTATCATGATATTAATGAATCCATAGACCTATAACCAAACAATAAATTAAATATTCTGGAATTAATAACTAGAATACCTATAACCTCATAGTTTTTTGGCTCCAACAATATTGTTGTGATATTCTAATCGCTTTATACTACATTGGAGTTTGTCATTGAATGCCTCCGACAACCCTTGGATTATGTTGATTATTTGTATAATGCCAATACTCATTGCAGTTGAAACATTGCACAACTAACTGAGTGTTAATCTGAACATTCCATTCTTATTCCACAATATTAGTATTCTTAATATCCCTTCAACAGTATCTATCTAGATATCACATTCGTGAACCTTGGAATTAGTTATTATTTCTCTTTTGATATTTCCCAGGATTCTTTTTCCCACAATTTTGAAATGTGGGATGTTCGACCTTATTTCCATCATTAGATTTATTTTCCGAACAACTCGTATATAAATACATATTATAATTTTTCTGATTGTCCCAAAAGACCACAGAGACCCTCCAATCACAATGTCAACCTTGCACCTGAGCCATATCCACTTGTTTTTATTAAGAGAAACATGTATTTCTTGATAAACCACTTACTCTACACTTACCAAATTTTAGGTATGTTTTCTTATAAATAGTCTCATACCAAATTTTCTTACTAATTTGCAATATTCCCAATATCCAAAAATAACAAGACCATCCTCTAATATTAACATAAAACCCTATCCTTTTACCCTTACTATTACCAGATTTTAATTAGAATAAAGAATCATATTACAAGCTATGGATCATGATGTCTAGTGTCTTGGAAGACTAGGCACACACATCTTTAGACATAAAAAATTTGTTCATATAGTTTTTATAAAGTGATCCTAACATTAATTTTTCTAATACATCTTCATAGAATAACATGTAAATAACATAAATAAATTTTTGATCAATGAATCCCAATAATGGAATACGCATAAGAATAAATCATTAGCACAATGGTTAGAAGTCATGATATAATGATATAAAAAGTCTTCGAACACATGTAATAATGACATAATAACATGATATCCTATAAACATGTATTCATAGTAATGTGGAAGAATAATAAATCATTATTTTGGAACGATTCAAGGAATTTTTTATATAGAGGATTATAAGTCATGGTTAACGACCAACTCAATTACACATGGTAGCACGAGTCAAAGATAACCACCATGACCATTGAACAGAATGTATAATAATATTAAACATCACCCATTGAATTTGATAACAATATGGGCACACCCATCGTAGAATGTTCATGAATATTTTTTCCACATAAAGAATCTTACATTAACATGAGGGTTACCTGTGGAAAGAATTGGGTATCATATTAATTTCATAAATCATAACCAATGATTGTATCATTAATGTGTCCATAATTGAAATTTATTAGATCATTAATGGAAATTTATAAGTTTTTCTAAGCATATATCATGATAATTTAACAAAATTTGAAGTGATAACAGGGAAAAAGTGAATATAAGAAACTCTATAATTATAACATTTTACGGTTGTTATGGAATATATCAAGTATCCCTTAAAATGAAAAGGGAATATTATTTTCTACAATAAGAAAAGTGGAAAAATATGGTTTTAATAATAAAATACTTGTTTTATAAAAATAATGACGGGATGAAATAGATTATAGTGTTCAGTTGAAACTGGGTAAGAATTCAAGAAGGTCTCTTTAACGGGTTTTCCTATCAGGAAGTACTAAGAAGGGAACCACTTAAAAACATGTATATAAATAAAATATAATGATAAATGGACCATGATACTTGAGTTTTTCTCAGGTAAAATGAATATATAATATTTACATAATAATAACATATAACTACATTTGGGTAAGAATATCGATAGAGAAACCTGAAGGAATAATTGAGGTTTTGGTAGAGTCCCCTACCTTAAATATGAAGATTTCCATAACTTGATATTAATGTGCTAGATTAACAAATTAATTTCAAAAATTAATATTTTTAGAACTTATTCTTCATGCGACTAATTCATTATTTCTTTTATATGTTCATTCATGACCTTTTTTATGGGTGAAGAGGTTAAATTTACAGAAATGGGAGAATTTGCTTCAATGGTTTTCATGATTCGTTTACCTATATACATATAAGAATAATGAAGATGGTTGTCCTGAATTTTTGTTGTATTTTTTACGTGACAATATATAACATTGAATGGTTATAATATTATTTTTTTATTTATAGTGACAAAGAATAATTATAGAAAACATTAATGATATTGGTTTGGGTCAATTTGAGGTTTTTAATCACAACGAACAAATTATTCATAATAAATGAATATATTGGGTAAATATATTATATATCCTTATATAAGATGTGATACATATATTATTTTATTTTCCAACAATAAAAATGTTTTCATTAATAGAATTGATGATGGAAAAAGAAATTAAAAACCCATCATTTTTTAATTTGATAAATTAACACATTCTGAGGGTGTATTAATTTCTGGTAATGAAGGACGAGAATGGGGAGATGATGATGAATTATTATATAATCATAAATCAATTATAGTACATGTTTGGAAATAGAGTTCTCATAACATTTGGATGAAAGGAGTTAAATAATGAGAAATAAACAATGGAACTTGAAATAAAATAATAAAAATGAGAAGAGAAATTTTCCACTTGATTTCATTATCGTTAGGAGCCTCTCTTGGGGAGACTTTTTGGACTATTGAAGTGAACACGAGTTATTTGAGGAGTAAAGGAGTTTAATAAGATATTTTTTCATAATTTAGGTAATTCAGAATGCCTGAAAGGAGTGAAGATAAATGGGGTTGGGTGTGGTTTTTATATTGGAGTAGATGAAGGGTTTATCATTATTTTAATCATATATTTAATATTTTTTTATGATAAATACGAATTGACATGATTATTGATATAAAAACTGTAAGTGGGAATTGTAGTTAGAGATAATGAGCTTACATCGGTGATACCTAAGCTAATGACAACATAATCCAAATATTTAGTATTTATCATAAATTATTGAAATTCAATATTAATTAAAAATTAAATTATTTCTGAAAAATAAAAAATATTAACCCTATTCTTTTTTGATGGGTATAATTAAAAAATGAATTCCATTTTTCATAAATATGTTTCTAAATATCAGAGATTTTATTTTTAATTAAATCATAATTTACATAAAACTATAAAATTTAAAATTAATACTATTTTTATAACACTTTGAAAATTTAACAAATGTCTCTTGAAATTTTTTTATAATACTAACTAATAAAATAAATTATTTATAAATACATATTATGAAAATATTAATTAATTTAAATTGTTAAATTAATGATAAAATTGTAATTAAATATACATGACATAAAAAATACCAACACATAATCCATAATTTTTAAAATATTTATGTACATATACAATGATATATTTATATCTTATTGTTACTTATATGATGGGTAAATTTTATTTATGCATTCACTAGTGTGGTTAGTATTCAATTGGATGGTTTACTATTCATAAGGGTCATAACACTGTTACAAATTTCAAGTTACTATTTCGTCGGTATATATTGTTTAACATCAAGAGATAACTTTCGTATTACTCAGTCTTCATTTATACAGTTTTTATTGAGTTATATATGTACTATTTTTTGATTATACTATAAGAAATAATTACAATAAGGGAATTTCATTAAGAAAACATTGGGTCATTATAGATCCTATTATAATTCAATGGAAAGACACACTTGAAGTTACATTTTTTTAATATATAATAAATGTCATACTAAAGTCAACTCCCACTATATTATAAATATTTTTAATAGAGGAAAATTGAGGACATGATTCAACTCATATAATCAAATTTATAGTGTTATTTTTTAACTTTGGATATATCATTTATTCTACCACACTTATAAGGCATTTAACCACTCTCTATTGTAAATCCTATTACCATGGAAACTTATTTTTATGTTCTAAAATAAAATTAAATGTATTATAAAATTTGAAATTATTTATTCCAAATTAAAAAATAATTTAATTAGATTGACTTTTTATTATCTGTGAAAATTGATTCAATCATAGCTATCATAACTCGTAAAAAACCATTTATAGAAAATTGTATCATTATTCATGAAAATAAATTTATTTTTATTCATTACCAAATTAAAAATATTTATTACTAAATTATTTTATTTAATGTATTATATATTCATTTCACTGACATTATTCATCCATTATAACATCAATGAAGTCTCACTCTCGAATGTGATTATAAAAACATATTATTAACATTTATGGATTCAATACATATAATTGTGACCCAAATGATTCCATCAATAATATAAAACATCAAATTAAAAAATAAAATTTCATTCATAAACATTGAAGAATTATAATTAAAATTTTATTGAATTAGGAAAAATTATTTTGTAACAAAACTAATTTATTTATGTGATCAATTTCCCAATATACTCATTTTTTCTTATCTGACAGTAAAACATAATTATTACCATTATAAAACCTTTCAATACATATATTATTTAATATATGTCATACTAAACTTGGGAGATAAAAAATAATAATATTGACATCAAAATCTCCATAAGGCTAAACATAATCATTAGTAGATTAATATCAAGAGAGAGATCAATAAAAGAATTAGGTTATGATAAAATATTAAATGTTCATGAACATTAAATATGATACTTTATTTCCAATGAAAGACATGATCATAAATCCTAAGACAGGATATATTTCATTTAACCAATATAGTGGTCATATTAAAATAAAAATTGATCAAATGAACAATTGAACATATTGGGAGCATAAAGAAACAACATTGGTAAAAAGGAACATCAATCCATAATCATGGAATTTGATAACTAAATAATTCATATATATATTATGAGTACCAATTTATCATTAAAATATTAATTCTATTTTGATTATGATATAAACAAATTACTCCATTGATTTACCCAAGGCATTGGAGGGGTATAATGACCCCAGATGTCCTTGTCTTATATCCGGACATCAGATCTTTGATTTATAATTTACCAAAACACGCTTGGTTTATATTGAAACTACCCATAAACCATAAAACCACAGTTTTATGTACCATATAATGATGTAAACATTTATCAAATTTCCCATTTTATCACCTCACATATAAAAACAAATACAATTCATTTTTATCTTTAATAACCAATACAAATGAAATGGGTTCCATGATTGTATCATTAAAACAATCATAATACCTCTAGAAAAAGTATATTGTTTATATCGTTGGAAGATATCAAAAATAGACAATACTAGAAAAATGTTTATCTATATATATTAATAATATATTTTAAAAAAATAATACATTTTTTAAAAAATAAGGAAAATATCATTTTATTTTTAGAAGATTTAAAATAATAATTTCACGACTATAGATAAGAATATTTTCTTTTAAATTTACCAACAAAAATAGTGATGGTAACATCAGTAAATGAATAGTTATAGAAATTTGATAACCCAATCAATTTGTAAAATTTAAAATGATGAACTATTTTACACAAATTGTATGAAAAGTAATGAAACAAGAGAATGAAAAAATGTTTCTATTAAAACTATTTTCAAAAATATAAAATTTTCAAGACAAATAAATATAAAAATCATTTATTCCTAGAAATAAAATTATAAAAATATATATTTATTATTTAGGGTATGGAATAAGAAATATTCCCTACAAAAATTAAATTAATAATGGTTTTCTTAAAATATAGTATTGTAATAATATTATTTATAAAATAGAAGAAAATTTAATTATATAGATAAAATATACAAATAACTAAATTATGAAAATTGAGATATAATTAATTTATATATTAGTAATCAATTTCCCCTAATATAATTTTAAAAATTTATTATCTCAATATAAAATGAAAATTTAAAAAAAATAATTTATCACGTTGTTAACAATCCAATTAAATTTGATGAAAGAAATAAAAAAATATCTCTATATAAATACCTATAATTCTATGACAGAAAATATCAGAATTGATTAACTGTGTAGTATGGTCATTGTACGATGAAATAATGGTGTAAAATATGATCCATGTCTCATAAAAATGATATTGATATAATAAAAAACATTCCATGAAAATTATATTTATTGTGATAATTAAACCCCAAAGTGAATATTAAAACATTTTGTATATCCTCATAAAATACGTTTAAAACAATAGAAAAAATTAAGGGATAAATTGACATAGTGTCATGGATTAAAAATTTCATCATATGTGTTATAACTAAATAATGGAAAATTTAGTAATTATGCCCATTATATAGATTATAATAATTAGATAATGATAATCAAGGAATTAATTTTGTATAAGAAAATTGATTATACAGAAAAATGTTGAAATAAAATAAAATAATCATTAGTTATTGCAGAAATCATATTTTCTTAATATAGTCAGTTATGTAGAACTCTAACCAAATGTGTAGAAATTGATTAATGAAAAACCTTAAAAATATTATTACATCGAAAATAAAATTAATAAATAAGGTAATTATGGTTACATAATTAAATATAACTAAAAAAACTGGTAATAAAATATACAATAACTTCACAAAATTATACATATAATCTTTTTACTACAACGATAATAATGTTGTAATATACTCCAATGAAAATAAATTGACATGTGAAATCTTATCTCTTAATTCCATTATTTATATGTATTTGATTTAACTAATATGTAATGAAATTATAGAAAATATCTAATTATATAAGAAAAATTTATGGTTTTATTCTATTATCATTAAATGTTTTATTTCAAATGAATTTTAAATTACATACATTATAAATCCAACATTGGTTGTTTTGGTGAACGATATGTATAAATTAATAAATTATCTTTAATATTAAATGTTGTTAAAATTATTATTGATATAGTATATATAAAAATATAATTAAATTTCTATAATTTTTATTCATAAAATTTAAATTTTTAGTTAGTCTTGATAATTATTCCTGAAATGTAAAATTACATAGAATCTGGAGGAAATAGTCTTCACATACAAAAGAATGATGTTTTTACAATTCATTAGAAGGAAAATAAAGTGTGAATATAAAATATAATATTTACAGAATTATTAAAAATACAAAAAATTCATTAAACCCATTGAAGTGCCCAAAAAATAGTGGTCATAATAAAAAACAGTGTACAATACTACATGGAAATGATAGTCTGAGAATATACACATGCGATGATTCCATTATTAATTATTGGATTTGAATAGAGATAGAATATATATTATATTTTTAGAATAATAATTATTCATTTAATATATATATATATATAATCCATATTAATTTTTATCGATGAAAGTCATTGATGAGGAATTAAATAATAAAATTTCATAAAGTGCTACTTCTCATGTATGGAGGAATGATGTTTCATTTCCAATTTGATTGAAATATAGATGGATAAGTATACTATATTAACATAAAATATCATATTATATGAGATATATTTTTGTTTTTTGTTGTAATCATTTGGATATAATTAATATAGATAAATGATGAAAAAAATGAAACACCGTGACTTAGAGTTAAACCTCATATTTAGAAGACTATTGTTGGAATACACCATAATACATATAGGATGGTATTATTTTTAGACCAAGACTACTATAATTTTTTCTGGTATTATTATGAATTATATTGGGTAGACATTTTTTGTAATAAATGGATCTATTATTGTACGAAATAGAGGAGGTTTCAAATCCTTATATAATTGAGGTGGGCAGTGCACTTTGAATAATGTAATGTATGAAATTAATATAAATTATTTTCATATTAATGTGGACCTAAAATAAATCATTTAAATTACAGGTTCAATATAATATTATATACCCTCCTTAAGAAAAATATATATTTGTTTATGTGGCATTTTAACCCTTCTATTTTTTAACCCTCCCCCACCCATAACCCTTCTAATTATTACAATGATATCAATGATTTTTAATCAATTAATGTCAATAAAGTTACATTAAACAGATAAGTGACCGAAAAAGTTTAATATGGATGAAATTAAAGACATATAGCATTTACTTCTCCAAATATAAGATTTGTATTTTTTATAAATAATTCAATAAAATATTTCTAATAGAAAATTTCATTACATTAAATTATGTGACTATTCACATAGTCGACATAAAAATATAAATATAGTAATGTAGTTAGAGTATATAAATTTGAAACAAAAATATTACTATATATATATATTTAACAACGTCAGGGATCACCATTAATCAGCAAATAAATAATTTTTTTAGATTTTTAAAATATTTAATTGATTCTTCCACTACTCACATAATAATTGTGTTACCATTTCATAATAATATAATTTTTATCATTATATAACAAGAAATTAAGAAATTGACATTATAAAAGATAAATAATTGTAAATATACCAATTTATGACAAAACAATATCTTATTTTTATCACTATGAATCATATTGTAGTTATTAAAATGATGATAGTTAAATTTTATGATTTATTATGTTTTTTAAATAATATAATCATAAAAATAAAATTACTGATAGAATAAATGAAAAAGAATAAAATTTTGATGATTATTATCAAACCAAAATCAACCAATGAGATAAGGTCATGTCTTGGGTGAAATTAAAATTTTACTCCACACATATCATCAGGTATTATCTTTTTTACCCTTAACATGGTAAAACAATAACAACAAATGTAACTATTCACATTGATCTATAATAAATGAGACCTATTCACCCAATTCTGAACTATTGATTTCAAATATGCAATACATTTTATTATATTTAATACATATATGGGGTAGAAATAAATATTAAAATACAACCTAAATTCTCAATTGGAAACTATCTTTAAGAGAAAATAAATATTAATTATAAATATGTTGTATAAAAAATTTAGAATATTGTTTATTACAATGAAATTTATTCTATTATACTTAACAAAATGAAAAAATAAAATTTTATAACTAAAAAAACAAAATTAAAGAGTGTAACTACTTGAAAATAAATGATAGTATTATCGAAATATTTTTTTACTATTCTCTTAAGAATATTTTTTTAAATGAATCCCATAATTACACCTATAATATAAATTTTTTTTGATGATTCCAAAACTAATTTCCTATCAAATAATAATGTTTATTAATACAAAATAAAAAAGTTATTATATTTACTATTATGTACATTCAAAACCATTTTCATGAAAACAAATGTTTTTAGAATAAAATACTTTTATAAAAATTTTATCATTTTTTGAAAAATTAATCAATTCAATTTCGTGGTTACTAAATTACTAAATACATTTCATAATATAGAGTCTCCTATTCACATCCACTAACTCAATATCTATGTTATTATAATCATATTTAAATAATCATGTTTCGAAGTCCTTAAATATATGTGTATTATATCTGGTATGATATTGAGTATAGTATAATTTTAAAACCATAGGCTAGTACATTTTTTCAAATTTTAAATATTTTGACCTTAAAATACTATCTCATTATTATTAATTACGGGTTTTGTTTTTTGATATCTCATTATTGAAACAACACATTGTAAAAAGGGTAAAAAATTCCTTTTTAAAAGAGGGAATGGTAAATATGAAGGTCCCTAGAATAAAACATAAATAGGTTTCTAAATAAGTTAACATTATAGGATAGTGCAAATAATGTCATAGAGGATAAAATTATTGTCTAAATAAATATTAATAGTAACAATGAACATTGATCAGAAGAAATATAATGGTCACAAGAATGTAAATTTATACAATACAAAATACTAATGAGCTCTGATAACACAATTCATTAAAAATGAATATATTAAGGGAAAATTTATTATGATGATTTTTGATTAAAGGTTGAGAGATCTTTTATTCCACCGAGATGCGCAACATGTGAAAACATACATACATGATTTAATCATAATATAATAATTTAATTAATTCTTTTTGTTACATTATTTTACATGTTTCGGCCACTATCTCATCTCATATTCGAAGTTAAGCGTATCCATGGTGAATCATTCCAATACAAAAATAATAAAAATTTAATTGATCAAAGTATCTATAAATGGATAAAAATAAAATCCCATTACGTTCCATACAAAAAAAAATTCACATGGTTTGATAGTAGCCAAATGAATTAACATTCATATAATAAAATAATGAATTTATGTCACAAATATCATCAATAACACAATCATTTAAACCTAGATCAACTCATAAATAAATAGACCAATATAAAAATTAACATTGATGTTTTGGAATGATTTTTACTCAAAGGATGTCTAAAAAAATTCATCCTATATCCCAAAAAATAGAGTTGATTTATTTCTAAATAACTATTTATGTTAACTCACATGATTCTTTTAAGGGTCACTTTCACATCCACAAAAAAAATATCTTGGATTATGAATAATCATTTGAAACTACAATGAGTTAAAAACAAAATTGGTTTTTTGAAAATTTTAAATAATAATTAAGTATAGACATATAAAAACATGATGGTATACATAAATTTTATATGAAACTCAATTTAAAATATGGTATTCTCTAAATTATTCTAAAACCCAATTTTAATAAAAACTATACTTTACACAAAATTTCTTATTTGAATCTAATACTAAAAGAATAATAATACCATTACAATCATTTTTATCAATAAATATGACTATGTTTTATCCATAAATAAGATACAGTATCAAAAAATATATTATATCACTTACATATCAATGTACCTTTTAGGATTAGTGTTTTATAGAATCAGGTTAAATTATAACATAACAATACTAGTGGGTTTATGTTAGAACTATTCAATTATTCCTATATTTTATTATCCCATATAATGTATTCATCATAACTCATATAAAATACAATTCTACCTACACTAATTAACATATTTATTTACATCTTATAGAATGTAAACATAAGATGAGTGACCTCAAATATGCAGTAAGGATAAACATTGGTCGAAAAAATTGCATATAATCAATTTCTAAGAAGTGATTATAATGTTATGAGAACACATCCAAAGTTAATGATAATGAAATATTATTAATAATCACATAAAACAATGACATAGAATACATAGATATGGAATATAATCATTACATATTATAGGGTTCATATGTGTTGACAATCAGAATACATGTAAACAGAATCCATAATGAAAAGAATTATTATAACCCACTGAAAGGATAAGGAAAATCTAATTGTAAAATGGAATGTAAAAAAACTAATAATGTTAAAAATAATTATTCATTTCCCATATCTATTATAAGTAATTGATAACTGATAAACTCTATCATCTCATTGGAGTACCTTGAAATCTGATAAATGTGTCTCTTTAACTAGTGCATTGGATAGATATATTGAACTGATCCATCCTTTTATGCCACAAAACAATTAATCCTTGGATGATAATATAACCAACCATAATTAATCCATATATATATATATATAAATATCCTAGAAGTATTTTTTTAATATTTTTCATTTCAATATACAAAAAAAATAGAAACAACCATTCCATTTTAGCTTGATTAACTAAAGGAATGGGGACTTGTTCCACAAAAATATATTTAAAAGATCATATTCCTTACAATAATATAATAATAATGGTATCATTTCAAAATACACCCAAGGGTCATTTGAAATTAATAATAGAAATTTCAATTGATGAAATATGTACTAAAAAGTACATTTAGTACATTTCATTTAGAACAATGAAAATATTATTTTCATTTGATAAAAATTTAAATTTAAAATATAATGATATTGTGAAAAAAAAAATTCATCAAAAGAAACATGGAAATAATGATTGTAAAATTTCATTACAATAATTGTTATAATAGTGGAATAATCCATCATTTGTCTAATGATAAAACTAATATCCCTTCCATACATCCGATAAATTTAAAATGTACCCTATGTAGAAAACAACACAACACATAATTAAAAAAAATTAAAATTAAAATATAACAGAATACAAATTTAAACAATCAATTAAACATGAAATATAACATTCTTGGAAACATTTTAACATTCATTTATATAATTGTGATATCATTCCCAATAAAAAAATGTCAGTTTTCAAAAAAATGTTATTTTTATCTTATACTGTGTAGAAGTTAAGAAATTAAAATGAAATCAGAAAAAAAATTCAATTAACCATTTAAAATTAATATATATATGGTTAATGAATACAATATGTATTAATTTTCAACAAAGTATCCTTGAAGATAAAATATCCCAAAAAGAAATAAGATTTTATTATCAACCCCTTACTACTTTGGGATCCTTTGAATCAAAAGTAATTAAAAAATAAAATTAGATATAGATATATAAATACTTCAATGTATATAATGCCATTTTTAAAATATAATTTTTAATTTAGAATGTACATCATATATAGAAATTGTTTTGCACATCGGTAAACATGCCTAACAAAATTGTGATTGAGACAAAGAAAACTCCTTCAAATATGATAACATTTGAAGTTATATTTGATCCATGGAATTATTATCAGCATATATGTAAATAAAAATAAATCATGTTAATTTATAAAAAAAATGTCATTTTAAATATAATAATAGAATAAAAAATGTAAACAAATAATTTTTATAACCTAAAAAAGTAAAATTGATTTAGAAACTCATTAGAATGATTGTAAAAATTAAAAAATAATAAATAAATTAAGTAATTATGAATATAAAATGTAACTCCATATAAATCAAGTGAAAATAGAACAAAAAATAATCATTGGTAATAAAAAATATTATCATGGAATGAAATTTTCAATGATTTAGAAGAACAATTTAATGAATGTAAATTGAGTTAATAATCCTATCATGACCCGTCCCCTAGGGTCTGTGCTGTGACTATCCCAAACCCTCCTTCTATAGGCCAGGGGCTAGTGACTATCACTGAAGGAGTATTCTCTAAAACTATGAAGTTGTTGCCTTTTGAACCTGTAAACTCATTCAACAAAGAACATAGAAAGATATGAATATGTGTAAACTGAATAGTAAAAAGAGTGTGTACTGTATGTAAAAGGGACCAGAATACAAGACCAACTGGAAAGTACAAGAAAACTAGAATATACAAGTAAGTAGAACAGCTCCGGTGAACACTTGGAAAGGACCATACATGAAGTGTTGGTACAAATCTTTAATGGTCATCTCTACCGTATGCATCTTCTATGTTCCACCTCTAGTCTACCTATAGTACTGGTACCCTCTTCCTCAGTCAACGTTTTCTGTCATTTGCACCAAACAGATCAATGTGAAGGCATATCCTGTGTACGGGTTAGTATAACGATACTCAATAGCAACCCTGATAACCTCAATGTCTCCCAAAACCCACAAAGGGTAAACCACAAAGCATGTAACCAGTGAAAACCCTACATAGTTATATGCCCATGCATATTCCATTTTTATCAAATATTACCCATATCATTCATAAGGAAACACAAGGCCCAAATCCTTAGAAAAAGTACAAATGTTCCATGAAGGAAAGATTACCACAAATGTAACACCATAATGGAAAGGACCCCAATGGTAACGCCTCATAGAAGGATACCACAATGGCATCACCATTATGGTAAGTAACACACATGTACACCACAAAAAAATTAACAATGATATCACCCCAAAGGTATGTACCACACCGGTACACCACACATAAGAATACCTCAAAGGTATCACCACGAAGGTATGTACCACAAAGGTATGCCATAAAAAATATTATCACAAAGGTAATAACTCAGCGCACACCTGGTTTAAATTGGGCATGTTATTAAATATGATTAAATGTTACTACTAAATCATCTTACTCTGTTAAGAGGTATACACACATAGGATCCTAAATGATCAGACCCCCAAATGATCCTAGTACAGAAGACCCATGTAGGATCCTAGAGTAGTCCCACGTAGATTCATAGAGCAGATCCAAGTGAGAATCTCGAGCACAAACCCATGTAGGATCTTAAACCACATACCCACATAGGATCCCAAACCACAGACCCACATAGGATAACTTTCTCTTGTGACAACCAGCTATAGGGTTCCCTCACTAAGCTCACTTGATTCCGGGAGGGTCTTAGAATCAATCCCCTCATAAAATACTCCAACAGCCATGATGTCCCATGATGAAGTATCCCAAAGGACTACCACATAAAAGGGGTCTCAATGCAATAGACAGTGCATCAATCGGACACTCGGTCTGTATGTTACTATCCTTTTAGTCCTGATGGCCCAGTTAGATTCGTGATCGATCCAACCATGTCATACCCCAAACCTTATCCAAATCAAAAGTGGGGTATACCAAAAGTCCATCTTGATCCATGGTTTCTGATTCCAAAGACGGTTCATTAAACAGATGTACGTAGATCAAAATATGATAGAAAGAGAGAAAAAGGGCAACGTTGGAATGGTTTCGGTCCGACCTAGCCTGGATGGACCTGACCTAGTTCAGGTTGACCCGGCCTGACCTGGGTCTGGCCCTGGGTCAGACTCGGCCAAAGGGATCTGACCAGACCTGCTGGGTCTGGCCTGGCCCACCGGTGCTGCCCGACTCGGCCTGCGTTGGGCAGCCAGTGGTGCGGTGGCCATCGATGAGGCTGCCAGCGGTGCGGTTGCCTGCGTTGCAGCAGCCCGTAGTGTGGAGGCCCTCTAGGAGGCCCAAGGTGAGTCGGCCCATGGTGCGGTGGCTCGCAGTGCAATGCCCCATTGGGTAGCCTCTGGTGTAGTGGCCCGCAGTGTAGCATCTCGCGGTGCAGTATCCGCTCAGCCCTCCGCAGGCCAGATGGTCAGTCGTCCACCTCTGCAAGGCACGGTCACACACCACACCTTCACCGGTGTCCATAATAATTCTATTCAAATATCTCCTCACCACTTGTTCCATGAATATTCTCCCACTAGTGGCGTGGACATGCACTGCTTCTCCATTTTGTTGTTGGCTGCCGTCGGGTGATGCCCTTGCTCTGCCGTGGCCGACAGGCCACGACTCTTCTATGGCTATGCAGTTAGGAATCCACCATCGTCACGACTGGTTGGAGTGCTGGCCCACATTCCCTAGTCCGACCTATGGAAAACGCGGCACCGTTCATCGTCATCCTCCACCACGAAGATCACATCAAACCCACATAGGTTGTAGAGAGATCATTCCATGTTCGTTTGGCCCGCACCGTCCATTTATGAATGATATCTAGTGGCTTGTTTATTCTTGAATTATGAGGAATGTCATGAGTGGGGTAAAGACTATATAAATAATAAACCTTACCTAGAGGGTTCCATTGGAGATCGTCCATAGTTTAAGATAGATTGGTGTTTTTCGATCCCGAATCATGCTCCTCCAACGATGCAGCTTGTTTGACGATCCTCCGATCTTCAGTTCCTCATTTGTGAGAAAGGTTCTTCTTAATGAGGCTCCACTAAGAAAACACTTTTTCAACAATTCCCCCCAAAACCCAATAGGTTAATTTCCAACTACAATTAAATATTTTTTTCACAATTAATATACATTGGCCCAAAAATTGAATGGAACATTTAATTAATCTGTGAGCTGGCATAATTAATTTGAGAATTCTAAGTGTCTTACCCCACATTAAGTGGGGTTCTGGTGGTCCCCAACATTGAATTAAAATTGGGAGGATTATTGTTCTTATTTTCCTCACCTCCAAAAATAAAAATGAGGTGACAAGGAAAATAAAAATGTTAAATATTTTTATTTTTCTATTCATCCACAAAAAAGTGAAAAATATACTTCCACCCTTGACCTACTGTGTATGAGGTGATGGTCTCCTTAAGCGAATATTGGCGCTACGAGTTCAATGGTGTCCTCATATTTTTATTCCATGCACTAGTTCAAAATATTCAAAAACACACTCGCACGTTTGATTAACATACCTAAAAAATGTTTGAATATTCATTTTAGGCACACCGGGCCTCAGAATCAAGTGTCGTTAATTTTTGCAGACTCGTAATATTCCCATATTAATAAAAAAATTACATGGAAAAATCTGGGTATTTAAAAATCCCCTTCCAAGGATATTAAAATTTAAAATAGAATTTATCAATTAATTAATTATATGTAAAAAATTTGAATACATATAGTCATAGTGTGAATAACAAAATAAAATAACTTGTCTCCATTTCATTTATAATATTAGAATAACATATACAATGAAATAAAAATATAGCCCACTAAAAAAAGAAAACATTTATAAAATCTAGTAACTGTGCAGTGACTTTCAATACATATCATTTAACTAATATATAATAATAATATAATTTTTTATATTATTTGAGAAAATTTTACATTTTTATCATTTAATCATTACAACTTTTGTATATTCAATTTCAATGAAATATTTAATTGCATAATAAGTTAACTAAATATTTGGTGTACTACCCTTGAACTCTGGTATATAACCCTTACATGATTCTTTCCATGGTTTTAATTTTATGGGTGTTGAATGGGGGATTCAGGAGAACTTGGAATGAGGTTTTGAGGAAAAGGGGAAGTTTCACGGTCAGCGCCCGGTTTGTTTAACTATGTGGCCAAACCGGGTGCAGTGGCCCTTGGAGTCAGTGGCTCCTGCATGGTAGGCGCACAGTTTGTCTAACCATGCGGCCTAACCATGTGTCAAGGATGTCCAAGGAAGAAGCTAATGCACGGTTAGCGCATGGTTTGTCAAACCGTGCAGACTAGTTGTGCGGTCACTTAATGTTAGATCCTAAAATTGTGGATCTAAGTCGTTTTGCCTTTAATTTCCTTGTTTAAACCCTCTAAGTAGCCCTAACTCGGGATTACTCTCCCTTGAAGGCTGGAAGACTTCTCCCAAGTGTTCTGGAGGCGATCTGAAGTCTTCTCTTGACGAATCGAAGCCGAATTCTTAAGGTATGTGATCGTTATTGATCGGTTTCTTAGATATACTTAGATCTACATCTCCTCTTGTCTCATTTTCTTAGATCTACGCCTGTTATGGGTAGATCAAAGGGTGTGGATGCCTTATATGATATGTTTTGGTTTTTTTTTGTGCTAGGAGAAGATATCTAAGGAGGGTTTTGGGGTTTTGACCCTGTATTCTTGGATTTCGTTGTCCGTTGGTTGGTTTAGCTCAATTTTTTGAGGTAGGTGTCTTCACTCTCAATTCATATTTTGTATAACTTGAAGGCTTGGTTTCAAATTTTTTTCCTTGATTGAAGTGGTTTGGTTATCGATTATGAAAGAATGGTTAAAACCCCCTTTTAGTATCGGGTGATGAAAATTGTGTATTTTTGGAAAGTGGTTATTAAAGTAACTTTATAATAGTGATTTTAAATTGGATATGGTTTTGATGCTTGAAATAAATGGTTTTCAATAAAAGGAGAATGCTTTATTGATTCTTTTTGAACACACATGGTTTTGGGCATGGATTGCATGGGTTGTAGTGTGTGTTCATATGCATTGGGATGGATATGGGTGAGAAGTGCCCCCATCAATAGGTTGGGATGGATAAGGGTGAGATGTCCCCCCATCAATAGGCTGGGATTAATAAGGTCATGAAGTACCCCCATAAAGGTAGTCCACTAAGTGATGACTTAGTGGAAGAATAACTCACCACTCGCGAGTATAGGGAGGTCCAAGTTGCATGCATGGTTGTTTATGTGGATTGGTGAAATGGAACGAATGTTCCAGATGGAAATGTGAATGGAATTGGGAACTTTGATTTGTTTATTTTCTCGAGAAAGATGGGTTTTTTGTAAAATGGTATTTGACATAGAACTTGTTATATTGTGAACTTCTTAGAAATTATTTTTTATAAATTGTTTTATATAAATATGATAACATGTTTTATACTAGAGGCATGGGTTGGGAAGTCATTGGGGAGAACCTACTGAGTTTCATTACTCAATCCCTGCTTTGGCACGTTAGTGCTTTTGCAGATGTCATATAGCGGGATGTTAGAAAAGGTAAAGTGTCACATGCTTAGAGAACTACTTTGCGATACTTGGGTTGGTTCTTGACGTTGGAGCTTGGAGGTTGTGGAGAATGAAGTGTTTTTCTTGTCCTATAGTCTATGAGTTGTCTTTCCATTGTTTACTCTGATATTTTAGTGTTGGATTTCGCTGTGGTACTCTCGGTTGATTTTTGATAAATAAATGGTTGATTTTTCTGAGTATTTAACATGAATCATTTAGTAGATTTTTTTGGTTGTGATTGTTGGGTCTGTGGTATGTTCGTAAAGGGAAAATCATCCCCCATGTATTTTGAAACCCTTCGGAATTTACTTCCAGCCTTTAGCACCTCGGGGATGTCACTTAAGGCCTAGTAATGACTCGTTGAGATCTCATGCCAATGAGAATTGGTGGGTCATTACAAATGTTAGTAGCTTGTCTGGTCCTTGCCTAACAAGTAGTCATCGATGTTCTTGGTCATGGAGTTTAAATTCCTTCTTGCCTATTCTTTGGATGGTCATCTTAGAGAGGAGTAGGATTCTCAGACCTTGAAATGTATATCATAAAAGGACATAGCTAACCTATTTTTTCTGAACTTAAAGTTTCCATGGAGTTGGGTACATTAGTGTGTTGGAAACACTTATAGGATAACAAATTTCATTATCATGGGTTTAGCCAATGAGATGAGCATGACATGCATTAGAGGAATAACTTCCCACTAGGATAGAATATCTTATTGTGAATAATGATTTATCATTTTGGGCATGGTGCAAATTTTTAAAAAATACAGAAATTCATTTTTAAATGAAAGATTTTGAAAACTGGATATTTAGTATATTTTGAAAACGGATGGATTTTCAAAACGTATGTGGGATGTTTTCAAAAAATGGTTGAACATGTGGATAAGTTGGATGGTTGGAAAACAATGATGTGATATTTGATCTGATAGAAAATGAAATGCTTAGCCTTCAGTTGCTAGGAAGTGATACTAATGGCGTGTGTTGTTTGTATAGAAAATTGCACACATTAGGCATCGTAGAAACCAACCCGAAGAAGCTGCGGAGAATGTGGTTGCACCTAAAACACGTGTGAACCAGGAGCTGGTTCAGAGTATCGTTCAAGAATTCCAGGCTGTGGACACAGGGAATCAGAGGGATGAGTCAAGGCATGTAGACCATTCCGTCCAGTTCCAGAAGAAGAATCCACCAATCTTTATTAGAGATTCTGAACCAGAACGGCCAGAGGTGTGGCTGAGTAGGATGAATTGTATCTTCGATTTCATCGGCACACCAATAGAGCTGAAAGTAAATCTGGTGACATATATGCTCGGGGATTTTTCACGTAAGTGGTGGCATTTAGGAGTGTAGGCCAAATTGGATGAAGGCCTTACATGGGAGGATTTTGAGGAATTGTTTAACAAACAATTATATCCTCACAAGTTCAAGATCCAGAAAATGACCGAATTCTTCATCTTGAAACAAGAGAGCTTCTCTGCCACAGATTATGACGCTAAGTTCATCAATTTAGTCCATTTTGAACCAGAGGTTGCGGAAAGTACTTCTTTGAAAGCACACATCTTCAAATTGGGGCTAAGGCAGGAGATTCGATCGAATATTTCAGTGCTCTGTATTATGGTTTATACAGAGATGGTGAACAGAACAGTGGTTGCTGAACTTGATATCTTGGGATCGATATGAGGAATCATGATGATACCCACGAGAACGGGTGGGAACCCTAATACTGGGAACAAGTGGAATAGGGGGACCTACTTCCAAGGTGGGGGTGTCAATCAAAACTAGAAAGCGGGATCAGTCAACCTTCCTCCACGACCCCAGAGCAAAGCAGGTTGCTCTCAATGTGGTTCGACTGATCACATCAAACTAGATTGTACAATACCACCGAGAGCATGGCACAATTGCATACAGATGGGGCATCTTCAGTGATATTGTCACAGTGCTCCTAGGTTGGGTGCGCGTGACACTTCCCAGGCATCGCAGACATCGAATGCTTCGACATGGCAAGGACAGCAAAATCAGCCTCGCTAGTAGAATAGATCAAGTTATGATGATTCTCAAAATACCATGACTCCTCATCCAGGGCAATCTCAGCATGGCAACATTACTTCATTGATTCTCGTGCTATTGAATTGCTATGTTTAAAACATGAAATGATCCCTTCTATTATGAAACTGCAAACTCGTCTTGGTGAGAGAGAATGTCAAGCCTTTGTGTGTAGAGCATGTGCTATAATTGTTGATGGAGATAAGATGAAATGGGACTTCTCCATGTTGGATATGGATGTCTATGATATAATCTTGGGTATGGATTGGTTGACAACGTTTAAGGCTCACATAGACTGTTATAGGAGAACAATTAGTTTCATGACTGAGGATGGCATGGAGCATCTCTTCAGAGGAGAGAGGATAGTAAAGAAAGGCGCAAAGAGCTTTTTGGAACCAATGGTGGGAACAATTTCTCACCAATTGGAAGCGTTGACTTTGGCATCAATGGAGGAGATTGAGGAATATAGTTTTCCAGCTGTGGTGAATCAATTTCCAGATGTTTTTCCTGAAAACTTCTCAGGGTTACCACCTGTAAGAGAAGTGGATTTTATGATTAATCTCATTCCAGGGACCAGTATTATCTCACTTCCATCTTATAGGATGGCACCAATGAAGTTAAAGAAATTTAAGGTGCTGTTAGAGGACATGGAAAGCAAGGGTTTCATTCGCCCAAGCGTGTCTCCGTTGGAAGCACCAGTTTTATTTGTAAGGAATGAAGATGGAACAGTGAGACTATGTGTGGATTATCATAAACTTAACCAAGTTACGATAAAGAATAGATATCCACTTCCACGCGTTGATGACCTGTTTGATCAATTAAGGGGAGATCAGTGGTTCTCCAAAATTGACTTACGGTCAGGATATCACCAGTTACGAGTTCGGAAGGAGGATATTCTAAATACAAAATTTAGAAGAAGATATATCCACTACAAATATAGAGTCATGCCTTTTGGTCTTACAAATGCACATGTGGTCTTCCTGGCCTTGATGAGTCAGATATTTCATCCATATCTGGATTCTTTTGTTGGGGTGTTTGTGGATGACATATTTGTGTATTTTAGAACAATGAGTGAGCATGAGAAAAAATTGGAGATATTATTGGAAATCATGCGAGACCATCAGTTATATGACAAATTATCAAAGTGTGATTTTTGGATACAAGAGGTACGTTTTCTGGGCCATTTCGTTTTTGAGAGAGGTGTTTCAATGGATCCAGAAAAGATAGAAGTTGTTCTTTCTTTGCAACCGCCAAAGAATGAATTTCAAATCTGAAGTTTTTTTGGTCTAGCTGGTTATTACCGATGCTTTTTGCATGACATCTCATGAATATATTTGCCTATGACAGCATTGAAAAATAAAAACATCACATTTCAATGGATTGAGGAATGTCAGAAATATTTTCAAGAGTTGAATGTTTTCCTTACATCAGCACCCATCTTGATTTTTTCGGAATCAGGACAGGGGCATGTGGTGTATTCTGATGCCTCGAGAATAGGGTTGGGTTGTGTTATCATGCAAGGAGACCATGTTGTAGCTTATGGATCAAGGTAGTTGAGGTTGCATGAGAAGAATTACGCAACACATGATTTAGAGTTAGCTGTAGTTGTCCATGCCTTGAAGACATGTCGTCATTATCTCTTTGGTGAGAAGTTCACTGTGTTTACAGATCAAAAATGCCTGAAACACATTTTCGTAGAGCGATATTTGAATCTGAGGTAGAGGAGATGGATGAAGTATCTTCAAATTTTCTACTTTGACTTGATGTATACACCTGGTACGGGAAATTCGATGGCCGATGCATTAAGCAGGATGTCGTATGTTCAGCTGCAAAAGGAAGCATCAGTTGAATTGCAGTTGATGTCAGTCTTAGCTGACATGCATGTGGAATGTGAAAACCAAGGTGATGTTGTCATTTTCTCCTCAGCAACACGTTTTCCTAATTTTGTGGAGATAGTAATGGAGGGACATGCATCCTACGTAGATTGTGTTGCAATGAGTTCAAAACTCAATGGTGGGGAGACTATTGAGGGATGGAAACTGGATGGGAGTTCAGTTTTGTGTTTCAGAGATAGGATGGTTGTACTTATGGTTTGTCAGGAACAACTCCTTCATGCTTACCACTATTCGAGATGGGTTGTACATCTGAGTACATAGAAGATTTATAAGGAGCTAAAGGTGCATTTTTGGTGGATCAACATGAAAAGGAAGGTGGCCGAGTACGTCTCGCGATGGTTAACTTGTCAGTAGGTAAAAGAAGATCATCAGAGACCAGCTGGTATGTTACAGTCTTTACCCATCCCAGTGTGGAAATGGGAGCAGATAGCAATGGATTTTGTTACAGGTCTTCCAAGAACGGTCCGGAAACACGATGCCATTTCGGTGATAGTGGATCATCTAACCATGTCGTCCCATTTCATCCCGATTCGTGAAACCCATTTGGTGGAAGATATTTAAAATATATATATCCAGGAAGTGGTAAAGAGACATGGTGTACCAGTGTCTATCGTCTCAGATAGAGATCTGAGGTTCACATCTTGTTTCTGGAAATCCTTAAAACAAGCCCTTGGGACTCAGTTGACTATAGGCACGGCGTATCATCCTCAGATAGATGGGAAATCTGAGCGGATTATACAAACATTGGAAGACATGGTGCGGGATTGTGTAATGGATTTTGGTGGCTCATGGGAGGATCATATACCCTTAGTGGATTTCTCATACAATAATAGTTATCAGGCCTCAATACACATGGCTCTGTTTGAAGAATTGTATGAGCGTCCTTGTCGTTCTCCACTTTGTTGGGTGGAAACAGGTGAGACTTCACTAGTTGGTACAAGCCTTGTTCAAGAAACAACAGAGAAGATCTAGTTGATTAGAAAGACGGTGGAGACTACTCAGAGTCATCAGAAATCTTATGCGGATCATCGCTGAAGTCCTTTTTCGTTTGCGGTGAGTGATCATGTCTTTTTTAGAATCTCTCCAAGGCATGGACAATGTCTTTTTGGGAAGTAGGTAAAATTATCTCATCGATATATAGACCATTTTGAGATTCTGGAACGGGTTGGCGAGGTGGCGTATCAGTTGGAATTACCACCACGGTTCAGTGCAGTGCATAATGTGTTCCATGCATCTCAGTTAATGAAGTATCAACCCGATTCGGATCATGTGATCAGATGAGATCATGTTGACCTAGAGTTGGATGCTTCGTTAATACGTATCCCGGTAAGGATAGTGGATAGGAAAGAGAATGTCTTGCATAAAAAAAGCATCGGTCTAGTGTGGGTTTTATGGTAGCATGGTCAGATTTAGGAAGAGACTTGGGAACGCGAGAATGAAATGAAAGAACAGTGGCCTGAACTCTTTCAGTCAAGCGATGGACTTATACTTTATGAGGATGGAAAGGCCAATGGGAGGGAGAATGTAGTACCCCGGTTTCTGGTATGTAACCCTTACTTGTTTCTTTTCATGGTTTTAATGTTAAGGTTTTTTAATGGGAGAGTTGGGAGAACATGGAATGAGGTTTTGAGGCAAATGGGAAATCGCACGGTCGGTGCACAGTTTGTCTAACCATGCAGCCAAACCGGGCGCAGTGGCCCTTGGAGGAAGTGGCTTCTTCACGGTTAGTGCACAGTTTGTCTAACCGTGCGTCCAAACATTGCGTGAAGGATGTCCAAGGCAGAAGATAATGAATAATTGGCGCATGTTTTGTCAAAATGTGCGGACTAATCGTGCGGCCACATAAAGTTAGATCCTAAAATTGTGGATCTAAATTGGTTTGCCTTTAATTTCCATGTTTATACCCCCTAAGTGGCCCTAACTTGGGATTACTCTCCATTAATGGTTGGAAGACTTCTCGCAAGAATTCCAGAGGTGATCTGAAGGCTTCTCTTGACCAATCGAAGCCAGATTCTTAAGGTATGTGATCGTTCTTGATCGGTTTCTTAGATCTACATAGATCTACATCTCCTCTTCTCTCGTTTTCTTATATCTACGCCCGTTATGGGTAGATATAAGGGTTTGGATTATTTATATGATATGTTTTGGTCTTGGTTGTGCTAGGAGAAGAAATCTAAGGTGGGTTTTTGGGGTTTTGACCCGGTGTTCTTGGCGTTCTTTGTCCGTTGGTTGGTTTTGTTCAATTTTTTTAGGTAGGTGGATTCACTCTCAATTCCTCTTTCTTAGAACTTGAAGGCTTGGTTTCAAATTGATTTCCTTGATTGCAGTTGTTCAGTTATCGGTTATGAGAGAATGGTTAAAACCCCTTTTTAGTATCAGGTTATTAAAATTGTGTATTTTTGGAAAGTGGTTGTTGAAGTAAATTTTAAATAGTGATTTTTAATTGGCTATGTTTTTGCTGCTTGAAATAAATGGTTTTCAATAAAAGGGGAGTGCTTTATTGAATGGTTTTTAACACACTTGTTTTTGGGCAAGGATTTCATGGGTTGTGGTGTGTGTTTCTATGCATTTGTATGGATAAGGGCGAGAAGTCCCCCCATCAATAGGTTGGGATGGATAAGGGAGAGAAGTCCCCCCATCAATAGGTTGGGATAGATAAGGTCGTGAAGTACCCCGGTCAAGGAAGTCCACTAAGTGACGACTTAGTGGAGGAATAACTCACCACTCCAGAGTATAGGGAGGTCTAGGTTGCATGCATGGTTGGTTATGTGGATTGATGAGATGGAACGAATGTGCTAGATGGAAATGTGAATGGAATTGGGAACTTTTCTTGGTTTATTTTCTTGAGAAATTAGGGTTTTGTTGGAAAATTGTTTTTGACTTGGAACTTGTTATATTGTGAACTGATTTGAAAATGTTTTATATAAATTGTTTTATATAAATGTGCTAACATGTTTTATCCAAGAGGCATGGGTTGGGAAGTCATCGGGGAGAACCTGATGAGTTTCATTACTCACCCCCTTCTTTGGCACGTTGCTGCTTTTGTCGATGTCATATACTGGGACATTGGAAAATGTAATGTGTCACATGCTTAGAGAACTGCTTCGTGATACTTGGGTCGGTTCGTGACGTTGGATCTTGGAGCTTGTGAAGCATGATGTGGTGTTGTTGTCCTATAGTCTTTGAGTTGACTTTCCACTGTTTACTATGATGTTTTAGTGTTGGCTTTTGCTGTGGTACTCTCGGTTTATTTTTGATAAAAAAATCGTTGAGTTTTCTGAGTTTTTATCATACATAATTTAGTATATTTGTTTGGTTGTGGTTGTTGGCTCTGTGGTATGTTCTTAAAGGGTCAATCGTCCTCCATGTATTTTGAAACCCTTCGGCATTTATTGCCAGCCTTCGGCGCCATGGGGATGTCGCTTAAGGCATAGTAATGATTCGTTGTGCTCTTAAGCCAATGAGAATTGGCAGGTCATTAAATTTAGTGTTTTTGTATACATTTGAGTCTTAATTGAAAAATGAACCTGCTTGGATAATCATGTCCAAAGGTTTAATTTTAAATTCCTGTAAAATAATAAATTTATTTTCATAAAAATAAAATTACAAAATTTTATCCATCCTTAGGAGAATCCCAAAGAGGAGGTATTAAAAAACTATGTACAACTCTATGTAGAGATGTTAATCAGTACTCAATAATGTGTGCTTATTCTGGTTATAATATTTTGAATGGTAGGAAAATATATGATATATTATATTTAATTATTCGTATTAATATCATTACATTCATATATATATATATATATTGAATACAATATAATAACCATCCATGAATCATGGGGATGTGAAATTAAATAAATCAGTGCAACAATATGTAATCTACATGTCTGCATGAACGCTGGTTTTGTTTCCCATTTGATGGAAAAATTTGTGAATAAGGTTATGTAGTTAAAATAATAATATCTCAATATATAATTTTTTTTTGAATTATAAATTTTTAGAAATAATTTATGTTGATAGATGAAAAAATAAATTGAATGATCTTGATTAATAATTTTACCTTTTCTTTATAAAACAACATTGGGCTTTAACCATAATAATTATAGGTTGGTAATTTCTTGAGACCAAGGCAATATGTGTTGGGGAGGAGTTTGGTATTTTTTTTTCATACATATTTGTTGATATAAATGTGCAACGAGCTGTAAGGACGATTGGAGGTGTTGTGTCTATATAAAATAGATGAAGGAGGGTCCATTATAATTATATAAAGTATAAAATTATTATAAATTAAATTTATCGTTCATGTGGAAAAAAATTATATATGTATAATTTAGGTAGAATGTATGTCAAAATATTTCCATCTTATAAAATTTTGATAACACTTCTTGAGGGATAACACGTCAATCATATTATCTAATTTAACATATTTGATTATTATCAACGTGTTTTAATATTTAGGGTTCATAAAAAAATTATAAAGGGAAAATAGACCCATAAGTGGAACTGTTTTATTTGATAAACATTTCCAACAAATTTAAAAAATAGATTATTTATATTTTTTAAATATCATTTAAAAAATATTAATTAACATAATATATCATTAAAGTTATTTTAAAATCTATTAACATAGTTAACATTAAAAAAATAACAAGATAATATTGATGTTTGAATATAAAAAATTAAAATGTTAAAGACGTATTAAAATTATATAAAATATTATTCTAATAACATAAATCACACAAAAAATATAACTTTTATTCAAAATCATTTAGTTGGTTTTTCTACTATTTAAATAAGCATTGTGTCTGTATTTTATAATAATTTAATCTCATTATATCCTCGCTAAAAATAATGAATAAATTGTTATAATACAAAATACCTGTATATTTAAAATAACCATTTATAGCTGAACATGACCTAAATTCATCCTAATTAAATAATTATTATATATTAAAATAATGAGAGTGGTATTTTTTATTTAATTGTAACATTAATAAACATTAAGGTAAATATCAGTGGAATATGGAAATAAACTTCCATATTTGATTATATTTTCTATTATGTATGTATTTTTTCAAAGTTGTAAATTCATGTTTTTGGTGATTTAAAAGTCATATTCGATGGTTTAATTCATGTTTTACATATTTTACCCTTCTATGATGATTATATTTTAAGAAATGTTATGATTTATAATAAAAAAACAAAAGGGACATATTTTTAAATTTTATATATCCCAATTTAAAATATGGGTTACATTTAACCAAATTAAATATAAGTATTTTGAATAAATTAATTTTAAAATAATACATTAAAACATGAAGTAATTTATTTATACCAAAAACTAGTTTATTAATTAAAGAATCGTTTTTATTCCAAAATTCACAATAATGACTTTATAAATTAAATTTATTAGATTATTTTTATAAAATAAGAAATAATTAAATTTGAAAAATAATTCAAAAAAATGTTTCTTTGAAAAATAATGACTAAATAAGTTTTTTTTTAAAATTGTTATATTTTATCTACTGAATAATAAATTTATATTTTCATAAAAATATAAATTTAACTATAATAAACTTATATAATTATGATAATATCTAAATTTTCTATCCTTCTTATAAAATAAAATTTCATAATTTGTAATAAAATAAATATAATATTTACTTAAAGAAAGGAATATAAAAAATTTTTAAAGGAAACACTTTTTTGAAATAGAAAATAGTTTTATGAAACATTTGTAGATTATTCCAAAATAATTTAAAAATAAATTTTTATAGGGTACGGTAATTATGTATTTTTAATAATTTTGTTAATCATTTTCATATCAATTTATTTAATGTCAAGTTATTAATGATCATAGGTATATAATAATATTTCAGTCATTCAATATCGATGATGTGTGTCTTATATGTTATTGATCATAGTATTATTTAGAAATATCATGGTATTAAATCAAAATAAAAAATATATATTTCCAATAATAAAATTGCATTTCCTACAAATAAATCATTTTTAATATGAATTTTTACCTTCAAATTTAATTATATTCATTTATATCCAATTTATAAAAAATGTATAAATGATTTTTCATTTATTTCATATATATAAATAATAATTTTAATTAATTTTTTTAATCTAAATACTATAATAAATATGAAATAATATCTGGAAAATTTAAAAAAAAAATTTAAATTTTTTTTATTCAGCCATGTATAATTATATATACATTTATTATAGTAGATTATTTTATTTGTTGGGGTTTATTGTTTTATCAGACCTAAACATTAAAAAATAATTATATTAACATCATTCATAAAAACTAATAATTATAATAAAAATAAATTTTTTTCAAATTTTAAAAAAATAAAAAATTATATAAATAATTGAAATAAAAAGAAAATAAATAAATTAATAACTACATAATTACGTTATAATAATATCTACATAATTAATACCACAATGGTATAAAAAATTATATAAGGGTAAAATAAGTAATAGTGATAGTCATTGTTAGTGATTCTGCTAGAATAAATCTCATAGCGATTTACAGGAGTTACAACTACTCCATCAAATGATTTCACTCAATCCAACTAAGTTGAGGTTTAGTTTTTTATTATTCCAGGCATATTCCTAGTAATGAGCCCTCCTTTAAAATATCAAATAATGAGCTTTATAGGGGTTACATGATCAAATTTACTACCCTTTATATGTCAATGTAATAAATTTTTTACTAGAATTTAAACATTTTCATTTAGATACTATATTATAATAGTCATATTTCATAATTTTATATTATTAGTATATTGTACTTTGTTTTACATTATCATTTATCATGGAAAAAATCATTGATCACAGAATATTAATTTAATTTTAATTATATTCTAAAATCCTGAGGTGTAACATTTTGCACACATTATATAATTTCATCATTAAAAGTTTCTATTCTCATTTTGCAAAACCAGGTCAGTAATTTTGTGTAACCACATATTCATGTTCCATTGTAACTTTTGCAGTCATATGATTTTTTCATAGGACATTTAACTTTTGAGTGTCTTGGTTTCAAACCATTTCTCACTTCAACTCATGATCTCAACTTGTTATTATTTATAATATTGGTCATGTTCCAATTGATCTATATTTATGTTTTGTACATGTGACATATTTTGTATGGAACCCATTATGATATATTCTTTGAAGGCATTATCAACCAAGTATAGGTGTATAAATTAAACTTTGATATATTACAACCTCATCATAATTATAAAATTCATATTGACCAAACATAATTAAGGCTCAACATTCACTTTCAAAATATCATAACCCACATAATGGAGATACTCAATAACAAACTTTTTCACCATATTTGAAATATAGGCCTCATTAATTATTATATTCATTTTGATAATTTACTTAATTTTTTCAAAATTCATCTATTTATTAATGGTTTGAACCTTATAAATCATTTATTAAAAAAGAACATGTCTTATAAACTTCTTGTCTACAACTTAAAAAAATGAGGTACTCTTAAAACTATTCCCATACTGATGCTCATATGGGAGAATATGATTGATTGAATGGGAATTATTATTATACGTAAACCCTAATGGGATACATTTTTTATTCCAATATTTTATTATATTCATTTAATAGGATCTCAGTTTATACATAATATTTTGAAAGGAATTTTTAGAGAAAGCATCTATCTGATGGTGATAAATAATGCTGAAGCTTAGATAAATCTCTAATTATTCATGAACAAATATATATAAAATTGATGTAAAACTCAGACATTGAAAAATGAAATGGATAGTGGTACTTTTTATTTCACTATAATGAACCTTATAAATATATTGGTGACATGTTCATGTGAAAAAATTCTCTTATGTTAATAGATTGTACTATCATTATAACTTGATCCAAAATAACCAGAATGTAATTATATAGATTATATTAATTAATGAATCCTATGAATAAATACATGGTTATATTATCTAATTTACATAGTGATATGAGTATGGATTAAATCATACCCTCATAATTTTATCAATCAACAAACACATTTTTTAATACTAATCATTGAGATATGTACTATATATATTCATTATTTATATTATCATAATTTTTTTGTTATATATATATATTAGTAATTAATATATTAATAGATAATGATGATATTTTTGAATCATCAGAAACCTTTCTATTCAAAAATAGTTTTTATGGGAAGCATATATAGATCACAGACCATATAAATCATTCATTATCGGGGTTGAAATCTAGAATTCTTTGGGAAACCATATTCATCACATGGATTTATGGTTGAGTAGTATTTTGTGGATAATAGGATGTATCCAATCTTTTATTAATTATATATTCCTCATTTTCAAATCGTTGTGTATTAATAAATTTTTAATATTCCACATGGATAATTTAGATAAAAAATTCCTTATTATATTTTCATCTAACTTAATTTCATTTCCCCAGTGAAAATGTATTTAGAAATCAGAGTCCATAATCAATTCAAACTATATCAATTGGTTAATGATCAACTTCTTAAAAGTGAATACATATTTTAAGCAGTTTTGATAAGAATATTTATTATTATTTTTCTATATATTGATTATAAGACCAAATATTTAATGAAAATTTCATCATCACCCACTCCATGTTAGGCATTGGGTAATTTTTTACAAGGGAACTACATTTACAAGAGGACCACATGATTAAATCATAATTTTAAATGAGTATACATATGAATAACATTTTCTAAGAATACTAAAATGTTATAAACACATCCCCATTATTAGGTAATTTTTGTAAAGGAGTATTGGAAATTTAATTGTTTATTTACGTGAATATTTTGTTATATTTTTCTCTTCAGAGAAACATTACTCAATTCCGAGTTATCTGGGATCATATATTATATTTCAATTTTATTTTTAAAAATTTTTTCAATAATATCATTATTAGTGATGATAAAAATAGATCTTATTTATATTGGTATGTGTGATCCGTTTTTTGGGTATATATATGTTCAATATATTGAAAATTAAAACGAATCATCTAATTACATAACCTCTAAATGATACATTATTTATCCATAATTAAAAATTTCATATATTGGGATATATTTTCCCATTTATGATGGTCTTTAATGAAATCATAATATGATATTCATTCTATCTATGTAATATAGGGGAACAAAATCTCTAAGAGTATAATATATTAATCAAGTTAATCTATAAATAACATATTAATTTTATCGATAAAGATTGCAAAGGAATTCAAATATTAAAGTAAAAAACAAATAATTCATAGTGTGGACACTAATGTAAGAATGTTCTATAGGGTATACTATTTCATTGGACCCATAAATAATTATATCTATATCAATGCTCAATATTTGAGAAGTATTTATCGCATATGAATTGATAAGATATATAATTGATATGGTGAATATGATACCTATTATGGATCATTATTTAGTTATGATCATGATATTAATTGTGAATACATAGTGATCTAACCCTCTTTATTATTTTTCGAACCACTGTACCCCATAGTAATGCAATATGCTAAATAAAACAATTATATATATTATTATGATGTTGTTTCTCCAGTCCATCCAATTCAATAATTGTTATTCTTTAAGGACTCGTTTATTCTAGAATGTGTTCAATTAAAAATTAAATATCACATTCTAAGGGAAGACCAAGATGTTTTTTAGTAAGTCTTTCAATATTCTCATATACACCTATGATATCACCAAAATTTAGTTCCTCCCCATCCATTTGGGCCAGTCTTTACTGATTATTTTTTTATTACGAATCACATTTTAGAATTCCATTATAAATGTATTGCATAATCATAATTAAAATGATATTTGATATCCATATGATCAGACATATAAAATGATATTTCATTATCCAAAAAATTAATATGAGCTCTATGTATAGAGATATAATTGATTCCCAAAATCACATCTTATTAAACCCATAAATGAATAAAAAATCACTAGGATCTATCATCATATAAATTGTTAATTTAGTAGATATATATAAATATATACAATCATCAAACCTCTATGTTTTGTACTCATAAATCAATATTTAATGGCTGAGGTTGTGAATAATGTTCATATCCATCATTAATGATATAAAATAATTGAAATTAATTAAAATAAATTGATTCAAGCACTAATTTTTAGTGATGAATAATTGTACATTTAGAAACATTTTTCTCATGGTCCACATAATATATTATGATACTATACCATGTGCTCATCATATCTTGTTCTAGGTGGTTGATCATGCTTATTTTTCTCATTATCCATAGGATTATAGAATTAATTTACATTATTCCTTAAATATTAGAATTTCATTTGTTGTTGTTTGGGTGGTGCAATAGTTGGGGAATTTTATTTCCTGATTTTTTTATTTACCACTTTACACTAAAATACTAGTTGCATTATTGTTGAACTATATTAAAATATGAAAAAACATCATCCTGATCAATTGATGGAATTTACAAGTTGATTCAACCCATATGTTTATTTAGGTTGTACAATTTTTTCCCTCCATGAGATATGTCATTGTTGTTTCTATGAATATCCACATTTATTTTCTTATAATCAAATCCAACTTAATATTACATTTTTTTAAGGCTCCCTTGGCCAAAAATAAATGATTCTGTTAAAAAAATAATAATAATAAAATTTAAAACTAAACCAAGTGATATGACCTAATCCAAAATGGATTAAAATTGACATTATTAATATATATCACTATAATCTCTTATAATATATATGAACATTTTCCTTTGTGTCTTTCCAAACAAGTTAGATTGAAATATTAATTTGTAAATCGTATGATTATATCTGAATAATATAACCAAAATATAATTCATTAAAAACATATTATAGGTTAATCTCAAATTCATAATATGGTGAATGAAAGAATAAAAAAGGGGTGAATTTTTCCACTCATCTAGGTAAAACATTTCATAATATACCAGATCATGATAATTATTAATCACATGAGGAGAGGATAAATATCTTATTAATTTATCATAACACCATAGAAGGTAATCCTAAAATATGTTAATGAATCAAAATATCATAAAAAGTTAATTAAAGTGGGATAAAGTATTGAAATTAAATAAAATTAATCTCATTTATCACAAAGCATGTTACCATGTAAAACAAAAATATATATTTTTTAAAATAATGCATAACAAGAAATAATTTCATATCAAGAAAATGATAAGAATTAAGGTTGTATTGTACATACTAATTAAATAACATAGTTTTTTGAAACAATCATATGTACATGAAACCTAGTATGAAAATAATTAAATTTCTCACACATATATAATGAAATTAAATATTTTTAATCCTTAAAATTCGAGGAAACTCATTCAACCCATGCCAATGTGAACAAGTTAATTATTATTGTGACGTACTATCAAATGTGGTAAAAACATAAACAAATGCTTTGAATGGAGATATATGACCTCACCCATCATCATCCTAACATATGTGTGCCACTTAAAATCAATAATTATCACACCATAAATAATAATGGTTAAAATTATGGTCTTTAAAAATTTTCCATAAAAATCACTTAACATGATCTTAATAAACTAGGGGACATAAAATAAAGAATTTAAAAAAACCCATATTTTCATAATAAAATTCATATTTTATTCAAATCATTATATCATTAGTGATTAAACATTGATCATAAATATATTTGAATATAAAATTTTATTCACAATCCATTTTAAACATTGTCATTAAATTTTTAAACAAATCTATATACGTTAGGTTTTTTGCAGAGACATGTTGAAATAATTTTATAATCGTTTCCAAATAAAAGATCCTATAAATAAAAATATTCACACTAAAAAACGTAGAGTGGTAAATAATGAAATGAAATTCCATTATAATATATTAAATCAGTAAAATTAATAAATAAAAAGGTACAATCCACGAAAAAGTAATTTCATAGAGTAGTTAAACTAACATATCAATACTATATGAAAATATAAAAAATATAATGATTTCTATAAATAAAATAATTTCATATGGGTAATCTCTAACACTATATATATGATTCAAGTGTTGGTATTATCGATAATCTTATAAATGGTATACTTTTAGTTATGAAATAATTTAATTCAATATGTGGTCATTGATTATGATATGTAATTCCCCCAAATATAATGTTAACATAAATTATTATATAAGGTAATGAAATATTTAAATACACATTGAAATTAATATTCATGTAATAAATACTATGAAAAAATTATTTAGAAGTTGAGTCGATAAACCCATTACCGTTGATAGATTACTAGAAGAACACATTTGTAAGTTATTTAATAAATATACGAATATCATAATTAGATTTTTAAGAAGAATATTTATATAAAATATATTTATATAAATCAATTATTAACATTTAGTTTAAATACATTCGTTAATTATTGTTTACCATTTCCATTGAATGTAATTATTTATTGATTAGTTCATGAAAATTTATAATTTTGACATTGAACCCCATTAAATGATATTAATACTATCATTAATATGTCAATTAATTTACGAAAATATATTCCTAAAATTTATTTATAAACATATTATCTCATTATTTGAGTGTTTTACTTATGTTTTATGAAAATGGATTCAATGTATGCATTATCTTGTAATTATAGTGACAAATGAAGATATTTTTATAATAAAGTAAAGATGTAATATAAATATTCCATAAAATAAATAAAATATTTATATTCTTATAAATGATTACTAACCATAGGTATTAAATAATAATTGTTATATATGATAGGTGTTTATTAAATTGTTTAATTAGGTGGTTTTACCAACCCAATCATGAACAATAATTAATAATTTATGATTATCACTATAAAATAGGAATATTTTTTCATAAAAGCATTATTGGTAAAGAATACAGATATTATTATTATATAATTTTTTTCGATAATTATGTTTTCATAAATTTTAATTAATAGTGTTGATATTAGTTGATAATGATGACACCTTACTTCATGGAGGAGCAATCCCGCACAAAGTGCAATTAACATGTTCATTTATACATGAATGAAAGTGAGTGAAGGTGGAATATAATTTTCCTCATTATAATAATAATTATATCACTAATATAACCATTAACCTTAAATTTCAACTTTTTATATTTTTCAGAGAGTTCATAGTGAATAATTGGAATACCATACTTCATGGAGGAATTTGTCCACAAAAACACACGATCAAAATTTTATTGTTTTTACAAGTGGGTGGAAAAGAATGAATAAATATTTTCAAACTAATTGATTAACAAATAAGAATTCAAATTATAATAATTTCATTATGTTATAATTCCTTATGTATTTTTGGATGTTAAATAATTAGAATAATCATACATGGAATCATTAATACTCACTATGGGATTTTGTTAATTATATTTATATATTCCTTTGAAATGATGGTATTATGATAAATTATTGTGACCATGGTATTTAAATAATTATTGGATTTATAAAATATTATTATTTTTTATATTTTGAATGAATGTTTTGATAGTATTTTGATCTTTTATGCGATAGATGTTATTTCCATTTATAATTGATAAAAAAAAGTCACTATTGTAAATGCACATTATTTTTCAAAAATGGATCCACACCCTTCATTGTTAAATGGTTATAAATGAATAATAATAGAGTTTTTTTCCATACATGATCGATCAAGACTACAATACTTCTTTATAAAATGTTTTAATCATTATTTGATCAATTTTATTATTTAATTTTACATTTTACAATTTTGTTTTTTCATAGATAATTATTTTTTAACTATGTAAATTATGTATTTTTTAAAAAATAATATAAAATATATTATTAAATTATAACACGCGGAATCTAGTTTCCAAGAGTCAGAGCATTATTTTATTACATATTCATGATCATAAAAAATTAAATCTCAAATGATTGATCATGTTAGTAGCCTTGATAGATAAAAACATATGATATACATTACATATCAAAATGGAAAAAAACATACATTCTCTATTGAAAACAATAAAATCCATTATATTATCCACGTAGGTTAGTCATAACATAGAATTTTCCGTCTCGGAGAAAATGAAACATAAGAAAGGGGGACCTCAAATGCTCAGTAGGAATAAACAATATAGTGAAAGCTATCATAAATAATAATAAAATATTAAGGTGTGGTATAAAACATAAACAGATGGCTTTTAAAGATAATTTTCGGTATAATATGGAAAAAATAAATAAAATTATTCCATAAAAACATATACATGGATATTGTACTAGTTGAAAAATTACATTCAATAACAATAACTATTCACATAATGAAGAAATTCATAATGTTTGAAATCATAACCATATAATCAAGGCCTCATTCCTAGAACATACCATACTATACTATCATGTCACCCTTCCATGAGAATAGATTGTCTAATGATATCTACTGATTCATCGAGGGGTTATTGTGGGATCCTCCGGCCATATACTAATTCCAATACATTCCATGTATGAAAAGGCTGAAACATGACATAAACATTCCTATTAAAACCATCATACAAAATGTAAATACAATTACCAAAACAATATATTTTCTTAAAATTGAAAATAAACAATAAAAAATATCATAAAACATTCAATAAAATATGGAATATTGTATAATAATAAATTATCCTCAAATAAGAACAAAAATATAAAAGTGGATATTGACAAATATAATAATAATTTACAAAAATCATTTAAATTCATTATGAGATGTATCTCATTTTTTACTTTAATATCAAAAAATCGGCACAACTATAAAATAAAGAATTTATTTTAAAAATATCTTTTTAATATTGTAAGTCATGCTTCAAAATTTTAAGGCAGGATAATTAAAAAAATCCCCTCAGGTCGTATATGTTAAAAAATCATTCTTTCCATAATTTTTCAAATAGATAAATTTGTACAACATTTGGAAAATGAGGAAAATATTCCTTTTAAAAAGTTTTATGAAACTACAAAATTGATTAAAAAACCAATTTTAACAAATTGTGATAAATTATTGAAATTTATTTTTATGATACAAAGGCATGGATGATAAATGTGTCCTAGTATATTCTTATATTTAAACAATATCAGATAGTAATGAGTTTTCAAAATTAACCCTTACTATGTAATTTACATTAGTTAAGGGTGTGTGAAACTATATTATAATGGATAAGGGATGTTATTAAATTATACCATAGCCATATCCATTTTTATGACATCATATATGATCACTTTATAAATATTGATAAGAATATTTCAGTATTATTGTTGTTTCAAGTTTTAACAACTTCATTTTCTAATACATTTTTTTTATGTAGGTTATGTTTCTTATACAAAGGATATATTTTAACCATATTCATAATGTTTTTTTTCATAAAAATATTATTTACTCATCATATTAATTTTATAATCATTCTTGAATGGTTACTATATAAAATAAATCTTTCAACATTGTGGAGATGGAAGGTTGAACATACGCTCGAACGAATATATCATTCCATTGATTGTTAAAAGGTAATGAATTGGAAGTTATATTAATTATACAGTATTATTATCATGTTATATTCATTATTTATTTCCATTATACTCATCATTATTCCCATCTAAATAATTTAGTGATGAATAACAAATTACACCATGGTTTGGAGACCGTAAGTTGTATGTATACATGCAAGGTGATATTTTTATTCGTATGAAAGATAAATATAGGAATATGGTTTTTACATAATATCATAACGTCTAAGAATGTATATGGTACTTAATTTATTACATTGGGTTGGAAACAATATAGGATGAGGATATATAAGAATAAAATAAATTGTCTTGAATTGGAAAAACAATTACATCTTCTTTGAGCATCTCCATTTGATTTTCAAAAAACAACTCCTCGAGATAGTTTTGTTACCAATGTATGTCCAATAGGTCAATTTAATGGGATGTTAGAAGATAATTGGGAATTTTTTTGTCAACCCAATGGGATTTATTGGTGTGAATAAATCATAAAGAGTGCTACCCTTTTATACGTGATAAGATTCATACTTTTGAAAACTCTAAAACTACTAAATTAATATAAATTGATTTTGGATTTGAAATAGTACCAAAGAAAGTTATTTTGAGGATATGAGGTTTATGGGTCAAAAAAACTCAAAAATGATATTTTGACAGGTTTAGGACATAAAAATAATCATCTATTTTATATTTAACCCTTAGTTAATCATTTAATATTATACAATGTTTATTTTTCTTTTTATTAAACAATGTTAACATAGTTTCAATTAAATTCAAAATATACCCAAATTGGATCCTTTAGAACATCATTATCATTATAATATTAATTTTTCAAAAAATGATATTTTTATGATATTTATAAAATTTAATAAAATATTATTTATTTAAAATCATGTAGATGGAACTAGAAGGCGTGTAAATAAGACGTTCAAAAGCTTAATAAAATTTTATATCTAGTTATATTTTTAAACTATTCCAATGAATAATATTTTATTTAGATATGAATTATTTTAATATTGTAACTTCAAAATCAATTTACAATAGAATGATAATTTAAATGAAAAATTATTGTATTTGAAAACAATGTAAATGTTTTCACTATTCATGAAAAAATGAATCATTTTTGAAAAAATAAAGACATACTATTAAAGATAATTTTGATATTCTGTATTAGAAAATGAAGTCTATTTTGAAAAAATAAAATTATTTAATTACATAATCTGATTAATAATAATCATTACTTATTTTTTAAAGGCTAGATTGAGAGGTCACGGTGCACTCGAACATTATGTTGCCTGAAATGCAAGATATTGAACTATTTAAAAAGAAGCATACCATGTAAGCATGGGGTGTTACAATTTTCCCTCCGTACAATAATTTCATTCTCAAAATGTATAGAATATAAATAATATTTTTTTGGTTCTTCATCATAATTTCATTAGGTTCTTATAAAACCTTTTCCATTTTATGGTTTCTCCAAAGAACTATAACCAGATGAGTATTTCGATTTAACAAAACTAGTTCCCTTGTATAAATATTCATGATAGTCTCTTCACAATAAGATAGTTTAGGATCCAATTCTTTTTCATCATTGGTGAGTACATGGATTATTTATGGAATGTATTTCATTAACAATGATTTTTAAAAGACATCATGAACATTGAAGAGGCTTAGCAACATTTTAAAATGGAAAGCTACAGCTCAAATTTATTATTGAATTTTAAGAGGAATGATATAGCAGAGACATAATTCATCCTTCTTTCCAATCATATAACACCCTTCCATGGAGATACCTTAATGAAAACATGATATCCCATATGAAATTATAAATCCTTATTTTGGTTTTTAGCATATATCCTTTGCCTACACTGAGCTGTTTTGATATGGTTTTGAATAGAATTTAGTTATTCCATTGTTTCTCAAAAAATATATAGACCTATGTGCTTTCATTCACCACTTTCATCCCAAATTGTTGGTGTAAAACATATCATTCCATATAATTCATTATATGGTCTTATCAAAATATATGAATTGAATCTATAATTATATGAAAATTTAACAATATATTTATACTAATCACATATAAATTTAATGTCATGTGTCAAATGTATCCACATGTATTCTATGTTTTGAATAGTCCTTTCTGATTTTCCATCTATTTGAGGGTGGTAGGTAGTACTAAAATGAGCTTAGTATTGAGGGGATTCTCGTGAATTTTTAATTAATTATGATGTAAAATGGGGATCACAATCAGAAAAAATCGATAGGGGTGCCCGATGAATCCATATAAATTTATTAATATATATTCTTTATAAATATTATAGAGTGAAATATTATCTAATAGATATTTTTTTTTTACATTTTTTTAATGTGATAACCAATAACCCATATTGAATAATTTCTTCTGGGAGTCTATAGAATCCCTATAATAATTTTCATCATAATATCATCCCATTTCAACACAGGTATAGGAAAAAGTTGTGTAACTCTTCTAAAAGGGTTCCTCCTAGTCTTCCCCAAATAAAAAAACTCTAGACGCACAATCAGAAAAATCCCTCTTTATATTTTCCCACACAAAATGTTCCTTCAAACCTCTAAACAAAATTGTTCCACTAGTATGTATAGAGACACTAGAAATATGAGCCTCGTCCAAAAGTTACATTTTTGTTCATGTATAACAGTAACTCAAAGCCTCTTCCAAAAATTCCAAATTACATCTTCAAATACAAATTCAATCAATCTCCCATTTTTCACAATTTAAATTTATTTTGAAAATACTCATCATTAGACTGAGAAATTATTTTTCTTTCCAGTAATGATAGTTTGGAATCAATTTAAAATAGTAGTGATGTTTCACCTACCATGGTTATTCCAATATACATATTTAAAATATCCATGAACATTAGTACATTTTCAACTCTCATTGGATTTAAAAATACATGGTCTTTTCTAATAAAATCATAATCCACCATATTATCCTTCCCTAGTTGGTAGTGTATTGTCAAATAAAAGTAATTGATTACCTCAAGACACCTTCTTTTTATCATTTTGTGTTCTTTCTGTGAAAAAATATATTTCCATCCCTTGTGATATATATATATATATATATATCTCAAATCATTCACTACAGTGGGAGTGTGTGAATATCATTAAAGGAATGATTACTATTTCTATATCAAGAGCATGATTTGGGTTGTTTAGTTCCTTGATTATTAATTTATTCATTGAATAATAAATAACTATGTTATTCTACATATGGAAATGTCTAATTCCATTCCTTGATGAATCCCTATAAATCACAAAACCATCATTTCTAATTATTAATTTCATGATAGGATCATTGAATAATATTATATTAAATACATCAAAATATCCTTTTCACTCTTTTGTGAAAACAAATTTTACCTATTTATGTGTGTGCATGGTTAATGGGTCAGCTAATCAGGAAATATCTTTTTCGTAATTCAAATTGTATCCTGCTAAACAAGTAATATTGAATAACTCAGTTATACTACATGATAATGGCTATTCATGGATTTCCTTTGTCTTTTATTGATCAATATAGATTTCATCATTTGAGACATTAATTCCATGAATATAAATTTCATGAATCCCATATTTACACAGGCCAAAAATCCCATATAATTTATTTCATCTAAGAGTCATTAATGAAATATCTATGTTGTTGTCATAATAATAATAATAGATTTTGGATTATACCAACATATAATTAATAAATACTATGAAAATCAATGAAGATATTCCATGAAAATTCAGTTCATTATATCTATGAAAACATAGGGTGCATTAGTCAGTCCGAACAACATTACTATTAACTCATAATACTCATAACTGGTTTAGCATTATGAATTTAAAATATCTTACTTATTTATAGGAAATTGAGGATATCCTGATTGAATGGAAATATTCAAAAAATATAGACCTCCATGATGATTGAGATATAAAATATCAATTTCATGTAGGGGATACATGATATTTATTCGAATAGAATTTATTTCAAAATAATTAATGCACAACCTTAATAATCAATAATTATTGTCAACAATAACAATGGGGGATCCCTATAGGGAAAAAATGAGTTGAATAAATACCTTATTACACAACTCTTCTGGTTGTTTCTTCACCTATAAAAATCCTACAGAGTCCATTCTATATGTAAACTTTGATATTGGCCTTCCATCAGTGATTAAATCAATAGAAAACTCATCTTCATGCTCTAGGCGTGTCTAGGTAAATCATTATGAAATTAAATCAATGTATTCTTTCACAAAAAATACATCATAAATTTGGATATTTATTATTAATCCCTATATTCTATTCATATTCCTCCATAATGTCATTGTGAAATGAAATTGGGTTATGGTTTTGTTAAGAATAAGGTGATGATGTTTATTTATTAATGATAAATGATTCTAAATATTCTTTACGAATCACAACTTCCTTCATTGTGTAATAAATGTTTGCTTCATATTTTTATATTGATTCCATACTAACAATTATATTAATGTGAAATATAAGTAAGATGATAAAATCAGTAGATAAAGTATGTTTATATTCCCTAATGGAAATATCCTTACACATCATTGTTTCAATGAGACAACTCTTACAGTTTTGGAATGACAACTCCCTTATTAATTTGAATTATAATTATTTAATTTTTAATGATAATGGGGATGAAAAAAACGAATCAAGGGATCCGTAATCAAGTAAATAATTGTCTCAATTTGAGGAAACAATGAAATTACCTACCACCACATCATTAGTATCTATAAACTCTATATTTTTTATCGCAATAGCTTGGTCATTCTACAATTCCATTTATAAGGAATAATTATTTTACACTTAGGAAAATAATTTTCATAATCCCATATTTTGTTAAAATTTTATCATTTATAAATAGTATAATATTTCATTCCCTTGTTATCATGAGCTTTTTTTCCTTTTTATAAACAATTGTAAAAAACATTCATTCTCTTTTGGAAATAACCGATGTGTTTACTTCCATAATTACCAATGGGTGAAAAGTAATCATTTCTCTTATTAACATTATTTCATTTTCTAGAGGATTAGGTGGACCAATTATTCTTTTAATTTTTTTAAAAGTCAGAATACATTGAGAATTCTTTTTCCTTATAGATATATCTTGATACAATATCTTTTTATGATGAGAATCATTTTGAGACCTATTCTTGTGGGAGGAACAAATTTATCCCATCATAGAATCAATCATTAATTCTTTTGTGTTCTGTATTTTTTCTGTATCATTTCATGTTAACCTTGTGATGTTATAATCATACCTTGAAACATTTTCATCCAAATATTTCCTCAGAATCATAAATTTTCTTTCTATATTATCTATCTGTTGATGAGGAATGTATTTTTGAATGAAATGTTCTTTAAACTCCCCTATTCCATATTTTATAATTCACCACATTCTTTAATGATTTTAGTTAATTTCCAAAATTGATAAACATATCCTGAGAGATATTTATTGGAACTTGAATGTTTTTCCCTTTCATTACTCCCCCAAAAAAGATATATTTTTTAAGGAACTTATCCATTTTTCAATTGAAAATGGATTTTTTTCCAATTGAATGTTCAAGGATGTTGTCTCTAGACGAGATATAACACATATCTTCCTTGTTGTGCATCATTATTCTCAATACAAGTCCTATTATTATTCACAACATGAGTTAGTTTTTCCATTATGGTGATAATTTTTTTAATTCCATTTTATTACCATCTCCACTATCATTATCTTTCATAGGAGGAAAACTCCTTCATCGATTATTTTTTTTCATATGGATTCCATTTCATACGCTAGGAAATATTTCAAAACAATGGAATACAATAGATTAGGTTTTGAATCATAATGCATAATTCAAAATGCATAAAATACTTAACATAAATTAAAAAACTTGCATATCCAATACATAATGACAATAATGTATTCATTGGGGAAATAATTTCTTATAAATATGATAAAACGGTTCGTAATGAAAATTTGAATTATCATAATCAATTCAATAGGGAGTGTCAATCTATGTGTGTAGTAATGGTCATTATTGAGTACTTGGTTACCCAAGGTCAAGCACAGAACAACATTTCAGAGTTGTTAATCCAAGGTATATTTGTGCTAGAACCACATCAACATATATTATACAGATAAAGAATCATTTTCAAGGAATACCAACATAAAATTTACATTACAAATTTTTTTGAATGTCCTTATATACATAATCTCAAAGTATATCTTATTTTAATTTCACCTAATTAAAATATTTTCTAAATCTAGTTTTCATGGTTCATACCAAAATTGTATTAAAACTAACAGTAATGCCCAAAAATATGTTTCCCAGAGTCAGTACATTATTTTATTAAATTTTCTTTACCACATAAATCAAATCGCAGGAGACTTATCTTTTTAGTAGCCCTGTAAAATCATTTTGCAAACATTTGTTTTACATTACATATGTAAATAAAAAAACATAGTTTATCATTTGTAAACACTAATATACCTTAGTTTATCTATATATGTCAGTCATAATATAAATATTATCACCGTGGGGAAAATTGAAACATATGTATTGGGTGAGCTTCGATTCTCGGTAAGGATAAAAAATAGAGTAAATGGTATTATAAATATTCATAAACATTTAAGGAAAAGACAAAAACAAAAACACAAGCCTTTTAAGCTTAATATTATGCATAATATTTAAATTAAAAATCAAATAATACCATTATAATATTCACATGGATTTTCTACTAGTTTAATAATCACATGATATATCAATAAATAGTCTCAAATTAGAAAATGCATACTTATAAATATCATAACTATTATAAAGCCTCAGCCTTAAACCTTACTTAATCTTGAGTTATTACAAGATTACACATTGGGTATCTTTTCAGGTTTAGAGTTTTAGAGAATTAGATCATAAAACTTTCATTACATTCCACATTTAAACAAAGTGGTTACATAAAAGATAGTATTCATTTTTCCAATCAATGGAAACATATTTAAAATAAAACATGGATTCTTTCTTGACACTTTCTTGACACTATCATCACATCATGTACCTTTCCCTTGACATGTGAACATCATTTCAAAAACTTGGGATGAGCATAAAAAGATCAGTAAGGGTTATAAAAATTTGGAAAGGAAACATGAGTTCATATATACATAATAATGAAATCATACTTTACCCATAAAACATAGACACTTTAACATACCTCATCAAATCATGAATAATTCATAGAAATCATAAGACATAAAGGTAACTTGAGGCATTCATAACATTCTTACGTAGGGAGTAACCCTCTTGGTTACGTTTGGAATACCCATCACAGTATATTCCCAAATATCTTTGTAGAAACCATAACGTTAAACTTCTTCACATTACCCAATGCATTGGAGAGCTATATCGGGCTCCCCCTCCCTTAGTTTATCACGGAACCTCCCGTCTTCATAACAATGCCTAAGAACCATAACATAATCGTATCACATAAAACATGCATAAAGGAAACATAACATTTCCACTTTTGTATCACAATATATCAATACAACACATTGATATAAAAAAAATATTAAATCTGTTTTCAATACCAAAATAAATGAAAAGTAAAACAGGGTATTTATTTTTCTTTTAAAAAAATGTATGGCTTGTAGAGGAAGCCGAAACTCAAATAATGGTCAGGGAAGTGGAGAATTCATTGTCGCCGCATATGTACGACAAAAACATTCCATTTTGTCGTTTAGTAAAAAACTACATATAAAAAAGATTCCTTTTGGATAAAAGTAAAATTCAAAGGGGTTTATACAACTTATAAAAGAAGGTTGTGTATAAAACAAAATATGTCTCAATGAAAGGAGATTGAGATGAAGTCCCACACCTCGGGTCCGACTTGACTCGATCGTTCTTTAACATCCAGAATAATAAACTTGAGTAAATTTCTACTTGTTTAAGAACCTTTTTCAAGTTCATTATTCCTTTTATATCACTTATTTCCATGTCATGATCACTATGTAATTATTTAACTTAATAATAGTCGTTTTAACGATTATTGGTAATTGAGTCAAAAATAAACTCTTTATAATTACAAGTTGTTTATGTATTAATTATATGAAGAGTTATACTCATGATTTAGATATCATATATATCATATATATCTATTATATACATGCATTTATAATATTACATAACGTTTAGAGGTAAGAAATGAAATGCACCGTTCATGGAGATGGTAAGCCGTACGTACGAATGAACGCTACTTTCATTTATATTTCGTATTTTATGAAATGGAATCATAATGATATAAAGATATATTATAATTCCATTATAATATCATATATAATATAATTAATTACATCCTTTATACATCCCACATATGGCATTAACGAATCATATCACTTTGAGGGGGCGGTAGTCCGCACTTCCTAAAATGAAGATATCGCATTTACCCATAATGGAAACCATAATGGTATGCCATAAATGAAAAATACAGAAGATTAAGTAAAAAATAAACATATTATATATCATATATAAATATATTGTCATCTTAATGGCCACCTTTTATGGTGTTAAAAGAATATTGAACAATCATCGTTTCGTGAGGCAGAAATTCACCATCCACGGAAACAGTATGTTCTTTAACCATTAGATGTATGTGTGTATAAGTGTAGCTCGAATCCTTCTTATAAAAACATCATAGTATATGGATGATACTGTTTTTGTTACAAAAGAAATGAATAAAAAGTGTTTAGGGGGTTGGAGAAGCAAAATAAAACATAAGAACACAATAGAAGACAATACCTTTAAATCGGGTAACTCTTTTTGATTTGAGATCAAAGGCTTCCTTGGGAAGACTTCTGCCCAAATTGAGGATTCTAGGAGTTATATAGGGATGTGTAGAGACAAAATGAGCAGGGTTTGGCCAAACCAAAGTCCGGGAAAGTGTGGGTATGGTGGTAGACGTGGGGGCCTTTTATAAGAGGAGAGGAGGGGCACTCTTGGAAAGTTACAAAAGGATACTTTATTATAAAAGTATTTTCAGATTTAAAAGTTCCCAAAATTATATATTTCTAGGATAAGGTGATAATAGTTCTAAATCCAACCATATAATAGGTTTTTGACATGTGTAGGTCTTAGATTATACATTATCTTTTCATTTCTTTTAAATCGTTAAATAATGAGGTCATCGCTGCATCATCATGGTGTCATAAATAATTTAATTTATTTAATGTCTAAAAACTATAAAGAAAATATCATGATGTAGGAAATAATTTTATATTTATAATGAATATTTATAGTAAAAAATATGACTTTTATAACCCCATTTAAAAATTGTTTTAGTAAAACAACTCATGTTTGTGACATTTTTACTTTAACATTAAATAAAAAGACATTAAAGTCATTTTCCAACCAATGTGGCTCCATGGGGTCCCCAAGTTGACCCATGGATTTTCATGGTCGTCCATGACACATCCAATAAGGGCAGTACATGTGTCTAGGTCATTAAAACATTATTCATACCTTAAATTACACTAATTACTTCTAATCAAGATTAAAAACTTAAAAGTTACTATTCACCAAAAAATTATTTTAATCCCATTGAACAACATTTTACTTCTTAATGAAAACCATTTATTTTTTATTTTTGAAATTCAAAACACAGAGGTGGTAAAATTTCATTTAAATGAAAAATCAGTTTTTTAAGTACCACTTAGTGGTTTCAGTATTAATCAAAAATTGAAGTTTTTCAGAAAAATACCAAAACATTATGCTAAGATATATTTGATATTATGGATTCAAAAATGATTTATATCTTAAAAAATTAAAAACATATAAGTTACATTAATTAATTTAATAATTAATTCCCGCTGTCTGAGCAAATAGCATGTTTTTATGAAATAATAAGTATTAAAAGATTGACAGTAGTTTAAGTCCATTTTCAAAGAGAAATTAATTCCAATGACCACTATTGGATTAAATGGAAAAAATATATTCTAATGGAACTTTAAAAAAAATTCAAAAGATAATCTAACCATATAATTAAATTAGATGAAAAAGCAGTTTTGATGTAAAATGCAGTATTTTTCACTATTCATTAAAAAATGAACATTGTCAGTAAAATACCAAAAAAATATCCAATGTAAATTTCAATGTCCCAATCATAAATAATAAGTTTATTTTGACAAATAGATCATATAAAATTGTCAAAAGTTTGATTTAAAAATGGTTTGCCATCAAAAGGCAGTAAAACAATCTTTTAAAAACATTAGTGTATTCCATGCTTAAGATTGGATTTATTCTCATTTTAAGCCTCTAAAAAACTATATAATTCATTATTAGACATAGATAAAAATATCTATTATTCATTAATTACTTGGGATGTTACAACTATACTGTCAAAGCCTTCTGCCAAGATCATACATAACCATACCATCAAGGCCTCATATCATGACACTGGTCTGTCTCATTATACCTACTAATCCATTTGGGGGATATAGCATTCCCCACTCATCAATTTATATGTCAAATGACTATCTTATATGAAAATGGTGAAACATAACATAAACATTAATATTAAAACTAGCGTACAAAATGTTAATATATTAACCAAAAACAATGAATCATCTAAAAATTAAAAATCCATAGTCAAACATATCATAAAACGTTCAATACAATATGGATGACTATATAATAATAAATCATCCTAAATTAAGTATAAAATCCTATAAAGGATGTTGAAATATATGCAAATAATCTAAATAATAAATAATATTTATTTAGATAAATCTACCTTTTTACATAGAAATACATTAAAAGCCGTGTATTTAAAAAAGATATATATTCACATAAATTAACTTTATAAGCATGTTGGGGAAGATATAAAATGTTAAGGTTTCAAATTGGAATAAAATATGTACTCTTTTTGTATATGTTAAAAACTCATTATATCCTTTATTTGTCGAAAAGGTCATAATGTAACTTATTTGGAAAATAAAGGTTTGATTCCCCTAAAGTGAATTTATAAAAAGTTATACATGGGAAAAATATATTTAAAACTACTGTTGATAATATTTTGAAAATAATTGTTTGGAAACATGGAAATTGATGATAAATGTGTCTCTGTAAATACTTACATATAAACATCATTGGATAATAACGAGATTATAAAATTTTCCCTTACTTTGTATATTCCATTAGTTGAGCATGTGATAATATCATGTATAATTTTTATGGAATGTTATTAAATTATATTGGACCATATACATATATATGACATCATATATGATCCTCTTATTTCATTTTGTTTGTCATATTTTTTTATTACTTTTGTTTCGTGTGTTAACTACGTCATTTTATTTTACATTTTTTACAACGTAAGTCATGTTGTTTTTTAATATGATATATATTATACATATTAATAATTATATTAAGTTCATAAACATTATATTTACTCATAATAATAATTTTATAATCATTTTTGAATGGTTTATGTGGAGAATAAATTTCACCACATCATGGAGACAATATTTCAAACATACATATGTGCGACGATTACATTACTTCTGTTGTTAAATGGTATTTAATTGGATGGTATATTAATATTAAAAAATTATTAAAATGTTTATTTATTATTTATATCCATTTTAATAATTATTATACTCATCTAAATGATGTAGTGTTGAATAAAAAATTACACAATTTCCCGGAGATGGTAAGTCATGTGTACAGATGCCTGGTGATATTGTTATTAGAATGAAGGATAAATGGAAAAATAAGTTTTTTTGAAATATTAATTTCATAATTGCATGTAAATTATAATGTCCTTATTAATTTGGTATTAAAAACAACATAATAAGAGGTAGTATAAGATGAAAAGGGATTTAATTGAATTGGTAAAACAATTACCTCTACTTTGAGTGTATCCTTTTTATTTTCCCAAAAGGAATCCATATGATGTATTTCTACCCCAAAAATAGACTATAAGATGAATATGGGGATGTGAGGAGGATAATTATTCTGATTTTTACTGATTCAAAGATCATTAGAGGTGTGAATAAAGGATAAGGAGATTATACCTTTTATAAGGGAGGGAAGTGGTACTTTTGGAAATTCCAAAAAATTTAAATTATTATAAATTGATTTTTAGTTTCCAATAGATCAAAATTACATATTTACAATATAATATTAGTATGGGTATAAATACTCTCAACTAATTATTTTTAGTCAATATTATTTTGAAAAATTATCTTTATCATTTATATTTAACACTTACTTAAAATTTTTATCTCATATTATGTTTAGTTATCTTTCTACAATATATGGTTAAAATTGATACTATAAAATAAAAAAATAAACCCAATTAGATCATTTATTTCATATTATTCATTATCATAGTTATTCAGAAAATCCTGATTTTATTATCAATTTTATAAAATTTAAATAAATATTACTTATTTTAAAGTATCATTTATGTCAATTTTGATATTATTCAATATTATTATTTCTAAAAGTATTAAGGAAACATGACATATTCAAACCAATAAATCATAAATATATCAATAAAATTTATATATTTACTATTATATTTTTTATTCCATTAATTGAGTAAAAATATATTTATTTTTATGTTTCTAATATCATATAATTGATTATTAATATAATAATTCAATTATTACATCATTATTCTATCACCATTTAATTTAATTATTTAATAAATAACATTATAAATAAACAACTATTATGTGGATAAAAATTTAATATTTTGAAATAATATTTATATTCAACTATATCAATTATATATCCTCATATTAAAAATGATATAATTACTAATATAAAAATATAAATTTTTTAAATATTCTTAAAAAAATATAATAAATATCCTTATCGAAGTAAAGTGTCTTAAAAAGAATCATATTTCCCACCTAAATATTATTTTTGTAAAAAAAAATATTAAATGAAATTAAGAAAGGTTTTAGATTAAAATTTTAAAATTATATTATTAATTTTACCTTTGATTACCCTATTTACCTTTAACGAGGGTTAATAAAACCCAAAAGTAATTATTGTCCAAAACATTATTTTGATCGTATTAGACCACATTTTTAATAATTATTACATACGTTTATGTCCATTTTTAGAAATTAGATTCAAATATTTGTAAAAATTAGGTCTAGTTCAAATATCGTAGATGTGGATAAAATGAGTGTAAAAAAGATGTTGAAATGTTCAATAATTTTTAATAAATAATTCTATTATAAAATGATTACAATGTTTTATAATGAAAGAATATATATATATATATATATATATTATTTATCGACATTTAAATTAAAATTAATTTACAGTAAAATTATTATTTAAATGAAAAAGTCAACATACTAACAACCGTTTAGTATTTTTCAATTTTTATCCAAAAATAAAACTATTCGAAAAAATATAAAAAATTCACCCTAATGAAATCTTGATGTTATGAAATCAAAAATTATGTCTCTTTTGAATAATATAATTAATAAATTTCATAATTTGGTGAATACTATTAATAAACACTTTATAAATGGCATGTCTGATTGGTCACAATGCACTTGAACACGGTGTTTGGTGCATGGAATGCTATATGATTATTTAAAAAGAAGCGTACAATGATAGATTGTGGTGTTACTGATTTTTGTTTGTTTTTTAAACTAAATATGAGACCAAATAATTCTAATTCCATTTCATAATAGTTGAATATTTACTTCTAAATTAAATCCTATATTATATAGTGAATTTAATTTGAACAAAAATAATGGTCTTATTGTGATGTTTTCATAGTATTATTTTTATATTAAATAACAATTTAATGATTGTTAATATAATTATAAATTTGTTAAAAAATAGAAATATTTAATTTTTAGAATAATTTAAATTATTTACTGGATAAAACAAACCCACTGTAAACAAAAACGTCCACTGAAAATATTTTTTTAACTTTAATTAGGACAATTTATGTTAATTTTAATAGTGTTAGTTTAATGAATACAATTTCAATTTTCAAACATATATTATATGGTGATTTGTTTCTAAAATATGAAATAATTTTTTTTAGAATTTTTATTTTTGTTGTAAACTACTATTATTATTATATAAAAACATTTTTTATTGTAAAATATTACATATGATTCCAAAATTCTTCACATGGTTGTAATAAATTAAACATAATTTTTGAAAAGATTTATTTTCTTTTAAAATATTTTTTTAAACAGATTGTCTCAAAAAATTATATGAAATTATTTTGTTTTGAAAATAACATTAATGTGACTGTATTAGAAAAATTAGTTTTCTTTTTTATTCACCTTGAAATATATTATTTAAGAAAGATTTCAGAAATGCTTATTATGATAATTTTAATTTTTATAACTGATAAACGAAATAAATTTTATAAAATTAAAATTCCTATATATATAACTATATATTTTTTTATTAAAATACAATATATAATGAAAATTAATTTTCTTAAATATTATCTTTTAAAACATTTGGACTTTTAAATAAATATTATAATGATTATTTAATTTTTAATAATATTTTTTTATTTTCCACATGATTTTTTATTCATAAATTTTATTAATTATATTAATTTAATACGTTGTTCTTAATTTCAAATTGGTATTGTGTTTCACGAAAACCATCAAATATAGTATTAATTTCGAAATTTTTATTCCAAAATATCAATTCTATACATACACACACCCAATTAAATAAATTATATCATAAAAAAATTACAAATAAATATTGTAAATATAAAAGGGTGTCAAAAATTTACATATGACTCGTGATATTATTTCTAGTGAGGTATCATACTTACTATGTAGGGTATGACTAGTGAACTAATATATTCCCTTATAAATTGAATATAACAAGTGGTGAGTATTTTCTCTAATTGTTTGTTTTGAATACCCAAATATAAAAATATTACTTTTTTCAAAGATATCATATAATAAACCTTGTACAAATATGTGGTCCTGTGATTATTTATACATATGAATATTTATTATTTATAATGTAAATTATAGGGGTATATATATATAAAGAGAAAAAACCTAACTCATATCACAGCAAGTTTGATGAATGGTTTGATATATGAATTCTATAGGAAGCACATTACAAAAAAAAATTTATTGGATATAAGTAATGTAATTTGGATATAAACATTATACCACATTTTTTAATAATTAATTATCTTTTAATCATGGTAGTGATTTTATGTTATTATAAAACATACTTGTTCTAATAGGAATTTTTGAACATGATATTAATAAAATACACATAGTTTATGGGTGGTTGATCAGTGTTCCTCATTCAAAATTATTTTCATAACTCACTCCAAATATTGTGGTTATCTAGAAATTTCTTTGTCAGGGATGTTTCTCCCTATAATCCTTTTTTAGCCATGGATTAGGTGATTTTATAGGATAATGTCAAAGAAAATCACATTTAAGACATCGATTTATTACTGTTACATTGTAACGAAATTATTTTCCTTTATGGTTTCCACTAAATTCATCATATTACCTTAGTATTTTTTATCTATATTACATCCTTTATAGAAGATAAAACTAATTATTTTCCCATTTTTAAATTCCCCTGAGTGATTCTTCCCAAATTTTTTATAAAGGTGGAACTGAACCTATTAACTTTATCATCTTCGTTACATTCAATTTAAGGAGACTCCATACATCTCTTCATTGGAAGGATTATAAGATCTAATAATTCACACCATTAATCATAATTAATGGAATATTATTTTGGAATATTCATAAGTATTCTTACCTATGATCATATCCTATTAGGTTTCTTATTTGGATAATCTCTAAATTATCCATTTAAATCATTATTAAACTGATTCCTCCTAAATTAAAAAAATTATATAATATAAAAAGTTAAACATATGTGATGAAAAATATAAAATATAAATTTATATTCCTAAATTATTTTAATAAAACCCAACTGTGAATTGTATTACTATTAAAAATAATTAAATTGACATTTCATTAATCTATTATAACACATTTGTTAATATAGTTTTCTTTTGGGGTTGTCCTCCCATATATCATACACTAATATAAAAAAATATTTTATAATAGATTATAAATTGAATGCAATTATTTAAAAATATCCTCAATCAGTATCAAAATATTTTTTCATTTAGCTCTCATATTCATGCAGTGGGTGATGATTCACTTAAAAACCCACACTTTATAACCACAAACATTTCATAGATAGATAATAAATAATATTACCTGCTGCAAATCATTTTTTTCCTTTTCAAAAAGCTGGTTGTTGGGTTTCTGGTACCCATATAGAGACCATGAACCATCCAAAGTACAAAAAACACATCCAAAATCCAAATTCAAAATTCAAAATTCAAAAAACAAATCAACACCTTAGATCAAAATAAAATTCAACATCTTCCATCAACACCTTGATTGCAGAATCCCTTAACCGCAACCTACCAAGACCAACTCCAATCAATTCCAGCATAATGAAATCATCCTCCTTCCATCCGAACATAGTCAACCAAAAACCAAATAATTCGATTTTTTAAAACCTTCAAATAGAATCATCCTCGTAGTAAGCATAGTTACCAGGAAATGCAGATCAAAGATTCAGCAAACAAAGAACTAATAGCAGCACGCAGACTTAGAAATAGAACCAGCAGGAGAACCAACGTCGTCGCACAGACAACACAATCCAACGAAACTCATACTAAATCGACAGTAAAAAAATAAAATAGAAGACGATCACCAATACACCAAATTGGAGACCCGACGCTCAGATCCCATTGCTACCACATATTTCATCACATCTAAGACCTTACTTATGCACATCAATAATAAATTATTTCTTCATTACCTCATAAAATATAACATAAGAAATGGTAGGACAATGAGCTTTATAATGGACAGATTGTAAGGGTAATTGAAAAAGATATATACATTTCAAAATCATACTATGAATATCATAGGTCTTGATTATGAGTCATGAAATCATCATTATTAATATGGAAACAATCATATAGTGATCAAGAAACGCGATCAATGAGATAATGACTTTTACATAAAATATTTTAAAAAAAACGATGGAATAAAATATTAAATAATAATAAATATAATTTTCCCAGGTTTTGGATATCTACATATACATTCATCACTTGTTAAACATGGAATAATCTACCATATATCTATATATTTATTGGGATAACATATCAAGTACCACAATTTTATTATTATGATAACCTCTCATGTAACCTTCGAGATAATATAGATATTTATTTACCAAATGAATTGGAGAGGTAACAAATTCTGTTATTAGACATCACATGAGAATAAATCCATTTATATGCACACCTCATTATCGTAAAACCATTCATCATAATATAACCGATGAAAAAAAATATTTCATCAATACTTTAATATCATAACTATAAAATATACATATAGATAATAAATATGGTATAATTAGATCATATCCCTATTAAATCATATGTATCATCAACGGATTCTATCAGAGATGAAGAACTCTTTTTAAAATATCACTATAACACTTCATAGGGGTAATATTAGTTTTTCGTTGAATTCAAGTATATAAAATTTTAAAACATCCCAAATTATAATTCAAAAAGAATTATTAAAAAAATACTGTTAACATGTAATGGATGAATTAATTCATATATTTTTCATAACCATGGAATCATTTTTCTTGCATTTATGTTAAATCATATTTTCGTTTATCATTTTGATTAATAATAAAAAGCACCACATTTAAAAAATGACTAGAATACTCCATTTAAACCAATTAGTAGATAATAAATATATGATTAAATAATCAGTGCATAATAGTAAAAATATTTTTGAGAAGTTTTTTTATAAAATTTATACATAGATGAAAAATTATATTTGACCGAAGAGAGAGATAAATTTATTTTTCCATAAAACATTCATTCAGTATCAAGAGAAATTAATGATGGTGAAATATAAGGAAAAAATTATTCTCTAGATATAAAAATATGATATTATAATTTATTATATTCATGATATATTAGACTAGAAATTACTTGATTAGAAACATATTCATTAACAATGTTAAAAAAATGATATTATCAGACAAATCATGTACATTATGTTTGACTTTCTATGAATGTTCATTAACATTATATATGATAAATTTAATTTAATATTAATTTGAATATAGATTATTTTAAATAATAATAATATGATATATTATCCTATTATAACATTTTAAAACAAACATAATAATATTTTCTTATTAAAATTATTATATGCAAGTGTTAGTTGTTTCATTTTTCTTCAAAATATGTGTTATGTAGTTATGGTACATTTAATTTGTTAATGGTTGCACCAACTATAGAATTTTAAAAATGATATATATATATATATATTATACCCATTATATATATTTTTCTAGTGATCCAAAAAATATAGAGACAAAAATATAAACTATAAAAATCATCGAGATTGTAGTACATACATCCGCATAAACACATTTGTTGCATTTTGAAAGATGAATAGAAACAATGGTTAGAAATAGTTCACCATTAATATATCATATGTATACATTAAATATATCCTTATTACCCTATAGAAGAATAATATATAAAAAATTGATCATATTTGCTTTGTAGGGATGGCAGTCCACATTCATGCATGAGCGACATTATCATTTTCCAATAGATTTAATGATTATATGGTAGATATAATATTATTAATATAGAAGTATAATTATGTAATAAATTTATTATATAATTTATAAAAAAATTATATTATTAATCCATAAAATATAGTGATAAATGAAATTGTATCGCTACATGGGGTCTATATGTTGTACCTCGGCATGAGTGATATTTTTCATTCCCATTTGATGAAAACGTGGGTGGATAATGATTTTTTAACAATCAAAAAATTATTTTTTTACATTTAATATAATTTACTTATTATATCATTTAAAACACCACATATTTAATGGGGGAAATATTGATTAAAAAAACTGTGATCGTTTAAGATAATTATCTCTTCATAGAATGAAGACATTTAGAACACATTATGACGAATCTAGAGTATATATATATATGGGAGAAAAACCCTATAGATAATTTATTGTCAATATTATAATATAATTTTTAGGTTATTGTTTGGATTGAATCTTTAACGGGGTGTAAATTAATGATTAGAGGAGTGTCTATTTATAATGGATGGAGTGGACACACCTGAAATTTATTATAAGAAAAGAATAAAACAATGTCTTTCTCAATCAAATTTCTTATATATTTACATGAAATAAATGTTAGATTATATAATGTGTAAATAAAATCATCCATTGAAACATAAATGTGTTACTATGTCATTTTGGTCATTGTCATTTTTATTATCAATTCTTTAACCATTATTCAATGTAACTATTGTAACAACTATTTAAATGTTAATTGGATAATAATGTTATCATAAATTAAATGGTGATGAAAAAATTGGTTCATCATTGATATTTTCAAAAATATTTAATTCATTAATAATAATATAATATTTTTATGAATTTTGAATCATTCCATATGAAATTATTTATCATAATATTTTATTATTGTCAAATTTGGAATTATTAATTTAATTTGACATAGAAGAAATAAAGAAAAATATGGATTTCTAATATAATATTAAAAATTATAATTTTTCTAAATTATACAAGGAAGATTTTTATTAAATTAATATTCATTATATTTTAATTTTTTAGGATAATTAATTTTATATTTCTTTAAATTTATTATACAATTTGTTTTCATTTTGTAAGCATTTAGGTTATATATTCAAATACTAAAAATTATAATTTAGATAATATGAAAGACAAATAAAATAAATAACCATTTATAACTTATTTTAAAAACTATTTATCCTTTTCTACAATTTAAAATATATTAATTTCAAGATAGTGTTATTTTGTATTTATTATTTTTAAAATAATGTAATGTCACATTTAATGAAATTGGGATCCAATAGACAATATATTCAAGAACTTTATAGAAAAGTCCCGAACTACTCATCCAATATGACATTTTTTAGTGTTAGATAAATTTTAATTCCATATTTCAATGCTATAATCCTCTTTTACCCATTTTACCCCTACTGAGGTGAAAAAAAATCACAATTATTACTATTTATATAGTAATATAACAAATGATTCATATTTTATAAATTTATTCATATGAATTTAAATTATAAGTTCCATTGTTTTAGAATTAAATTTATATAAGAGGAAGAAATATAATCTAATATTACCTCATAAAACATGATTAAATACTATTTTAATAAAAACACATATTATTGAAAATAAAAAATGGATTTCTACAAATCTAAGGATTAAGAAATTATTTTATAAATTTCCATTCAATTGAATGGATATATATAAAATTCATTTAATTAAAATTAGTCACCAGTTATGATTAATTTAATTTTTTATAGATTAAAATATATTACCCACATAAATATAGTTTTTTTATAAACCCAACTCCTCTATTTAGGAATGATTTTTATTTTCAATCCCAATTAATTAATAAAAAATGAATTGAATATAAACATATATAAACCAAATATTTTTGATAATTTACATAGTCATAATCTTACCCTCCACCCTAATGTCTAAGTGATAAATTTTATATTAAATTAAAATATACTAATATTATATAATGGTTCGTTAAAATTGATGTTCATATAACACATTCTATCAAAGAAATAATATTTACAGAGAAATATATTATAAAATATTTGGGTGTAAGATTCGTCTATCTTAAAATGAATTTTTATCCCCCCAAATAATCAATCTGATAAAAAAATGAGGAAATATTTTATTTATTATATCCTAGGGGTCCAAAATAGATTCATCTAATATCGGATTCCCCGAGAGAATATTTAACAAATGATTATTCATGTTTCATACCACTGAATGAAATTGGTGAATTATTGATGTTCTAAAATAAACGAATTAAAATTTTATTTTATTCATTTAAAATCATTGAACTAAAAAATCAATTATACATATTTCTTAAATAAACATGTTAAATTAATTATTTTCTTCGAAAAATTAATCTAACAAAAGATTAAATGGCACCCCGTTTATTTGAATTATATAGTATTTCTTCACTCACTGTCAACATGATAGGGATTAAATATTAAATTATAGGACTCCTGAAGATCATACTAACATTATCATTAGATCATAGATCATTTATTTTGGATTCTGAGGTGATATCTTGGGACATCGAAAAGCATTAAGACATCCATTCAATCACATGAAGAATGATAATCCGTCGAGAAAATGGTATCGATCCGACCTTGTTAATTTTTAAAAATATATATATAATTAATTAAGAATAGTGGAGAGGAGATATTATATTTCTAAATTTATACAAATTTTTTATTATTCTATCTAATAGCCTAAAATGGTATTTTATTCAATGGTTATACTTTCTAAAAATGCACATCTGTCCTTTAATAGTTGTAACCATCATTTAGACATTTTTTGGTATGTATTACTTTATAATTTTAAATAAATGTCAACAATTTTCTAACACTCACATATTACACTATAAAATTTTATTTTATATAATAAGATTAATAAACATGGAATGTATGCTCCATAAATAATTTAACTAACTTTGAACATCCAATTTGCGTTTGGAAAAAATATAATTCCTCATAGTCATTTGTATGAAATAAAAAAAATTTAAATTCTTTGATAAATAATATCTATCATCATTATAATAAAATTGAATAAAAAAATTGAATTATTTTTTATAGAAAGAAATCATACTCAGATGTTGGCCAACCCCCGCATATGGTGCCCCCTTCATTATATGCTATAAATCATTAAAATTTGTCGAACATGTTGATATACATAGTTTGCTACCCAAAATGTCATTATTTTGATAGTAGTTAGTACATACCAAAGACTAAGATTAGATTTGAAATAACCATAATGGAAACTAAGGAGATAAATAATTTCAACGCATTTACAAACTCATTTGAAAACATTCAATGTAATATTATCTCTTTTTATCATGATATGTCATAATGATAGACACACAATTAAGTCAACACTGTTTTTCTTCTTTATTTATTTCATTAACATACTAGAATAACATTATTTAACATTCCATGGTAATAGATTTAATTAAGGTGCTATCATCATGGTCATCATGATACATATGATTTATCATACCCAACTCATAAGTTACCTATTTGATCTGGATCATTCAATAAATTCTATTCTAGAAATGACAGATTAGTCAAAAGATACATCAACACAACATCAATATCATTGTTGTTTCCAAGCATCAATGTACAAGATAAAATGGTACACAATTATAATGATATATATTCTATTAAGAATAGAAATTTTTTAAGACACAAACAACTAATGATATTGAATCATGTGGTGTTCTTATTGGCACCTCTGTATATATGATCTCATCTACATGAGATCACCTTGTGTGAAATTCTTATGAATAAGCCTTAATAAAAATGAGGCACCATCACCTGATAGTCTGACATTATCTATACCTTGTTAGTAGGATTTTTCAAGACCATATGAAATATGTTTATGATTATTTTCATTCTATCCTGAAGTTCTCATTATAACTGTAAATTGTTATAACCATTTGAAAACACATGTAATATATGGAAATTAACATATAAATGGTTAATGAAGAATGAAAAATATTATTATAGTAATGAACATATTTATATATCAAACTACAATTAGTTTACCGTAATCAATGTATTTAGATGATTTTGTAAGGGAACCCACTCAAATAACTCCAAGATAAATTTAATAAAACTATAAAAATTCTCTACCATCATGCTCTCAAATTAGTGTCACTCCACTACTAAGATATGAATTTAGTTTGGGGTATTACTTGTTATTTTATATATCTCATCTATAAACTTATACTTCAAAACCCTAAATAAAATCTCCCATGAGATGAAATTAATGTATTTCATTAGTTATTATCTAGTGATCCCTTTCATAAACTACTACAATTGTATTATCTCAAAACACTATAATAGGGTATGTATTTCTATTTATAATGATATGATTATAAAAAAAATCATATCAAAACATCTTTTTTAGATATATTGAATTCCACTCTATTCCCATACTATACTATTGTATCATAAACCACAGACTGATTCGAGCTCCTTTATATTAACACGCAACCATTCAAGAAAAACATAGATATTGAATATGATTTGGATCATTCTGTTCTATTTAGATTATATAATTAGTTTATACATAAAGAATATCTCTGTATCTCATATATACACAATTAATATATCCTTCATACATCAAAAGTATGTTACGAGTGTTTATACATCTACTAAATGCTACTCTCCTTGTTATTGTAGATATCTAGACACCACGATTAAATAAAATAAAACCACAAACCTATTACATAACATGTAATACATGATTTATCAAACTATTAAAGCACAATGTAATCTAATCATTCATTAAATCCACTAATTTTCTTATAAACACATATTATTAGATAGATTAATATTGTGTTACTCAGGAATCAATACTCTCTTGTGTTAATCAATATTGTATCATTTGAGTACATTTTCACTAATTATGCTTGGTCGTGGCCCAAAAAGCATCTGAGTTCTATCTAAATAGTTATTAATACCTTGATAATAAGAAACTTCATCCATGTCTTTCAAATAGTATCATTCATTTATACATGTCTTCAATGACTACATGTCTTGGAATTTATTTCCCAATAATAACAATTCATCAGTATATAATAGTTGCAATATTATTGAACATAAACGTAAAATATCAAATGAACATGGCTCTATTTCCTTCATAAACAAAAAAATTCTCTTTTGGTTTCATCAAATCAAATATTCCATGATCAGGATTTACTATTCTATAGAATAAACAATTTATTTTGACCGTTTAAATAATGAACCCTTTGGGATGTGTCATATTGATTACTTCTGCTAACATCCTATATTTAAAATTAATTCTGATATCTATTTTCCAATTTTCATAAAAAAATACTTCTATTTAATATAAATTTATTATGTATTTTAGAATAGAAAATTTTGAGAAGGTTTCATCATATTCGATTCAATGAAGCTATATAAAACCCTTCACCACTCGTCATGACATTATGTTTCTCAGATGACCATCCATGTAATTTTTTTTATTGAATACCCATTTATCCAAAATATTCTATACATATTTTAGTTAGTCTAAAAAAATCCTTAAATTGGTTTTCTTCATGTAATATTGTAAAAAAATTAATGTATTCATTTCATTAGAAGAATCCATTTCATCTACTTCTTTTATTTCATTGAAATATTCATCATTATATGGGAGTAATATGTCACTTGAATTGAAGCATTGAAAAAACCTATCTATCTGGTGAACTAACCAATTTAGTATACCTTCATATTACTTGTGTCTTCAGAATATATTCCTCTACCACTATCTGTTGATAAATGTTTTCGAACATGAACTTTTGTGTATCTAGAGAATCAACATAATCAATTTCAATATTTCTCCCATGACCTCCATTTGAAAGGTGTTCTTATTATATAAATGTAACATGACGTAATACCAAAACATTTTCCTAAAGGTTTATATAAGTGATATTATTTAGTCTCTATAAGATAAACTATTAGGATGTACATAACGATCTGAGAAAATAATTTGATACAATGTATAGTCATCAAAAAAATACCCGCATCCCAATACATGTTGGTTTCATAGATTGGACTACATTTTATGCCACAAAAATTAAAAAATCAAATATTATTCTATAGTTGGTACTCATGTTTTTTTATATTCCACAGTCAACAGTATATGTAACAAAATGTATAAAGTTAGGTATACATTGAGTATCATCTATGTGACCATTTGATTCAGGGTATAATTCCACCTTTTAATAACACCATTCCAATGACTTGTATAAGGAATATTTAGTTGAGAAACTATCCCATGATTCATTAACTTAATGAATAATTGAAGGTTATGAAATTATCAACTATAGTTTGAGTGGAATTTTGTAATCATCCTATAACATTGATAATTTATTTTATTTATATTTCATAAACATGATAATAGAATTTAACATATACCTCATTAGGAATATATAATCATATATACTATAGTAATTTGTATAAAAATTTATTAACGAAAAAACACCCCTTTCCTTTGCTTAAAGTGGGACACATCCATCAATATGAACCAATTAACATCCTTCATTAGATCATTATCAATTTCCATTAATATTTTCTTTGTAAACATTATCTTCTAGTCACGATTGACACACATCCAATTGTTTTAACTCCTCGAAGTATAAATACACATCATGATATATTCTCATTTACATGACCTAGACAGATGTTCCATAAGAAGGTATGATATTAGGCATTATAACTTGATTTTTCATTAAAACCCAATAAGGGTTTTTCTGTTTAATTATATACAACCCATTTTTGTGATGTTTCATTCTATAACATATGTGATCCGTAAGTACAAAACAAAAGGTATTTCCATACATGAAATTAAAAAAATAATGTATGAACTCACCACTGATATTATGTATCTTGGAAATGATGAAACATAAGAATAATGTTTTTTGTAAATAACCATCCTATATCAAAAATTTGGATGGAAATCTCCCACTACCATGGATACTTGAATCACATCATTTGTATCTTAGAGATAATCATTCCATTTTATAGATCTCTTATATGTATTTTGTTCCTAAATACTAATAAAAATGTCTGAGACAAATGCATAATCAATGCACATTCCTACCAAACGAAAAAAAGGATTCCACCTACTCATTTAGGTCCCTATATATATTTCGATTCTTATAAGGGAAGTGAAATGATTACATTAACATAAACTTATAAAATGTATTTCCTCCTCTAGTTCATCATAAGGACTAAAGAGTATGATTTCTTCATATACTTATATACATCCTGAAATAAATCCAACGACTCTGGGAGATAATTTTTTATGTCTTTAATAATATAATTAATAATGAAATATGAGATGATATATAGTAAATAAGAATGAATGGGATCAGTTTCTAGATCCTCATTCAGTTTGAACCATAGGGACTCAAGTCTCTCGATGACCCGAATTTCCTTTCGTACATGTAGTCCAAAAATACAGTCTTATTATAGATCACAACAATAAAAATCTATTTAAATATCATATCTTTATTATCTATCTCTCTCCTAGTATTACACATATAGATTAGATTGAATTAGGAAATAATCATTGTCTTTATTTATTTTTTATAACTCATTGGCCATATATAAAATATCAAATAGAGAAAATCTTGTTTTTAATCCATATGATTCACATTTTTATCATTATGTTCCTTGATTTCTCTATAATAGCGATATACATGAAATAGTTATTCCATAACAAAATTCAACCTCTCTTTGTGATGAAGAACACACATGTTTTTATACCACTCCTAGATGTAATGGCTTCTTGGGATATTCTCATTGTCTAACATTGATCATTATGAAAATGAATTGGATGTGGTTTCTATTTTTATTGTTAATACATAATATTAGTATATTAGAACATTAACATGACTAAAAGTAAAAAGATTCAAGTTATTACTTTTTAGTTTCCCTAACTGATTTATCAAATCATGGTAACCCTCTACTACTATATTTCGAGTACTATGTTCCATGAATAATATCGAGATTAGGACCCTTTAATCCATTCAACACAGTCTACGAGCTATGGATACAAGGAAACATAGTGAATATCATGGTATGTGTTTGAATGGAAAATGACATTTACTCTCACCTCCATGATATTTTGAGCAGAGACCCATATTTTGATAAGAATTAATTATAATTTCTCACATATATTCATCTTATATTTTAAGAAGATAGCTATAACTGCCTTGTAGTAATTAATAATAGTTATATTGACCCATCACTCTTAAAATAACAACATGGATGTAAGATGCACTCTCATATAGGGATCATTAGCTCATCAAGAAATCATTTGTGTCTATATTCAGGAGATGGAAAGAGTTTCATGATATAATATTTCATAGAGGGATTTATAAATTTATCTTCAGTAATAAAATATGTTTTCATTTAATATTCTTGTTTAACATAACAATTTTCAAAACATAACAATGTTTGTTAATAAAAAAAAGCCAATGTACATATTCATTTTATCTATTTGTGCTTCATCATTTTAATATTATGTGAAAAAATATAATAAATGAAAATTAAAAGAATAATAAATCTAGAAAATGATAAAATAAATAAATAAAAATGTGACCATGAGAAATAAAAATTATTAAATCAATCGATTAAATTATGGATTAAGTGAGACCCCAGGGGAATTCAATATTTTAATAAAAATCATGAATTTAATAACCCATAACTCTATTTCCTTTAACTAGTGTTTTATTTAATGTTTCTCAACTCGATGTAATTTTCAATAATATCCTCTAATCAGTACAAGGTATTACCATACGCAAGTGAGGGGACATCATGTATCAAATTAAAATTTATCACGTAAATGTTGACAGAAATTTCTTTATACTAATTAGATATTGCGGGGTGATGTGAAAATAATAAAAATTAAAAAAATGATTTTTAGAAACATAAATGAAATAAATAAATTAAATAAATAACAGAAAAAACATGAAAAGGTCAGACATGGCTCATGATCAGTCACCATAAAATTATATTTCAAGAAAAGATTTATTTTCTCTAAAATTCAACATGAGGAAATTTTTATTACTCAATACGTTATTATAATATTTTATTTAGTTATCAATATGTCCAACAGTACTAAAAATATTTTTACTATGTCTCAAAATATAATATTCATTATATTTAGTTATTTTCTTCCTTTTATTAATCTATTTTGAAATAAATAATATCCAAATAAATTAATTTAGGGCTCGCGATAGGTAACATGGGTTGGGCTGGTCAGTCCCAGAAAAAATTTGTCGGCCCCCCGATGGGGAATGATTTTATGGGAATATATGTACACAAACAAATATATATCATTATTATACACAATATATTATATTATATTATCACTATATTATACAAAATATTTTCGATTATATAATATATATATATTCTGATATATATTATATTATATATTATTATTTTTATATAAAAATGAAGTCAAATCGTGTCATTTTTTATATTTTTATTATAATCATTCCATGTAATGTTTAAGTATCGTAGGGAATCTTTGGATGATCATCTCATGAAATATTTTGGTCCCTTTATTATAATTAAAACTGAATCAACCATCCAAAATGAACATTTATTGATTATAAAAAACCATAATTATATTCTAGAACATCTAGATAACATGAAACACAATCACATTTCACTGTGTATAAAAATATATCACACTGGTAGAAGGTAAAGTGAAACAAAAAAATTAAACAATAATTTTGGTCACAACTTTTAGACAAAACCCATCGATCAACAGTGGACATTATCATGTCGATATTCACTCAGATCGATTCTCTGTCTAGGGTATATATCGAAAAATAACTACAAAATAATATAAAATTTACATATTATTTTAATTTCATTCAACATTAATAATTATACATTCCATTTTCTATAAACTTAAAATACGAAATTCAAAATGTTGGGTTTTTATTCATGTTAATGAAACTAAATAAAAAATTGATTTTCCTATATTTCATAAATGATCAACTATAATTTAATTTAATCATGAAAAATAAAAAATGAAATGATAAATTATACTGTACTAATTTAAAATCTCTATAATAATTCTTACCCTATCGACATTTCATGTATCAAATGTTCATTAATTTGAATCTTCTAGATTTTTAAGATGTGATACATAACACCTAGATCAACAATATATATTTTTATATAATAGGATTGCATATCTATGAGATTTGTGATGTCCCCTCGACCATATTAATAAAATGTACTCGACAGAGAATATGAGATGGATATGACAATATTATTTTTAGGAATCCCTCTCTATGAACATGAGAGGATAGGAGAAGAGATCTAGTATCCCTAAATTCATCCATATAGGGTAAATTATTATTGGATCAGGTTATACCAAATATACACATGAGGGGGTGAATTGTGTGTATTAAAATTTTATCTCAAGATCATAATCTATCATTTTAATATTATCAGAATGATTAATCAGCAGAAAATGAATAGAAAATAATGCACGATGTATAGTGGTTTGGGGAACAAAATTCCCCTAGTCCCCTGCACCAAAGACCTACTACACAAGCTTGGTTATTTTCATTATATGATCATCTTATCAACATACTATTCCAAAATTGAGTGTAGGTCATGGAATCCTTTTCAACATTAATGTTTAATAGATCCCTCTGGTTTATACAAATAACTGAACACACAACCTAGTACGAAATGTCGGTCACTTAATGTAAAAAAGAATTTATTATTTGTAATACTTTTGAGTTCTTCATCACAACTGCAACATCACACTATTGATATTCAATGGATCTTCAATTTTCAGAAATGATGTTCTTCCAGTAAGAGTAGTTCTGAGTTGATCTGATTCCAGTAGTAATGAACTATATTTAACACCTTTAACAATTTTCAATTAATAAATGATATTCGATATAGAATCTATGGATCTTCAAACATGTTTCTTCATCTCCATAAAACAGAGCTATGTCGCTCATTATAATAAAATATCTATAAGTATCGATTGTCTCTATAAACTATAGTGGTGAAAAACATCAAGAGAATGATATATATTTTTCTTCCTATTGATTATTCACCTTTATTTATGTAATAGAAAGGTATATAAAGAATAAAGACGAGCATTCTCATTTTTTATTTAGATCCACAAAATTCGCCTTTCGAATCACTATATTCAAATATTTGAATAATAGATAAGATGTAACTCCCCTAAAAACATTCCATGAAAATATCCTCTTAAATTGATCGTTTGAATCATAAATAAACGTCTTTGAATCAGTCCAACATGCACTTTATATTTGAGCATTAAATCTGGCTTGAAATTTTCCAAATATTCATCACAAATACCGTTTCGTAAATAAAGTCACAGTTTAAATCTCTGATGCCAAATGTAGGGTTGAACTGCATAGCATAAATTCTCAAAATTTATGGTTCACAAAGTAAGGTTGATCACAAAAGATAGTTTGATTACAAACCTAAGGTTGATCAGACATAATTTTAAAAGCTTCTAAAGAAAAGGTAACTAATCCAATATAAGGTTTTATTAAAATGTCAGTTTGATGAACCATACTTTTGAAAAACAAAATGACTTTCAATATTAACATATGATTCTTCTTCCCTACATCATTGATATTCCAAATGTAAAGTTCTGTCCAAATTTAGGGTTCTTCTTCCATACTTTTCTGATATTCCAAATGTAAGGTTCCTTCTAAACGTAGGGGTTTTTTCAAACATTTCTTATAATGTATGGTTACATAACAATAATTTTTTGATAACCCGAAATCGTCAGTTATCATCCTTACGATACACTCATCAATGTTGGGTATGAACAGTGTTTCCAAAACATGCTAATGCGACTTCCGAACACAGTGAGTGTTAACAGTGTTTCCAAAACATGCTAATAGGATTTCTGAACTCATTGACAAATATTCCACCTGGATTAAAATGATTAAATATTATTTCAAAATATATAAATAAATAATATTAATTTCTTGAAATATACTCAATGTAAAATCATTTGAATAACAAATAAGCGTATTTATGTACATCAAAATCATCATAAAAAGACATAGTATTGTTGGAAACAACACTGGATCAACAATTAATATTCAATATTATAATTTAAACATTTATTACTATTTTATACTTTAAAAAATAATACTTTCGAGCCTGAGATGTTATAACCCTCATTTTAGCCCATTTTCCACACAAACATATTAATAAACATGGAAAAAATGTAAAGAAAAAGCAATCACCTTTGAAAATATAAACTATTTCATTATATAATAAGATTTATTAATTCATACCATATGTTGGCTATATAATTTAACAAAACCTAAACATGTTATTTTTTTCACAAAAATTTATATTTACTCTTATAAATATTTATTATCAATTAATTTTTTTAAAAAATATTAATAAATAAATTCATTATTACTCTAAATGTAATTTATGAGATTTATTTAGTTTTACAATATATTGATCATAATTCGACATTCAATATCCCACCCACATGGTCCCATTATCATCCATAAATCGTATTCATTAGAATTGGTTCATGTTGTGGACACTCATATCATGTGATTATCTATATCATTATCTTGAAACCAGTGAGTCCAACCAATATACTATGATCAGACTCTACCAACCCATCATGGCCCCTAGTAAGATAATGAATTTAATATCAACAAATAACACCTAATACATATTTTGTGTAATATATTATCTTTCTCTCAAGATATCTCATAAAGTTGAATGAACACGTTTTTTACAACCAAATTTTATTTATATACTTTTTACCTTATAATGTTGACTTACATTCCCATACAATGAATTTGAATTTAGTTAAGATACTACTGAAATGATCATACAAGGTGAACAAAATATCACTTGCTTAATATGTATGTGACAAAATAAATCTCAGTTATGAAAATAATTTCATATCACCAATAAAGCTCATAACACATGAAAACATTCAATGAATTCAATGTAATTGTTTTTTTCTTGATAAATTTTTAAAGTGAAATTATATAAATTTATAATGATATCTTTTCTGAAGACTACTATATTTGATAAAATATAGGAACAATCAATAAAAAAATGATGTTATTATGGGTGGGTCAATCCTCATTATTTCAAATATATGAGATCCCCATGTGAGATCATTAGTAGAATAAGTCTCAATGATTATGATCCCCCATAACTAGATTGTCCAACATCGTATGTGTCTTGTCAGTATGATGTATCTAGACCATAACTAAATATGTTTATGATTATTGACATATTATATCAAGGTTCACTTTATTATTGGGAAATACTATAATAGTTTTATAAGATATGTAATCTATGGAAACTACCATATAAATAGTCGATGTAGAAGTATCCAAAATAATTTTAAATGAACAAATACGTATATATTTAAAATTGATTACATGTAATGGTAATTAATGTACATAAAGGGGCTTGTTCTAGGGAACACATTCACGACAACAAAGTTTTCTCTGTAATCAATGACATGTACTAGTATTTCATAATAAGACAGTTGAAAATCCATTGGTACATCAGATAATTTAATTCCATGTGAACGATAAATTATCTACATCCATAAGAGATATACATGGAACTTGTCATAAACATAAGGGAGGTTCGAAAGAACCAAAAAACGATTAGAAATAATACCTAATCGATCAACATTATCATAGTATCAAATATATCATGGGATCCACATTTTATTCTTTATGAATATCATTACTTTATTCTATGTTGTAATTCATAAAACAACCTTCTCACCAATTTTTTCCCATATTTCTCCTATAATTAACAATGTAATTTTTTGGTTGACATTGATCTTCCATGATGTGATAGGGAATAGATATAGAATTCTCTTCCATATGCATAACCAGACCCAGTCCAAAAAGGGTTCTTTATTGACATTCAATCTAACATGTTGGGTTTATATAGTTATTTCCATAGATGTCCCAATAAGGAACCATATGAGTAGTTTATTGAAGATATTATTGTACAAAACATAGACTAGATGATTGTTTTGATCCCGAACTCCTATTAAATCTATAAATCAATATCTCTACATATACCCTTTGGCATGAATGATTCTCTCAGATTGACAACCTATTTGAGGATGAAAAGAAAAACTAAAGCACAACTCATTATCCAGAAGCTACTAAATACTTCACTAGAATATTGAGTTAAAATTCAGATCCTCATCAAATATAATAGAACATAGAACTACAATAAAACATAATACTTATTTAATATAAATTCTATAAATATGATCATGAGTGAAATATTATCTAAAAGATATTAGATGTTCTCAATTCAAAATGAAATCTACTACAATACAGAAATCATTCTTCCCATTATAATTTTTGCGGTATCTAATGATGAAATCCAAATTGATTATTTCCCTTTTCTATTATCATATTTGAAATGGTTATAAAATCACCTTAGAATTATATATTTCATAATTTACTTGATTACATACTATGAATGTAGATACATACCATGTATTATACATTTTTAACATTTCACCGCTAGATATACTCTTTCAGATATCAATAATTATTTTTACATCCATAATTAAGAGTGAATGATTGGAGATATGACTCAACCAATATCTCCATAAAAATCAATACGAATGAAACAAATTCATAATTCTAGAACCTTAACATTTTATCACAATCATGGTTGAACTTGGTAATATTTTTTAATTTCATATGAAGGTCTGTATCTTTGTTTTTCTAAAATTGTATCTTCACGTGGAGAGATGGTTAAATCATTATTTTAGAAAAATCGGAATTATTATATTCCATCATAATTTTTAGATCCATTTGATCCAAATTTAAAAAAAAATTGACAATCCTTTAACTAATCATGGAAAAACATGCATGAAATTTTCAACTCTTAGCATCGACCACCCAATTCTCTTTCATAGGACGATACAGAATTGAAAATACAAACCCCATTATCAACACCAACCATAATAAATAGAATATATTCAACAATATTTATGTGAATATATACTTTATTCTATTAGGATCACTATAATATAAGATCATTATTAATAAAGATAATGATCAATATCATTAATTTAAAATCTAACCCAGCTAACTCCAAATCTTGAGTTTGGTAATTTTTCTCATGATTCTTCAATATTATGGATTTATAATCTATCACAACAATACTATTTATGAGAATTAATCATAGACCCATCATCTATGCCTCACTATAGAACAAAAATTCATTTCCAATACTAGTATATTTATGAATAGGCATGTTTACTAATATTCTCATTTGTTACATTATATTTACACCACATTAATCTATCAAATTGAAATTTCCCCCCTTTCATATTGTCATGGAGATAAGATTATATGTTCATGAATTTTTTTAGAAGGTTTCAATAATATAAATCCAATAAAATAGAATTTTTCATGTCATTAATAGTGATTGGTCTGGGGAAATGTAAAATAACATTGTTTGTTGATGGATTGATAGATATACACTTTTTTGAGGTTATATAAACGAAAAAAGAAATTTTTTATTTCTAAAATTCACACATTATACTATTTTCAATAAAAATTTTATTTTGTTTTGTCCTAAGTACATTCTCAAACTGGTTATAATTCTCTTAAATTTTCCTTGAATACATATTAATATCATCAACATAAATAACCAAAAAATTATTAAGGTAATATCTAAAGACTCTATTTATTAAATAATTGAAGATAGTTAGGGAATTAGTAAGATTGAGATGCATTATTATAAATTAAAATTGATCATACATTGTTTATATTTCAATTTTTTGTTTATCCACTATATTAAATATAAATTTATTATATCTTAATTGATTGAAACCCATCATAATATGTTTACCAAAACATTATTTATTCATCTGGAGATTAATATGGGGTATATGATACTTTTTTATGATATTGATATTTTTATGTTCTCAATGAAAAATTCATTGTCACATTTGATCCATTTTTATTCTTAACAAAAATAATTTGTGGAACCTAAGGTGATTCAATTATCTTAATGAATATATTTTAATTTTTCTCCCAAAGTTGATTTATAAATTTTTAAAACTCAATCAGATCGATACTATATAGAGTTTTTGAAATATGTTTGGCACTAGGTATAAATTATATTTACAACTCAACATCAATATTCATTATAATAATAGGAATGTTTACATGAAATATATCTGCAAAATCACGTACAATAAGTATTTATTTTAATATGAGTTTCCATTAAACCATTTGAAAATAATCCCCATTTTGAATAGAAATCAAGACCCATATAAAGGGGTTTATATCCATAAAAGATAATATTTATCATATCAATGATATAATAAAAAAAATTGTTTTTAATGTAAAACCATACTTCCCTTACACATAAATATAAGTGGTATTTATAATATAAATCTTGTACATCTATAAGATAACATCACATTAAAATATAGGACTATTAATGAGATTTGAGGAATTTTTTCCCAAAAAACATCAATAAAATAATTATAAGAGACTTGGGATGTGATTATCACATAAATTTTGACAAAAATTTCTTTATACTAATTAGAGATTGTGGGGTGATGTTAAAATCATAAAAATTAAAAAAATGATTTCGAGAAACATAAATGAAATAAATAAATTAACTAAATAACAAAACAAACATGAAAAGGTCAGACATGGCTCGTGATCAGTCACCATGAAATTATATTTTAAGGAAAAAATTAATTTTTATAAATTTCAACATGAGGAAAATTTTATTACTCAATAAGTTATTATAATATTTTAATTAATTATAAATATGCCCAATAATACTCAAATTATTTTTACAATGTCACAAAAAATAATATTAATTATATTTATTTATTTTCTTCATTTTTTTCATCTATTTGGAAATAAATAAGATCCAAATAAATTAATTTAGGGCTTGCGATAGGTAACATGGGTTGGGCTGGTCAGTCCTAGACAAAATCTGTCGGTCCACCGATGGGGCATGCTTTTATGTGAATATATGTATACAAAATATATATATATATATAGTATCTATATTATACGCAATATATTACATTATATTATATATGTATTATAAAAAATATTTTATATTATATAGTATATATATATTACAATATATATTATATTATATATTATTATTATTATATAAAAAAGAAATCAAATCATGTCAATTTTTATATTTTTATTATAATCATTCCATGTAATGTTTAAGTATCATAGTGAATCTTTTGATGACCATATCATGAAATATTTTGGTCCCTTTATTGTAATTAAAACTGAATCAACCATCCAAAATGAACATTTATAGATTACAGAAAACCACAACTAGATTCTAGTATATATAGATAACATGAAACACAATCACATATCACCGTGGATAAAAATATATCACACTAGTAGAAGGTAAAGTGAAACAAAAAAATAAAACATTAATTGTGGTCACAAATGTTAGAGAAAACCCATCGATCATCAGTGGACATTATCATGGAGATATTTACTCAGATCGATGCTCTATCTTGGTTCTATATCGAAATGTAACTACAAAATAATAGAAAATATAATTATTAATTTAATTTCTTTGCACATTAATAATTATACATTCCCTTTTCTACCAACTGAAAATAATAAATTTAAAATGTTGGGTTTGTATTCATTTTAATGAAACCTAATAAATAAATTAATTTTCCTATATTTCATAAATGATCAACTGAAATTTAATTTAATCGTGAAAAATAAAAAATGAAATGATAAATGGTACTGTACTAATTTAAAATCTCTAGAATAATTCATACCCTGTCGAAATTTCATGTATCAAATGTTCATTAATTTGAATCTTCTAGATTTTTCAGATGTTTTCCATAACACCTAGATCAACAATATATATTTTTAAACAATAGGATTGTAGATCTATGAGATTTGTGATGTCCCCTCGATCATATTAATAAGATATACTCAATAGAGAATATGAGACTGATATGAAATTATTATTTTTAGGAATCTATCTCTATGAACCTGAGAGGATAAGAGAATATATCTAATATCCCTAAATTCATCCATATAGGGGAAATTATTATTATATCAGGTTATACCAAATATACACAAGAGGGGGTGAATTGTGTGTATTACAATTTCATCGCAAGATCGTAATCTATCCATTTGACATTATCAGAATGATTAATGAGCAGAATAAGAATAGAAAATAATGCACAATGTATAGTGGTTTGGGGAACAAAAGGCCCCTAGTCCCCTCCACCAATGACCTACTACAGAAGATTGGTTATTTACATTATCTGGTCATCTTATCAACCGACTTTTCCAAAATTGAGTGTATGTAGTGGACTCCTTTTCAAATTTAACGTAAAATAGAGCCTTATGGTTCATACAATGAACCGAACACACAACCTAGTATGATAATACTGTCAGTTAATGTGAAAGAGTATTTGTTATTTGTAATACTTTTGAGTTATTCATCACAACTACAACATCATACAATTGACAGTCGATGGATCGTCGATTTTCAGAAATGTTGTCCTTCAGGTAAGAGTAATTCTGAGTTGTTCTGGTTTTAGTAATCATGAAATATATTTCACTCCTTTAACACCAGTCAATTAATAAAAGATATTCAATATAGAATCTGTGAATCTTCAAACATGTTTCTTCATATCCATAAAACAGAGCTATGTCGCTCATTGTAACAGAAGATCTATAAGTATTGATTGTCTCTGTAGACTATAGTGGTGAAAAACATCAAGATAATGATATATATTTTTCTTCCCATTGATGATTCACCTTTATTTATGTAATAGAAAATAATACAGGTATATAGATAAGAAAGACGAGCATTCTTGTTTTAAATTTAGATATACAAAATTCACATTTTGAATCGCGATATTTAAATATTTGAATAACAGAGAAGATGTAACTCCCCTAAAAACATTCCATGAAAATATCCTATTAAATTGATCTTTTTAATCATAAATAAATGGATTTGAATCAGTCCAATATGCGCCTTAGATTCGGGCTTTAAATCGGGCTTGAAATTTGCCTAATAATCCTCATAAATATCATTTCTTTAATAAAGTCACAATTTAAATCTCTAATGCCAAACGCATGGTTGAACTCTATAGCATAAATTCTCTTAATTTATGGTTCAGAATGTAATGTTGATCACAAAAGTTAGTTTGATCATAAACATAAGGTTGAACAGACATACTTTAAACAACTTCTAAAGGAATGGTAACTAATCCAATGTAAGGTTTTTTACAAAAGTATTGTTGATGAACCATTCTTTTGAAGAAAAAACGTGAAATTCAATATTAACATAGGATTTTTCTTCCATAAATCATTGATATTCCTAATGTAAGTTTCCTTCAAAATATAGGGTTCTTCTTCCATACATTTCTAATATTTCAAATGTAAGGTTCCTTCCAAACATAGAGGGGTTTTCAAACATTTCATATAATGTATGGTTACTTAACAATAATTTTTTGATTACTCGAAAGCATCAGTTCTCATCCTTACGCTACACTCATCGACGTTGGGTATGAACAGTGTTTCCAAAACATGGTAATCTGACTTCCAGACACAATGAGTGTTAACAGTGTTTCCAAAACATGCTAATGTGATTTCTGAACACATTGACAAATATTCCACGTGGATTAAAATGATTAAATATTATTTCAAAATAGATAAATAAATAATATTAATTTCTAGAAATATACTCAAAGTAAAATCATTAGAATAATAAATAAGATTATTTATAAACATTAAATCATCATAAAAACACATAGTATTGTTGGAAACAACATTGGCTTAGCAATTAATATTAAATATTATAATTTAATCATTTATTCCTATTTTATACTTTCAAAAATAAATCTTTTGTCTCTGAGATGTTATAACCCTCATTTAAGCCCATTTTCCAGACAAACATATTAATAAACTTGGAAAAAATGAAAACAAAAATCAATATCTTATGAAAATATATAGTGTTTCATTGTATAATAAGAGCTATTAATTCATACCATAAGTTGGCCATATAATTTAACAAAACCTAAACATTTTATTTTTGTTCAAAAAATTTTATATTTACTCTTATAAATATTTATTATCAATTAAAATTTAAAAAAATTGAAATTATTAAATTTATTATTACTCTAAACATGATTGATGAAATTTATTTAGTTTTACAATATATTGATCAAAATTGGACATTCAATATCCCACACACATGGTCCCAACATCATCCATAAATCCTATTCATTAGAATTGGTGGATGTTGTGGACACTCATATTGTGTGATTCTCTATATCATTATCATGAAAGTAGTTAGTATAACCAATATACTATGATTAGATTCTACAAACCCATCATGTCCCTTAAGAAGATAATGAATTAAATATCTACAACTACCACCTAATACATATTTTGTATAATATATTATCTTTCTCTCATGATATCTCATAATGTTGAATGAACACATTTTTTACCGCCACTTTTTATTTATATACTTTTACCTTATAATGTTGACTTACATTATCACACAATGAATTTTAATTTAGTTAAGATACTTCTGAAATGATCAACCAAGGCCAACAAAATATCTCTTGATTAACATGTATGTGAAAAAATAAATCTCAGTTATGAAAATAATTTCATATCACTAATAAAGCTCCAGACACAAGAAAACATACAATGAATTCAATGTAATTGTTTTTTTCTAGCATAAATTTTATAAGTGAAATTGTATAAATATATAATGATCTCATTACTGAAGACTACTATATTTGATAAAATATAGGAACAATCAATGAGAAAACGGTGTTATTATGGGTGGGTCAATCCTCATGATCTCAAATATATGAGATCCGTATGTGAGATCTTTAGTAAATAAGTCTTAATGATTATGATCCCCCATAACTAGATTGTCCAACGTCGTATGTGTCTTGTCAGTACGATGTATCTAGACCATATAAAAATATGTTTATGATTATTGACATATTATATCAAGGTTCAATTTATTATTGAGAAATACTATAGTAGTTTGATAAGATATGTAATTTATGGAACCTACGATATAAATAGTGGATGTAGAAGTATCTAAAATAATTTTGTAAGAACAAGTACGTGTATATTTAATATTATTTACATGTAATGGTAATCAATGTACATAAATGGGTTTGTTCTAGGGAACACATTCACAAAAAAAAAACATTTTCTCTGTAATCAATGACATGTACTATTATTGCATAATAAGAGAGTTGATACTCCATTGGTAAATAAAATAATTTATGTTCATGAGAATGATCAATTATTTACTTCCATAGTAGAGATACATGGAACTTGTCATAAACATAAGGGAGGTTTGATAGAACCACCAAAATATTAGAAAGAATACATAATCGATCAACATGATCATGGTATCCAATATATCATGGGATCCAAATTACATTATTTATGAATATTATTACTTTATTCCATGTTGTAATTTATAAAAAAATAATCTCACCAATTTTATATTCCACATTTATCCTATAATTAACAGTTTATTTTTTTGGTTGACATTGATCTTCCATGATTTGTTGAGGAATAGATATTACATTCTCTTCCATATTCACAACAAGACCTGGTCCAAAAAGGGTTCTTTATCGACATTAAATCAAACAAGTTGGGTTTATATAGTTATTTCCATAGATGACCCAATAAGAATCCATATGAGTAGTTTATTGAAAATATTATTGTACAAAACATAGACTAGATGATTATTTAATCCTGACATCCTATTAAATATACAAATAAATATCCCTAAATATACCGTTTGGCATGAATGGTTTTGTAATATTGACTATCTATTTGGGGATTAAAAGAAAAACTAAAGCACAACTCATTATCCATAAGCTACTAAATACTTCACTAAAACATTGAGTTAAAACTCATTTCCTCTTCAAATATAATAGAACATGGAACTAAAATAAAGCATAATTGTTTTATAATATAAATTCTTTAAATATGATCAAGAGTGAAATATTCTCTAAATGATATTATATGTTCTCACTTCAAAATGAAATCGGGTACAATACAAAAATCATTCTTCCCATTATAATTTTTGTGGTATCTAAGGATGAAATCCAAATTGAGTGTTTCCCTTTTCTATTCTCATATTTATAATGGTTATAACATCACCTTAAAATTATATATATCATCATTTACATGATTACATACCATGAATGTAGATACATGCCATGTATTATCCATTTTTTTCATTTCCCCACTAGATATAATCTTTCAAATATCAATACTTATTTTAACATCCATAATTAAGTGTTAATGATTGGATTTATTACTCAACCAATATTTCCTTGAAATTCAATATGAATGAAACAAATATATAATTCTAGAACCTTAACAATTCATCAGAATCATGGTTGAACTTGGTAATATTTTTTATCTTCATATGTAGGTCTGTATATTCATTTTTCTAAAATTGTATCCTCACGCGGATAGATGGATAAATCATTATTTGAGAAAAATATGAATTATTCTATTCCATCATAATTTTTAGATCCATTTGATCAAAATTCAAAAAATTGTGTCCATTTTTGAAAAAATCCTGAAAAAACATGCATGAACTTATAAACTCTTTGCATTGACCACCCAATTGTCTTTCATAGGATGATACATAATTTAAAATACAAACCCCATTATCAACACCAATGATAATAAATAGAATATATACAACAATATTTATGTGAATATGTACTTTATTCTATTAGGATCACTATAATATAAGATCATTATTAATAAAGACAATGATCAATATCATTAATTTAAAATTTAACCCATCTAACTCCAAATATTTTGTTTGGTAATTTTTCTCAAGATTCTTTAATATTATGGATTTATAATATATCACAAAAATATTATATATGAGAATTAATCATGGACCCATCATTGATGCATCACTATAGAACAAAAAATCATTTCCAATACTGGTGTTTTTATGAATAGGTGTGTTTACTAATATTCTCATTAGTTACATTATATTTACACCACATTCATCTATTAAAATGAAAATTTCCCCCTCTCATATTATCAATTAGATTAGATTATATGTTCTTGAAAAATTATTTAGAAAGTGTCAATAATATCAATTCAATAAAATAGAATTTTTCATGTTATTAATAGTGATTGGTCTGGGGAAAAGTAATATAAAATTGTTTTCTGATGGATTGATAGATATACACTTTTTTGAGGTTATATAACAAAAAAATAACATTTTTTATTTCTAAAATTTACACATTATAATATTTTCCATAAAATTTACTTTTTGTTGTGTCCTTAGTACAATCTTAAGCTGGTTTTAATTATCTTAAATTTTCTTTGAATATATATTAATATCATCAACATAAACAACCAAAAAAATTATGATAATATATTAAGACTCTATTTATTAAATAATGGAAGATTGTAGGGGAATTTGTTGGACCATGATGCGTTTTTATAAATTAAATTTGATCATAAGTTGTATATAATTCCATTTTTTTATATCCACTATATTCAATATCAATTGATTATATCTTAAATGATGGAAAATCATGGTAATATATTAACCACAACAATATTTATTAATCTGGTGGTTAATTTGGGCTATATGATACTTTTTCATTATATTGATATTGTTATATTGTCAATGAAAAATTTGTTGTCACATTTGATCCATTTTTATTCTTAACAAAAATAAATAGTAGAACCTAACGTGATTCAATTATCTTAATGATTATATTTTAATTATTCATCCAAAGTTGACTCTTAAATTTTTAAAACTCAATCAGGACGATACTATATAGATTTTTTGAAATATGTGTGGTACTAGGTATAAATTATATTGAAAGATCAACATTAAAATTCCTTATAATAATATGAATTTTTATAAGAAATAGATCTGTAAAATCATATACAATAAGTATTTATTTTAAAATGAGTTTCAATCAAAACATTTCAAAATAATCCCAATTTTTAATAGAAATCAAGACCTATATAAAGGGTTTTATACCCATAAAAGTTAATATTTATCATCTCATTGATATAAGAATTATTTTTTGGAATGTAAAATGATTCTTCCCTTACAAATAAATATAAGTGGGATTTATAAATATAAATCTTTTCCATCTATAAGATAACATCACATTAGAATATGGGAAAATTAATGATATTTGAGGAATAATTTCCCAAAAATCATCAATAAAATAATTATAAGATACTTGGGATATGATTATCATACCATTATGGGTTTTAATTAATAATTAAAATTATAATCATTGAGTTTTTAATATTATAAATAATTAAAATTATAAAAATACAAAATATTGGGTTGATCCATAATAAATTAATACTTAATATGTTTCAGAGTGGATTGTATGTTTAACATTAACTATGTCATTATCATTCCCATCATCAGTAATATTGATAATATGAGACATCCATTTTTATCTTTATTTAAGAGGTTGTTGACATCGATCATCATCAGTAAACTTAATGTTTCAGCATTGGTTAGAATAGTTTACATGATAATATCATTTGAAACACTAGAGAGGGTGTGGTGAATTCTATAGTTAATTTAATCCATCATTGTCTATATTCCATAAAAAACATAAGAAATAAATTTCCCAAAAACCATTAATTTTAAAATTAAAAAATTAATATCCCCCTTGAGAATATATCCACTGTTTCTCCTTCCACACATTGATCATAAATGTTGGGTCTTTTTTTCCCTCCATTATTTTTATTGTTTTAATTTCCATTGAATTATATATTTTCTTCTTATAAAAACCCTGATATTTGAATGTTACGCAAATAACCATTTTATAAAATGTATATCATTTAAAAATTTCATCATAACTGCTTACATACCTTATGGATTTCACAACTTGGAGAGTTTGTTTTAATCAACTAAATATTTTTTTAATATTATTTTTAGGTTCAATGATAATACCAGAAGAAAAAGTAACATGTTATTTAAAATTTAATTCATTGCAAATAATTCAATTATCATCCTGATACCTTAGTTCAAGGATTTACTTCTCTGTTATTTAATTATGAATATGAGGAATTAATTTATTTAAAAATAGTATTTTTAAATCATCCAACTCCATAGAGATAATTTCATCTTGTTTCATTATATTTTTTATAAGACTCTACAATTGATATGATTTTTTATTTAAATGATAGAGAGTAATCATTAAAAATTTTATGCTCCAGACATTTAATAATAGAAAATAACTTTTCAATTCTTCTAATACATTGATAAAAAGCTTGTTTATTATCTAAACAATTAAAATAATGTTGAAATTTCCACCTCAAGGATTCAAAAAAAATGTTGTTATTTTTATTACTTATTTAGTAGTAAAATATGATTCATATATTTATAATTATTTTTTTCATAATAATCATAATTTTCATTCCAAATCCCATAAAATTTTATACTCATGATTATAATCATTTTACAATCAATCACATTAAACATTAACATGGTTCCTTTGGGTTCTATAAATTTCATAGAACAAAAAATAAAGGTATCAGAAAAAAATAATCCTGGTGAGAATCCAAATAATCAATAAAGTTAATTTATAGGTTTTTCAATATAAAGGAATATTATTTTCAATCAATGACAAATTATGTTTGAACATGGTCATCTATAATATTTATAAACTCAAATCCAAAATAATTTTTCACAATGAAAATGTTTATTATCCCAAGAATGACCCATAGGTAGTGTAGAAATATGTTATCTATGAATCTATATTTATTGTGCACATGAATGATTGAAAATAAATACTCGACTAACACATTTATGGTTTTTACATTGATATGATTCTATTAAAAACCACAATAACTTTTTTTATCTAGAAATATAATTTATCCAGGAAAACCACACTACATAAATTACTATAAATTGAGACATTATCCTATATATATGATTATACTAAGGGTTATCCAAACATTTATCTATTTTTTATTTCAAAAGCATCAATCAACATCTCTCAATAAATGACTATATATAAATAAATATTTCATAAATAAATATAACATAATATTAGTTGCTTTTTTTTTACATAACATTATGCTAAACTCTAAAATTCTACTGGTTCATAGTCCCTAGATACATAGTTACATATTTATTAGGTTTATAAGATACCTACATCATCTCCAAAATAGATATTAATAACTATAACCATTGTTATATACATCATACCTAATACGTTTACTAAAAAAATGGGGAAATGAGTCATAATAAATGGTGATCTATGATGATTATTAAGGATCAATGGGAGATATAAATGATCTCCAAATAATAACAAGAACATAAGGGAATGATAACATCAATCAAAAAATTGAAAAATATACCCTATATATCATATATCTATATCCTGAGTCATTGAAAAAATCATTTGAATTCAAAAGAAATGCATTATAATGGGTTAAAAGAACAAGATCCATCAAATCATAAATTTGGAATAATATCTTTCAATAAAAGTGTTTCATTAAATAAGGAATTATAATAATAATAGGATTATTAAATAAAGCATATCGACCATGACATAAACCACATGTTATGATTGTATCAACCCCTGTTTACTTGCATCTGGATTGAGATATCATTTAATGGACCTTTTTTTATAAGGATAACCTTTCATGTTCCCTCTTTATAAGGATTGGTATGACCTCATGTGTACGCTTTGAACTCATAAAAATTAATATTATCCCAATCAATTTTAGGGAACTATAATTTTTGGACCACCCATAACATAATCAAAAATTTATTCATATTTATTCCACTTGATCATAAAAACATTCATTATTATGTAACCTATAGAAAATAAATTGGGTTACGTTGAAACTCAATTATCATAACCATAAACCATCCTTAAATAGAATAAATGTGGAATAATTAGTTCATAATCTGAGTAAATACTATGTAACAATAATTTATTTTTGGAATGATGGAATATACATTTAAAAAACACTATAGTAATTATTAATGAAAATAATATTTTATCATTTATATTATTTACATAATATTTAAAAATTTCCGAAATTTTAAGAAAATATTTTATCTACAAAGATTCATGAATACATGGAAATGGATACTCAGATAATCAGATGTTAATGAAAGTATGAAATTCATTTCATGTCACACAATTTATAACACATATTCATTTTTTGTTTATTGTAAAAGGAAAAACTACCCCTTTTTTAAAATGAAAAAAATAATCAATTTATTTTTTTAATGAAAATATAAATATGGGTGACATAGAATTTTAAAAATAACTAGATAATTTAAAAAAAGTTGCATATATTTCAGCTGAATTAACCTCATATATAATAAATTTTAATTTTGAATACTTATATAGCATAGACATTTAAATACTTATTATTTCATATATAATATAGTTATATAATATCAATACCATGTTATTATAAATTCCTTATGAAAATTAGCATATTCGGGTGTTAAGTGTATGGTTTTCATGAGAAAATCGGTTTTATAGTTCTGGTACTAATACATTAAACACAATTACCTAATATATATATAATCATGATATAAATATAACATATATTAATTATATATATATATATATATATATTAAAATTAATCAATAAATTATATATATATAAAAATTAATTTATCTATTTTTAAAGATGGTAGGTCATACATACACATGAACAATGTTTTAACATTTTGATAGATCAAACAAAAGAAATATTAATATTAATTTACAAATCAATATTTATTATTATATAATATATATTAATTTAATATATATTTATTACAATCCTTACATAGAATACATGAAAAACATATCACATCACTTCTTTGAGGTTGTAGTCCTCCTGTACAAACGAGCAATGTTACCATTTTCCAATGGACTGGTTGGTATGAAAGTATATATTATATTATGAAAACAAAAGAATACATTTATCATTAATATCATATATAAAAATTAAATATAAAAAAAATCATATATAAAATATAGTTATGAAAAATTTAATTCTATCTCTCAATGGATAAGTTATAACATATTTCACTCCTAGATTTTCCATTCCATGCTTTTTTTCATATCCCCTTTCGGTTCTTGGATTTCTCTTCGTTTTTGGGTGTTCCCAATTTGAAATTATGATACCTCTTTAGTTATTGAACTATGTACTTGGACATGGTGGTATTGTATGGTACTCGACCTTCTCTTTTGTCAATGTTATGGTGTGAGGTTGTGGTGTTTTGTAGTTGCATTAGTCGAACTCTTAGTGGCACAAATCATGTGGTATGTTGTTACTGTGGTTGGTGCCCTTGAGTTGGATGAGTATTGGTGTGAAAATGATAGTTTATATTTGAAATATTTCTCCATTGTCCTTGTCCTAACATTCAAACATGGTTTCCCCTATAGAACCCACATAATTTGGTGGGAAAAAATCACATTTTGGCTGGCCAGAAAAAGGCGCATGGTTTTGCCTCACTGTTTACTAAACCTGGTGGCCAAACCAAGTAGAGTGCCCAGCACATTAATTTTTTTTATTGTTTTGACCCTTTTACCTTCCATAAATAAACCAAATCCTCCCTTCTCTTTGTTATTTAGTACCCTATTTCCATGTACAACATTCATGCTCTCTCACCTTCCCATGGAACTCAATTTTGAAGAGAGATTAGATAGGCGAAACATCAAAATCACGTAAGTAAGTCTTTCTCTCTATGATTTATTCCTTATATTTAGGTTTTATTCTGCCCTTTCATCAATTTACTCTTGTTAGACAATTAAGGATTATTACTAGTATTTTTTTGTTGGTTTTCATTCTCTAATATTGAGGATTCATGTTCCTTTTACATTCCTTGAGGTGCGGAGGTGGTGCGGTTGATGTTACACACCATGCATTTAGGGTTCCGACACTATAGGTTAGTGATCCCGTGAGTTGGAATTCTGGATATTTTTAATTTTCATGTTACTCATATTTTATTTGTAGAAAAAAAACTATTTTTGAAGGATTTGGTTATGCATTTAATTTTATAGTTGTAATTTTTCTTCAAATTGGGTTTTTTTCATGTGTAACCCTTGGGGAATTATTTGGGTTATTTCATAACTTATGAATTTGGTTTAGTAAATATTTCCCGGGCTGCTAATTCTGCTATGGTAGGGTTTTAGTGAGCTTTTGTGTTTAAAAGAGGATTTTTAATGGGATTTAGGTGCAAAACCTGGTGATTCCTCTTGAAAGTTTTCTATGAAAATTTGAATAGTTTAATGAGATACACAAAGTGTGAAAAGGATGTATATGTACTTTTTTGTTGGGTGTGTTTTCGTAAAATTATTTTCAATGATAATGTGGTCAGTTGTGATATGAAACTTTCGGAGAATGGTTTGTAATTTTTTGAGGGGGTTTATTAAATTTTTATGAGGTTGAGAAACATGTTTGTGGGCTATTTCGTTTGAGTATGATGATAAAATGAATTTGAAGGTAAAAAGGGTATTATGTTGAATGTGTGTGTGGGATATTATCTGATGTAAATCATTTAGGAAATGTTTTATAAAAATATTTATAGTAATTGTTGATGTATTAAAGTTTTTTGAGAAGTGTTTTGGGATATTTTTGTGTGAGTAAGATTTTAAAATCAATTATAATGAAAACGGGGACTATGTGACTTTTGTGATATACATGTGGAAGTTTTGGTGAATGTGTGAGGTGGAAGTTGTAATTTCATTTTCAAATTATATTTAATGTCTTATTGAACATGTTTGAGCATAGGAGGGAATCCTATGTATCTAAGTGGGTGGACGCGTACTAGTATGCTAGTGATCTCATTAGGTTTGTCCTCTGTTTCACATAACATGATTAATGATGACAAGAGTAACAAAACTATTATTATGATGATGTTGGGGGACCACTAGGTTATGGGTATGATCTCTACTAGTGGATCATGTTTCCAAGAACAAATATTATAATGGTTACATTAACTAAGATATGAGGTACCTTGGACCCATAGCAATATAGTGCCTAGGGGTTATTTCATTTTTCATGTGCTCGTTAGATGATTTGTGATTACCTTCAGCATATGGAATGATTGGATTGAAAATTCAATAGCATTTACATTTCTTTTAAAAGCGTAGATTAATTAAACGAACCCACTTGAAAACTATTTTTATTTAACATTTCATCCTTTAGAAATTGTAACTAGCATTTTATATTTATGAAGACATGTATGATTTTGGTCTTTGAATGTTTAGAAGATGGATTCCTTTAGTAGTGGAATCCTATTGGGAATTTTCTCACACCCTAAATACACATTTGAGTGTAAGTGTACTGGGATATTTCTTCACTGGTTTGGAAACAACATTTGTGAAAATGGTTCATGTTTTCAGCGGACCATCGTTATGCAGTGTTGGGGAGATAGATTGATAGAGGTTCCTCTAGCCATGTAGAGGTTCTTGAGGTGTCCATTCTGGGTTTCCTAATTGGTTATAGTCTGGAGATTTTTCATAAACTATTTAATAGGGATTTTAATTTTTATAAAAGATTGATTTGTTTGAAAAATCCATATTTGTTCTATTGGATTCATTAGTTATTTGATGTTTATAAATTCTGGTAAATTATTCCCATGTTTTATTTTATGACTCCCGAGCACTTATTCCATCCCATGGGGATCGGGAACACCCTTATTGCTTTGTGGCTGACCATGTTGGTTGTTAGTTTTAATAGCAATCATAGTGGGTTCATAATAAAATGGTCTGAATGTAGGGTCAAGTTCACTCTTTGGGTCATGTTATTTGGGAAAGAGTTAAGATATTATAGAGCTAGAATTTTCAAGAAATAACATCCCATATATGGGTAGTGTGCCTGGCCAGTATAACTCATGAGGGGACTCGATTTTCTAGTTGATGTTAGGATTAATCTGAGTCCTTTGGTTTTGTTGGTTTGATAATGATTAGGGGAAATGAAAAGAGAGTTGGGTTAATGGTCTCTGGGATATCGCAGGGCCCGGAAAGCCATGCAGATCTTGTGATATTTCTTTATAACACACATTGTTATGGTTATGTTATTGGCGTATGGTCGTCAACAATATTTCTTAGTCACCCACCGAAACTAGTTTCTCTCACATTGTCTTGTGTCGTTCAGTTTTGGGATCTTGAAAGATTGGTTTTAAAGGAAAAAAGACATTGTGTAAAAAAGAATAATGTTTATGGGAAATTGTTTTCAAATAAAGAGTTATTGGTTTGGTTTGTGAAATTTTGGAACTAAATTTTCAGAATTTTTTTTGAAATGGAAAATGGTGTGACTACACCTATTTTGAAAACGGGAAAATTATATTAAATGTGGTTTGTAAAATGTGTTTCCAATAGATTTCTCTAAACTATTTATATGTGTTTTATTGGGATGAGATGTTTTGAAATTTATGTGAATGACTTGAAAGTGAGTTATTATTTGAATGGTTGTGCCTTTATAAAAAGTTTTTTAATATTTAAATTTTTATTTTTTTCGTTGTTAGTGTTCTTGAGAAAAAAAGAAGTATTGGTTGACTGTTTTGGTTTGGAAAAGTATAATTAATTTCTCCTTAAACCTTTGTTATTTCCAAGAGCGACCACATGCATGTGGCTATATGGTATGATGGATGGTTAGTGGCATGACTGGATGAATGTTGGGATGGATATATAGAGGGTTCCCGGTGTTACAACCAATATTTTTCTTAAAGTACATAGAAATTCATGGAACATTGTTTTAGGTAGATAGTTTTTTAACTATCCATTAAAAACGATGTTTTCCACTTCTATGTTTTCAATTTCACGAAACTATCATCTACAATTATGTTCAGTATGTTATTTGGAGTCTATTAGAAGCAACTTGTTTTTTTGTGAATAGTAACATACCGTTACGAATATTAATATAAATAGTAATATGACCCTAATTAATACTAAATTTTATTATTATTTCATTTTATTAAGGATTTAAGATGATAGAATCTAGTTTAATCTTTCATTGTGATATAGAAGTAGTTACAAAATTAGAATTGTTAATTTTGGATTTAAGTATAATTTTATTTAAAAATAAATTAATAATATACAGAATATTTTATTCAAAAAATGATTTCATTTTGAAATATATACGTCGATAAATGGTTTTATTGAATTTTGGAAATTTTTCTAAAACATTTGATTTTTCAGTCAATAGTAAAAAATACAGTTTTTAGTTTTAGTGTGTTAATGACAACATTAAGGATATAATAATGATGTCAGAAATCTGGTCAAGTTTTTTATAGTTAAATAAGATATGAGGTTTCTATAGTGGCTTATACCCTGGTAAAATACCATGGTAAAGCCCATGGTTTTTTGCAAATACAACCCATGAGGTGTCCCTTAAAAATTATTAAATTATTCCCTTATATTTCTTTTAAATACCCATCCATTACTTCATTAGCATCATTCTCAATTACTCCTCAACAATTCTATGGTGTTCATACCTTCATATGAGTAATACCATGGTTTCATCAATCCCCCAAGGTCCCAACCTTCAAGTTCTAATGGTTACTCTACAAGGTATGAAAATTCTCATTTTCTTTCTTTTTCCATTCAGGTTCTCTTTTATGTGGAATAACTTTCATGTTTCCATACCATTTTCTTATTTCCTTCTTATTCTTGATCAACTCTATATTATGATTCATTTTTGGATGGGTTAACATTGTCCCCTCTATTTTTAATATTTTCTAAAACCATGTTGTGTAGTCGTTAGGCTGCTGAATTTTTGTATGGGATTTCTCAATTATTATTTTATTTTCAGTTCCATTCTCATTATTTCTTCATATATTCATACCCAAGTGGCTTGAAATATCCAGAATCATGTATATTCTGGATGTTCTTATGTTCACGGAAAATAAATCATCATTTTTCTTCATATCACCAACTTATTTATGGAATTAAAACATTGTCTGTGATGTGTCGAATTACTGACATCATGGACGATGTGATTTCATTTTCCATTAATTATTTCATTTATTGTCCTAAAACAATTTATATGGTTGAATCAAGTTATAATATATGTTTTATGAATCACCCATTGTTCTGGAATTCTTTTTTACTCATGCTTTTAATTTATAAGAAATAATGAGGTTGTTATTATTAAATATCCACTAAAATGATCTAAATGAACATCTTTAATATTTTAACTTATGAATAATCCTCATATTAAAAATCAAAATGATAAATGGTATAAATTATTATACTAGATATACGTAAATACCTTTCCATTCCAATTTTGTAATTTCACTTTCAATTGACAAGAACAACCAACATGAACCAATCATTGAAATCATGTTAGAAACTCACCCAAAAATAGTGCAAAGAGAAAAATACTAACAATTAATGGGTGAAATGATGTTATTAAACGATAATATAAGATGATATAAACATAAAAATATTACTTTAAACTAATAATAACACTATTTTATCCATTATACAAGAATTTTAAACATGTTTGATGTTAGACATACCCGAGGAGAGGGAATTCTAAACCCGATTTCCATTCATTGGGTTAACATTCTACTTTATTAATAATATGCTATTTAAATTGTATGTGTGATGGGTTATATTTAAATTATATTTTATTATGTTTATTTATAGTATATATACATACTCCATCCTCTCTATTAAGTCTCATTTCAATTGTAAGATATTAATAAGGGACTTTTTCTTTAAAAATCATCTTTTTAAATTTGGTTTTACGAAATTCCAAAGTAATGTTTTTATGGAATTATTCATGTTGTGTGATTATTTTTTGGATCTAGGGAATTATTTATGATGAAGGGTGGGATCTATATCTCCCTCCAATTCATTGGGTATGGGTAATTTGGAGGTTTACCATATGGTTACTCCAACAGTAATTGCGATGGTTACACAAAGTAAGGTAGCCATGAGGGTTACAAATTATAAGGGAGCCAAGAATAGTTACAAGATTATGTATGTAATGTCCCAAGATACCTTTATGATTATATTAATGTTCTCATATATTTTTTTGGATATTTTTAAAATATCATGTTACACAAATGAAGTATATATGGGTGATAAGAATGTCTTTTTAAAATGTTTTCATCTGTTACGAGTATTCCTGGAATAATTTGATCTTTCATTCTTTTCCATCACTTATTTAGATTTTTTGGTCATCCCTATTTTTTAAATGATTTTCACAGGTTAATGTTTTTGTAAGATAAGGAAGGAATCCATGTTAAATGTTGAATAATTGTTAAGGAGTCTTGTATTATGTTTTAATTTTTTATATTTACAAAAAAATGGAAAATGTTTTTTTGTTATCCACTCTGTAATAATGTGTAATGTTATAAATGTATAGTCCTAAATCTATAATGATCTAAACAAGAAATGATCCTCAATTTAAAGGAAGTATTTTCTTGACTAAATTCTTGATTATGTATATAATAAGGTCGGGTCCTTATAGTTGGTATCAGAGGATGGTTTAGATAACCTTGGGGTTAGTGTGATGTTAATAGAATAACCTAAATGATTTTAAATCTATTTTTAATTTGAAATGTTTTACCATTTAATGATTACCATGTTGCTTCCTCTAATACATGTTTGTTCAGAATGGTTGTCTGCAAGAAGAAACATATATGGATAAGAAGAGAGGCACCGACATAATGACATCCTTCCGTAACTACAGCCTAGAATTGTAGGGATTGGAACCGAGAAGTTTGTGATAGTAATGGATCTGCTAACGTAGAAAATAAATGGTGGTGGAATCTATGTAAGAGAACCAATGGAGGTAACATAACAGAACATGACAGTAGTGGAACATTTTATGAGACAACATCCTCCTGCATTCAATGGATCTTCTGACCCAGTAGCAGATGAATGATGGATAAAATCCCTTGAAAATATATTCAATGTTATGGGATGTTTAGACAATCAAAATGTAAGTCCTTCCATTTATCATTTTAAAGGGGAAGCTGATCAGTTGTTGTCAATGGTAAGGAATATCATAGTTAGAGAGGATTTTGATTCCTCAAAGTGGGATGAATTTAAAAGTCTTTTTCTTGAAAAATATTTTCCTATGGTGGTACAACATAGATGTAGAAGCAATTCCATGAATTTAAAGAGAAGGGGGAGAACCAGTGGCTATGTATGAAGCGAACTTCACCCGAATAGTGAGGTATGCTCCAAATCTTATTTGGATATTGATAGCAAAATCAATCGCTTTTACTCAGGATTGAATACATGGTATCGAAGGGTATTGGCCTCGTGTGAATTCAAATGCTATGTGAAACTTTTCCGATGTGCTGAGAGGGTAGTGATGGAGTTTGCTGCTGATCACAAGCATTTTGTTAAAAAAGAGATGAATATGTTAAGTTGGCCAGAAATGGGTAATAATCAACGAAAGAATTTTGATGGTAAGAAAATACAATATCAAGTTTGTGCAAAGTGTGTCTAGAAGCACCCTAGGGAATGTCTTAGCCAAACTGTGATGTTTTTTAAATGTGGTAACATTGGAAATATGGCCCGAGATTTTAATGAAAATGAACCTAAGTATAATCATGAAAAGCATACTATAAAGTGTTTTAAATGTGGTGAGATGGGTCATTATGATAATTCCTTCCCAAAGAGAGATCTGAATGATGTTAAGAAGCCAGACTACAAGCAGAAAGGTGTAGTGAGATCCTATGCGACTACATCAGTAGATGTCGGGCCATCCAACGAAGTGGTATCAATTTCTTTTTTGTTCAATCAGATTTTTCTAAAATTTTGTTTGATATAGGGTCTACACATTCCTGCATCTCAAAGAAATTTTCTAGTAAATTGGAAATATCACCTCAACAAATGAGACCCGAACTTGTTGTTAAAACACCATGGGAAAATGTTATAGCCAAGAGGAATTATAAGAATCACTCTATTTTGTTATGTGGAAAGACATTACCTGAAAAACTTATTTTTTTCACCCATAGTCGAGTTTTATGTTCTTATGGTGATGGATTGGATTTATGATTATCATGCTAAGATTTATTGTAGATATAAAGAAGTAGTTTTTCAGAAAGAATTTCAGTTTTTATACAAGAATGAACCCATATAATTTATTACATACCTGTAAGCTAAGAAACTATTGAAAGATAGAAATTAAAGTTATCTTTCTCATATTGATGAAAACAAAGGGAACTATTGAAATTAATGATGTGCTTGTGGTAAATGAGTACCTTTATTTTTTTCTTGATGGGTTACCTAGTGTCATGCCTGATCAAGAAGTCGAATTCTCAATTGACTATGTTCTTGATGCTTATCCAATTTCAAGTGCCCCATATCGTACGGCTCAAATATTACTTCTTGAATTGAAAAAATAGATGCAAGATTTGCATGACAGTGGCTTCATTCATCCTAGCACTTCACCATGGGAAGCCACTCTTTTGTTTGTTAAAAAGAAGGATGGTTCCATGAGACATTGAATTGATTATAGATCTTTGAATAAAATCACTTTTAAAAATTGGTATCCTTTTCCTCATATCGATGATTTGTTTTATCAACTCCTGGGAGCTCAGTAATTTTCCAAGATTGACTTGAGATCCGTATACCATCAGCTGAATGTGAATGAGGATGACATCCAGAATAACAGACTTTCGTACTAGATATAGGAATTATGAATTTGTTGTTATATCGTTGGTATTAAATAATTCACCTATTGTATTCATGAATCTTATGAATAATGTATTTCATGTGTTCTTTGATAAGTTTGTGGTTGTATTTATTGATGAAATTATGGTATTTTCTAGGAATAAAGTGAGGCATGAAAACTATCTAAGGGTTGTTTTGAAAACATTAAATGAAAATAATGTGTATGAAAAATACATCAAGTAATATTTTTTTGTTGCAAAAAATTTCATTTCTTGGTCACATTATAAATATGGATGGAATAACATTTTATCATACCAAAAAAAAGTAGTTTATGAATGTCCAAGACAAAAAAATGTTACTGAGATTCGTAGTTTTCTTGGGTTAGATGGTTATTAGAAATGGTTTGTTATGAACTTTTCATGGTTATCTAGCCGGATAACTATGTAAAATCAAAAAGGGGTTAAATTAGTTTGGACAGAGGAATGTGGTGTTAGTTTTCATGAACTGAAGAAGAGATTGGTGAATGCTCTAGTTTGGCCTTACCTTATTGAAATGGTGAGTTTTTCATCTATAGTGATGCTTATTTGAAGGGACATGGTTGTGTTTTGATTTAAAATGATTGGGTAATTGATTATTCTTCCAGACAGCTTATATATCATGAGCTATATTATCCCACACATGATTTAGAATTGGTAGCTGTGGTTTTTGCTTGGAAAATATGGAGGCATCATCTATAAGGAACCAAATACACAATATATACTAACCATAAAAGTCTAACATATATATTAATTCAGAAGTAATTAAACATGAGGGAGAGAAGATGGCTATAACTGATAAAGGATTATGACTGCACGATAAATTACTATCTTGGGAAAGAAAACAAAGTGGTGGATGCCTTAAGTTGAAAACATCATGCATCATAACCATTCTACATTTAGAACTTGATCCCTTGATTATTGATTTGATGAATTTAGGCTTAGAAGTTGTTAGTGTAGGGAATACCTCTATTTTGTTTAAGGTTTTAGTTCAGTCTTTGTTGTCAGACCGAATTAAGCTAGTATAGAAGGAAGACAGTGAGTTACAAAAAAAGGTAGTATTGTTTAAAATGGGTATGTTTCCAAAATTTAACCTTAATAAGAATTTTGTATTAAGATTTGGAAAATGGTTTTGTGTGACTAGTGATTCTTAATTAAATAAAGATTTTTTGTTCAAAGCTCATAATTCTCTATTTTTTGTTCATCCTGGCAGTACTTAGATGTATAAAGACCTTCAGGTGTATTATTGGTGGGATGGAATAAAAAGAGATATTGTTTATTTTACCATGAAATGATTGATATGTCAATAGGTTAAAGCAGAGAGTCAATTCCTGATAGGGTTTTCTTCATCATTTTCTAGTGCTAGAGTGGGAATGGCATAATGTGTCTATGGACTTTGTGCTCGGACTACCAAGAAAATTTCGAGGTGACAATGCAATTTGAGTTATTGTTGATCGGCTAACAATGTCTTTACATATTCATTCTATTCGAGATAAAATGAATTTGTATCAGCTTTCTTGATTTTACCTCAAGGAGATTGTCATGATATATGGAGTTCCTCTTTCCATTATATCTGACAGAGATCCTAGGTTCACTTCTAACTTTTGGAAGGGACTTCAGAAGTTATTGTGAACAAAGTTAAATTTCAGTACAACATTTCATCCTCAATCTGATGGGATGTCAGAACAAAAAATTCCAACTTTGGAGGATATGATTTGAGCTTTTTCAATGGACTATCAGGGAAGTTGGTATCATCTTCTTTCTTTAGTTGAGTTTTCTTATAATAACCCTTTTCATTCCAGTATTTAGATAGAACTTTTTGAGGCCTTGTACGGGAAGCAGTGTCAGAGTCCAGAATTTTGGGATGTAGTTGGAGAAAACAAGTTGATGGGGCCATAATTTTTAGAAGAAGTGGTGGAGAAAGTGAGGATGATACAGCAGCACATGAGGACAGCTAGAGAAGTCAGAAAAGCTACACAGATAATAGAAGGAAAAACTTCTCCTTAGAGGTAGGTGACCATGATTTTCTTTAAAATATCTCCTTAGAAAAGTGTGATGGGTTTCAGTAAGAAAGGGAAGATAAGTCCATGGTTCATCGTTCCTTTTGAAATCTTGGAGAATGTTGGGACAGTTGCATACCGCATAGCTTTGCCTCCGAACATGTTTCATGTACATTTTTTTTTCATGTTTGCATGTTCAGAATGTATTGGCCATATTCATCACATGTCTTGAGCCTAGAAGCATTTCAGTTGGAAGAGAACCTTTCTTGTAAAGAGAAACTAGTTCAGATTTTTGATCAGAGAGAACAGGTATTGCAGAATATGGTAATCCACCAGGTAATGGTTTTGTAGAGAAACCACATGTTTGAAGAAGAAACATGGGAGTCCAAAAATTCTATGTGGGAATGTACCCTCATTTGTTTAGTACGTAAATAAAATTGTGAGGTTGAAATTACCAGAAAGTGGGGATAATGAAACACCACATGTTTTTATAAAAATAAATTGAAAGTCATGGAACATTGTTTTATATAGATATTTTTTTAACTATCCTTTAAAACAAAAATGTTACACTCCTATGGTTTGAATTTCAAGAAACTATCATCTACAATTGTGTTTAATATGTTATTTGGAGTCTATTAGAACCAAAAAAAAATTGGTGAATATATACATACCCTTATGAATAGTAATACGACCCTAATGAATAGTTAATTTTACTGTTATTTTCTTTTATTATGGCTTTAAGATGATAACATATAGGTTAATTTTTCATTTTGATATAGAAGTAGTTATAGAATTAGAATTGTTAATTTTGGAATTAAGTATGAATTTATTTAAAAATAAAGTTAATAATATTTAGAAAATAATTTTCAAATAATGGACTTCATTTTTGAAATCTACACGTTGATAAATGGTTAAGGTGAATTTTGGGAGTTTCTGAAACAATTGATTTTTTAGTGATTAATAAAAAATACAGTTTTTAGTTTCGGTGTGTTAATGACATCATTAAGGATTTAATAATGATGTCATAAATCTGGTCGACATGTGTATAGTTAAATAATATGTGATGTGTCCCATGTGGCTTATACCATGGGAAAATACCCTGACCAAGACCATGGTTTTGCAAATACCACCCATGAGGTGTCCCTTGAAAATTATTAAAATATTCCCTTCCTTTTCCTATAAATACCAACCCATTCCTTCATTAACATCATTCATAATTACACCTCAACGAAGATCTGGGATCCATACCTTCATTTTAGTCCTCCCAAGGATTAGAAAAGCCCCCAAGGACCCAAACTTCATGTTCTAAGTGTTACTCAACAAGGTATGAAAATTCTCAATTTCATTCTTTTTCCATTCATGTTCTCTATAATGTGGTATAACATTCATGTTTCTATACCATGTTCTTATATCCTTATTATTCTCGATCTAATATATATTATGATCCATTTCTAGATGGGTGAATCATGTACCCTCTATTTTTAATATTTTATATAACCATGTTGTGTAGTCGTTAGGCTGCTGAATTTTTGTAAGGGATTTCTCAATTTTTATTTTATTTTGAGTTCCTTTCTCATTATTTCATCATATCTTCTTACCCAAGTGGAATGAAATCTCCAGAATCATGTATATTCAAGATTTTCTCGTGTTTATCAAAAATTCAGCATCATTGTTCTTCTTCTCTACCACTTATTTAAGGAATAAAAACATTCTATGTGATGTGTCAAATTACCGACATCATGGATGATGTGATTTCATTTTCCATTACCTATTTCAAGTCTGGTCATGAAATCATTTATATGGTTGAACTAGGTTATAATATATGATTTAATAATCACACATGGTTCAGGAATTATTTTGTACTCATTCATTTAATTTAAAATAAAAAATGATGTTGTTATTATCAACGAACCACTAAAATGATCTAAACAAACATCATTAATGTTTTTACATATTAACCATACTCATATTAAAAATTAAAATGATAAATAGTATAAATTATGGTACTAGAAATACATAAATATTTATTTATTCCAATTCTTAAAATTCACTTTCAATTGACAAGAACATCCACCATGAAGCAATCATGGAAATCATGTTAAGAACTCACCCAAAAATAGAGGAAGGCGCAAAATACTAACTATTAATGGGTGATCTAATGTTATGATATGATAATATAAGATGTTATAAACATAACCATGTTTCTGTAAACTACTAGTAAAACTCTTTTAACCATTATACAGGATTTTTAAATAAGTTTTAATTAAGACATACCTGAGGTAATGGAGTTCTAAACTAGATTTCCATTGTTTTTGTTAACCTTCTAATTTATTATTTATGTGATGTTTAAATTGTTTTTGTGATGGGTTATATTTATCTTATATTATATAATGTGTATTTATAGTCTATATACATCCTCCATCCACTATATAAATTATTTTTTCAATTGTATGTTATTTATAAGGGGTTTTTTCATTTAAAATCCTTTTTTTAATTCGGTTTTACAAAATTCTAATGTAATGTTTTTATGAAATTATTCTTGTTATATGAATATATATTTGTTCTTGTGAATTATTTATGATGAATTGTGGGACCTATATATCCCTCCAATGCATTGGGTATGTGTATGTTGGAGGTCAGCCGTATGGTAAGTGTAACTGCGATGGTTGCACAAAGTAAGGTAGCTATGAGGGTTACAAATTATAAGGTAGCCAAGATTGGTTACCAGATTATTTAAGTAATTCCCCAACATACCTTTATGATTATATTTATTTTCTCATGTTTTGTGTGGATATTGTGTAAAGCTCATGTTACACAAAGTAAGTATATATGGGAGACAAGAATGTATTTTGAAAATGCTTCCATACATTATGAGTATTCAAGGACAATTGTGATCTTTCCTTCTTTTCCGTCCCCTACTGAGCTTTTTTTCTCATCCCAATATTTTAAATTATTTTCATAGGTTAATGGATGTGTAATACAAGGAAGGAAGCCATGTTAAATGTTAAATAATTGTCAAGGAGTCTTGTTTTCTGTTTTAATGTTTTATATTTTTTTTAAAAATGAAACTCTTTTTATGGAATCCACTCTGTAATAATGTGTAATGTTATGAATGTATTTTCCTAATTATTTAAAGCTCTAAAATTAAAATGATCCTTAATTTAAAGGATGTTTATTCTTGACTAAATTCAATATTATGTATGTAATAAGGCTAGATCCTTATACCCAGTGTGGCATAAAAACATGCTTGTGTGAGGCCCATGGGGTACCATTTGCTGATATGTTATCCAATGAACCTCTTGTGTTCAATGAAACGTTTTTAAATGAAAAAATTGTGTATAAATGTCCAACATGGGATTGTTAGTATTGTTTTTTTTTGAAAAAGTTATTATTTTGGGATTTTTTGAGCCCAATTACCCTTATTGTTTGACCGATGTTTCGGGTTTTTGTTTGGTCTGTATGCTAGGTTGAAGGGCCGGTTAGTGGTAGATTTTCAGAATTACTCAGGAATAATTTATGGTGCTTCCCCTCTTCGGTTCGGTTTTGGTTTTTGGAACATTCTGACCAATAGACCATCTTGTTTGGTCATTGGGTTCTCTCATTGTATAAGGTACACCCTCATTATGTTTTAATGCATGAATAAAGTTTAACTCAGATTATTTCTCCATATGAAAATCCTCTAGGTGATTAATATTAGGAATCAAAATTTTAATATTTGGAGATTGAGTTTACACCATTTCCATTATTTGTATTTTGGATCCTCATGTTGTAGGATATTTCTAGAGGAATTTTTAATGATATCTTAGGTTCTTTAAGATACCTAATTCATCAAATGTGAAAATAGTCTGGGGTTGTCCTTATGGATGGTTTCTAAGAGAGAATCTCGGTCATTCATAGTCTCTTTAAAGTAGGGGATTATGTTAATCCACCAATGTGGTAAATATGGAAATGAGAGGACGTTATGGCAACTTTTTTTATTTGTGAGTAGTTTTGGGAGTTTCCATAAATTACATTTCCATATATTTTTTCTATCAATCAATATTATCATGTTCGGTGATGCCTTGTGATGTCGTGTTCTCATATGACAATAATAGTAAAGGTCGTGAAATCCTGTAATAGTATTTGTTAGGTTAGGAGTATGTCTCTGATGAAAAACATCAAAATACTCTATTTTAGAGGAAGGTGGTTTTAGATATCCTTTCATTCTATTTTCTCTCACCCGAAGAAACAATGTGTGATGTGTGTCTGTCTTCTACGCTGTTGATTTAGGGAAATGTTAGGTTTTGGTAAAGTTATTTTGGAGTGTGTTAGGTCTCATGGAACCCATAGGGGTTAGGGTAGAGTTTTCATGCCACCTAAAGGAAAATTTATTTTTAGGGGGTTTTCAAAGTCTAACAGCGTAGTCAATGATGAAACAATCATTTGGGCTCCAGTCATAGGTCATGGAGAAATGTTGTCATGTTGTCTGGGGAAATCCTAGGGTCATTAAAACCCTTGTACATATTCCAATACTCAGTATGAAATATGAGAATAGATAAATCATATAGTTTAAACATATTCATTATGTTGTTCCCATTCGGTGGATAGATTTGGAGGGCCTCATGCTTATGTTATCTCCCAATTTCATTCCTCCCCCTGTGGGATTCCATCAAGTTTTTGAATAAGTTTTGAAATTTTACTAGACATATTGAGAACACATTTTTTGTATTATTATGAGTGATTGTGTGACAGGAATCCATGTAGATAATGTGATCCTCATGGTTAGTGCATGATTTTACAAAATGTGTGGCCAAACCTTGCATCCATCCCATCCATATAAAATTTGGGGTCTTTCATTGACAGACCATGCTGAACTGTTAAGTTGGTTGGTTTATATGGTGGGGATACCCACTATGTGTCTCATTTAATCTCTTTTGTAAAATTCTACTGGATATATACCCCTTGTAACAGGGGGTCCATTCGGGTTGTCCCCTATTAGTGTCCTAATTCTGTCTTGGATAAAATTTAATTTGTCTCTAATAGTGGGGAGCCCATTTGTGTCTCTTCATAATAGTAACTAAAAATATTCATTTTTCCTAGCATAGTGAATGGAAGCCTCATTACATGATATCCATCTATGAACATCATCTTTGGGTAAGCGTTGGGGTTGAGGAGAACCAAACACTTTAGTTGAAGTAAGGTAAGTGTATCCTTGTTTGTTTTTTGTTGTTCATTTGGTTAATTTTCATGAGTCTTGATTAGATAGGGTTTGGGGAGTTTTTTTCTGATAATGTTTGAATGTGCTTGATCATTTTAGGAATTTGGTGTGGGTTTTGGTTTGTGAACTTATTTGTTATTTGATCACTGGAGGTGTTTTATCCATTGTGGGCGAAGTAGGCAAAAGAGTACATTTTGTTTTATCTGTTGGGTTAGGTTTTGTTCCTTTTATTATTATTGTAAATTTGCAGGGGCTGAAAGCATTATGGGTGGTAGAATATTCACATCCGTATTTTGAACTCCATTTTTTGTTTCGAATCCTCTTTTTTTCATGGATTTCTCTTGGTTTCTAGGTGTTTCAGGTTTGAAATTTTGATTCCTCATGTGTTATAGATCATTCACCTTGGTCATTAAGGTATTGGATTGTACTTGGAATCCTCCTTTTTAAAAGGGAAGTTATGAGGCTGTGTTGTTTGGGAGTGGGATTAGTGGAAATCTTAGTGGCATCACTTGTGGGGTATGTTGTTGAGATGGTTTGTATCCTTTATTTGGATGAGTTCCAGGGTGAAAAGGATAGTTTCTTTTGTGAGTTTTTCCCCATATCATTCTCTTATATTTTCCCCATGGTTTTCACCTTGTACCCTCCTAAATTGGAGAAAAAATGACAAATTTTTTGTGTCTCGAACAGGTCACACAGTTTTGCGGCACCGTTTTGGCAGCATAGTTTACTGAAATGTACAAGCCAATCGTGTAGGGTGTCCATCACATTAAAAGTGTGAGTGTTTTGAAAACTTTTTATTTCAATAAATAAACCAAATATGTCTTTCCTTATCCATTTCATGATATAAATCCATGTATAACCTCCAAACTCTCCCACCCTCCATTGGAATTCAATTTTGATGGGATATTTGATGGGGAAAATATTCAAATCATGCAAGTAAGTCTATATCTGTTTGATTTCTTACTTCTCCTTAGGGTGGAATCCACACATTCATGATTTTCATCATTTCCACAAACTAGGGATCCATACATAGGGTATGAATTTGTTTTCAATTATCCAATATTGGGGTATTAGTTTGTTTTTACCTTCTTTGAGGTATGGTGGTGGTGCGGTTGATGTTTCACACCAAGATTTGAGGGTTACAACAAATTTGGTAGGTTATTATATTTTTAATAAAATATTAATGAGTTACAATGAGAAATTTATTTATTGTTCATGTTCCTCGTATGTCATGTGTGTTTCAAAAACTATTTTTGTTGGATTTTGGTTATGCGATTAATTTTAAAAATGATTTTTGGATTTCAATTGGGTGTTTTTCCATGTGTAATAGTTATGGTATTATTTGGGTTATTTCATGAAATTTTCACGTGGTTTATTAAATATTTTCCAGGATTTAAATTTGGTTTTTGTAGGGTCATGGTGTGCTTTTTGGTTTAAATGTGGGTTTTTTAATTGGTTTTATGTGAAAAACATTGTCATGCCACTAGAATGTGTTCTATAAAAATTATAAATGGTTTAATGAGTTACAAAAAGTGTAAAAATGATGTATATGTACTGTTTTGGTGGGTGTGTGTTCTTGAAATTTGTTTTTTATAGATAACATGGTTATTTTTCATGTCAATAATTTTTTGAATGGTTTGTAATTTTTAGAGGTGATTTATATAATTGTCTTGTGGGTGTGAAACATGTTTGTGGGCTATTTCATGTGAGTATGATGATAAAATTATTTTTAAGGTAAAAAGGGTATTATGTGGAATGTGTGTGTACACATAAATGTTATGTGTATCATTTAGAAAATTTTTTATAATAATGTTTAAAATATTTTTGGAAGTGCTTAAGAGATGTTAAATGTGTTGTGAGCTAGTTTGGTGTGAGTAAGATTTCAAAATAAATTTTAAATAAAAAGGAGGATTATGTGTCTTTTGTGATATACATGTGAGATGTTTGGTGAATGTGTGCTGTGGAAGTGGTATATTAATGTTAATTTTTTATTTCATGTATTTTTTAACTTTTTTGAGCACAAGAGTGAAACTTGGGTATGTATGTGGGTGGACGTGTAATAGTATGCTAGCGATCATGTGGGGTTGGCCTCACTTTCACGTAGCAAGACTTGTGATGATAAGAATAAAAATCAATAATGATGAGGTTGTTGTGGGACTACTAGGTTATTGGTTTTATCCCTAATATTGTCTCATGTGTACGATAACCGATATTGTGATGGATATTTTCACCGACATACAAGGTACCTGATACACACAACGAGCTCATTCTTATGGGTTAGATCTCATTTTTATGCTCATTACATTATTTGTTCTTACCATTGCCATAATTCATGATTATATGGATAATTCATTATATTTTACATTTCTTTTAAAAGTGTGGATTCCTTAAATTATCCCACATGAAAACTATTTTATTTAATGTCACATCCTTTAGAAATTGTAACCGGTATTTCATGATTATGAAAACATGAAAGCTTTTCATATTTGAATGTTAATCACATGGAATTTTGTATTGATGGAGTCTTACATGGATTTTTCTAAAAACCTAATTACATCTTTTTGTGTAAGAATAAATTTTTAATATTGTTGCATGTTCGGGTACATATTTTGTGCCAATGGTTCGGGTTTTTAGTCGTCCTTCGTGATGTAGGGTTATAGAAATGGATTGATGGTGGTGTCTCTTTCCATGTATAATTTCTTGGGCTATCCATTTTGGGTTTCATTATTTTTTATAGTCATTGATAATTGTCTTAAATAATGTAACACATTTCCGAATTTTTGTAAAAGATGGCTTTGTTTGAAAAATAATGATTTGTTTTAATGTATTAGTTAGTTGATTTATGCTTATAAATTATGGTAAATAGTTTCCAGATTTCATTTTACGATACCTGGGAACATGTACCAGCCTAAGGGGGTCGGGAACACCCATTAGGTATTGTTTAGGACTGTGTTGGGTGATGGGTTTGATAGTGAACTGATTTGGTTCGTGACAGCATACGTAAGCATGTGTGAAATACATTCACATATAATTTTTTGAAAATTGGGATAATAATATTTATATAATAATATTAATATTTAATATAATTATTATACAAATATATTTATTTAATTATAAATAAAAATTATTTTCATGTCTCAAAAGAAGAGGTAAAAAATAATTTGATTGTTTAAGGTGATTACTTCTTAATTTAAAGATGTCTTTGAGATATTCTCCTAAGGACACTAGGGTTTGTATATATGCGATAGAAAATGTAAAATTTCTATTATAATTTTCTTAATATAATTTAATATGTTTTTCTATTAATTATAGTTCAATTTTGTTAAATGATATAAAAGTAACATTGTCATTTTATAGGAGAGGGAGAGGACATTCATTGAATTAAAAACAACTAAAATATAAAAATGTAATTTGTTAAAAAAATTACTTAAGAAAGAGATACATTCAATTAAAAATATTATAGGGACTCAATAAAATCATCCAATAAAATTTAGATAGGGTTTGTGTCATTTTAATGATTATTATTTTTATAAACCCATTTCTTGAACCTTTTTGGACCTTAACCAAAATAAAAACTATTTTAATCATAAAGATTTATGAATGATACCATAAATGGAAAAGTGTCTAATTAATGTAACATGAATTAGATATGAAGCAATATTTCATTCATTTGGTTGATGATAAGTCTTTTAGGAATTCAGAATCATTAAATAAAATATTATTAATTATAAAATATCATTACCGTCACATTTGGACTACTTCGTTTATTTGTAAAATAAGGACTCCAAAAAAAAATTAATATTATCTTTTCAAAGAAGTATATTTTTTCACATTTTACTATAGATTTCATGAAGCACAATAATTATCTTATATTTTATTTCATTTAATATTGAAAATATCATTTATTTTCTATTACTGATAATTTTATAAATATAGCATCGTTGTTGGATGAGACTTTTTGGTATTAATTCAATTATAATAAATTGGAAACAAATATATATGATAAAAATCATTTATATTTCAAATAATGGTTTATAAAAAACATAACCCTTTATATTTTATTTTAAATAAGATATATTAAAGTCTTTAAATTGGCACCTTCTATATAATATTTTATAAAATTAATATAAAGGTCATAATCACTATATTATGGTCACCAATTGACAATATATTCATTACATGGATGTAAAATGAAAAATTAAACTAATTAAATTGGATAAAAAAATTATAAAAATTTTAAACAGTTATCCAAATGTTTTAATATTATTTACACATTTTAAACGTAAATAGGGGATAAATATTTACTATGGTTACTATTTATAATGTGATAAAATAACTTGGATATATTTAAAAAAATATTTCTAAATTCCAATAATGGAATCTATTATTTATTATTCAATTTCAATATGTGGGAAAAATCATCTTAAAATAAGATTGGGAATCATAATGAATCCCAATTTTCTGAAAATAATATTTTTAGCCTAAAAATATATATATATTAAATAATTATTAGAAATAAATATTTAATCAATCTAAATTCATTTTATTAAATATAATATATATATATATAGATAATTCATTATAATAATTCATCAATACTTTATAAATTATTTTTCTAATATGAAAACACATTGTACAAAAAATCATTTTTCAAAAAACATATCCTAAATTTTAAAGTCATTTTTATTTCCATTTAGAATTATTTTATAACCAGTGATTTTATTGTATAAATATTTATTCAATAAATTATAAATAATCTCTTTAGTGATCTACATATTATCAAATCTAACATCTAGGGGATAACTATCATTTTAAATAATTATATATTAATATTATATCATAGTATTTATAATATTGGTGTTGCATATAACCCATTATATTAATGATTTATTTAAATATAAATATATTTCATAATACTATGGAGATAAAATCACTCCCTTTTCATGTTTATTTGCATAATATAAATCTATTCCAGAGCCTTCATTAACTAGTAGTACCCGGAACATAATAATATTTATGAGAAAACCACACAATCTCTACTAGAATAAAGTCAAATAATGTTAACTGATTAACTGACTTATATATTGTCTTTATCAAAACTATTTTACTAATTTAATATCTTGAAATATATCTAAAGTAATACTAAAAATAATTAAATACTCTTTTAATAAAAAATGTTTCCCAAAAAACCGCACTCTAAATTTTGGTTAGCAAAAACTTATTTTTTTACATTGATTTTGATAGCAAGGGATAAAAAATTCCAAACTTGTATATATTAGATATTAACGTTACATATCATACTAATCAAATAAATTTCATAAAATATTTAGTTAATTATATTTGTGTAATTATAATATCTGAAATATATTTTACATAAAATGTTGAACATTTCTCTATAATAAAACTAGACTGGAATATCATATCAACTTATCTTATAACATAAAATTATTCATTATATTATGAATAAAAATATAAGTAAGGGGTGATATTATAAATTGAGTGGGTAAAAAAATATCAAATAAGATATTTCTATAATATTAATGGAGATAATTAGGATAGGATAAAAATTATATTAAAAGACCATATGATAGTAATGAGTATCATAAAACATGACAGAGTAACATATGATTATAAAATGATCATCATAGTTTCATAAAAGTTATTAAATGGTACATAACACATATTAACAAAAATAAAACATGTTATAATGATATAATAATATGAAATAGTTTAAAAATAATATGTAACATGAAAATATGGAATGCCATGAAAATTAAATTATTCATGGAAAGTATAGAATAAGATGATAAAATGACATATAAATGTTTCTTGTCAATAAAAATTAATATAATTATGATCAATAACATTATTATAATGTATATTTATATAATCTAATTATTTTCATGTTTGAAAATGTGATCAAACTAATTATTGTCATGTATTAGTGAGAAACATAATCATGTACACACCAATCTATCTCATTATATATAATGATAATTGTTGAATTTTTATATTATATCTTACCCCACATGTTATTATTACCTTATACATGTGCAACATAATATCATTTATCACCATTTCTCAAAAACATAGAGAAGAAGAATAGGTTTCCAAAAAATTTCCAATAAAACATAACATAATATAGACTGAAGAAATCTAAGTGTATCAAGAGAAATTTTTTAAATAATGTATAATATTATAATAACCAATATAAGGTAATCAAAAAATATCTTCATGAGTTATAAACCATAACTTAATATAAAATTGTAAATAAAAAATCACAAAACCATTTAAACCATGATATAAACAAAAATTTTAAATTAAATTCAAAAAACATGACGATTCCAAAGGGATTAAATTTCTAATAAATATTATAATGAGTTACAAATAAATTATATATAAAAATAATCACACCTCAAGCTAATAAATCACATTTGGAAAATAATGAATAAAAATCCCATGATTATTCCCTTTAGGAAGTTTTAATGAAAAATTAACATTGGAGAAATGATGAAATACAATAACATCCAAAAACAAGTAAACTAAAATATGAATAATAAAAATGAAATACAATATTTTAATTTACTAATATTATATACATTATTTTGGATGGAAATTTATAGGGAGGAAAAAATTCAGTGGTAAGAATAAGATTTATTCTTAACATGAATATACTTTTATTTGAAATACATTTTTATCAATAGAGTATATATTGATGATGAGGTCCAATTTTCTTAATTGAATTATAGGATGCAACAAAAAAATTTGTGATCGGTGGATCAAATAAATCATGAAAATTCAATTCATGTAAGATACAATATGATTTTATGAATTATAAATTGAGTCGATGGAACCCTTACCCTTATTATCGCCTTATATTTTATGATTCTACAATTACAAAAATCAAATAGAACTATATAATAAAATTACTCATTAACCTTATTTATATATATTTAATTTTAAATATTTAATATATAACCATTTATGGAAAATATATTGATTAATTATGGCTAATCATTACCATCAATATTTTTTAACTTATGATTGAGATTATCGTGTTTAAGATGATAATACTGGGAAGGATTTATTTTTATTAGTCATATGATTCATATTTAATTTTATTTTTTCAATTTTTATTTTATATTGATTTAAAAATTCAGTTTCTCGGTCTATGGGTGTCTTAAATATATTCCAACAAAATGGAATCCATGTCATCTTATTTATGTAATTTTTTAATCAAAGATGATAATTTATTATTTAAAAATAAGAATTTTTATAAGATTTAATTAACCTTACAAGATTTTTTTATTAAAGAAAACTGTTAATAATGATATTATTCCATTTCACATGGCCATCAGTGATATATTTTTATATAATTTTTCAAATATGTGGGTAGTTTGATTCAAACTTTAACATACCATAGTTATAGAGTATTTTTGTAATCAATGTTGTTTATATTGGAAAAAATAATCATTAAATAAATATAATATTGCATGTTATATATTAATAATTATTCTAATTATATTTTTAATGATTTTAATAAATAATGAAGAATATAAAAAATGAAACATGTTCTTTTTTCAAAATAGTTGCATCATAACCAATGTTTAGATATCTAATTTCCCATCCAAAAAGAGGGAGTGGTAGTGGATTAAAATTTTTATATTAATAATTACATTAATTTAATAAAAATCACACTTATTATTCAACTCCCTAATTATAAAAAATTATGTGATGTGTTGGTGAGAAATATATTATAGTGCTACTTGGAGCTCGTAGTCATCAAAAATGAATGATCAAAATTATTTTTCCTTTCAATGTTTAATAACTGGAATAAATAATTTATATTCCACTAATATTATAAAAATTATATATCATAACAATAATTATGTCATTATAATAAAATTTATTGGGTAAGATTTCATTTGAAATAATTATAATAATAAAATATAGAGCGTTTAATACTAATGTTCAGAAAATAAAAATTATCTTTGAAGAATCCATTGAAATTAATTGTTGATGGTAAATTGGGGTGTCCATGGGAATTATATAATTAAATTTAATTAGTGTAGGTAAATACTAGAAATAATGTTTTCATAATTTTGAATGGAGTGTGAACTTTTAAGAGCGTGGATGTTATGCCCTTTTATAAGTGAAGAATATGGTGATCTTGTAAACACTTATTATTTTTCAACAGCAGAATGACCCTATTCATTTTTCAACGGTTCTAATGTTTTGGATATTTTATTTTGGGGGTAATATAATGCTAATAAATCATCAACATATAATATTCAAAAATGGTTAAAAATGTTTCCAGCATTTTAACACTCGATTTTTTATTTTTTATTTTTTAACTTTGGTTAGTAGTTGTTAATTTTTTAATTTATGGTTTATTTAAAAAATAAGCTAATACCTATTAAAAATTATTATAATTAGAAACTAAATATAATCACAATGTAATATAATTAAATTTAAAAAAAATAAAAATTTTAATTTTAATTTTAAAAAATTAACTATATAGAAATCGTTTATTGTAGAATAATTGTTTCCCATAAAATAAATTTTATTAATCCCATTTTGTATTGATTTCATATTTAATTAGTGTTAATTTATTTATATATAGTTTTAAAATTTATATAATCTACATTTTTAGGAGATTTTTTAATTTTTTATATAAAAATACAATTTTTGAAATGAAACAACTTATATAAAATAACAATTTTACCATTATCATAATAATTATATCTCTCCTAGTAATTATTTTTTTAAGATAAAAAATATAATTTCCCTTATTAAATAATAATAAAATTTGTTTAAAAAATATGAAATTCATTTTTTTAGTTTTAATTTCACATATTGTTGTCAACTAAATATTATAATATATAATTAATGAATTGTTTTAGAGTAAAGTCTTAATTGTGTTTCCAAAACAATAAACATGTGTTTCCTAAATTAAATAGATAATAATTAACTGTTATATTATTTAATATAAATATTTTTACATTTAAAATGTTTTTAATTTATTTTAAATATTTTTTTTCTAAATTTTTGTTCATAAAATTTATTGTATTAGATAAATTGTTTCTTCTAGTTATTTATCATAAAATATATCAATTTTAAAAATCACAGAAATTAATCAGATGTTAATGTTGATAATATAAATTTTAAAAAAATGAATTTTAAAATACACAAATTAATAATATTTTTTATGTTTCATTTACATGAATATATAATATACAAAGAATAAATTTTAAATGAGGACCATTTATCACTAAATTTTCATAATCCTATTTTGCATAAATTTATATTTAATTGTGATATTTATATTTAATAGTTTCCTTATTATTATTTTATTTTCCTAATATTATTCATCAAATACATTAAACCACATTTCAATTCATGTTTGTGTTGGGAGAAAACAATTAAACATATTAATAATTTAGAAACATATATATCAAAATTATAGGCAATTAATATCAAGTTTCTGTTTCCACTTCAATCACCCCTCAAACAATTTATTCATTGTTAATAATGCCACCTATAGATTATTACATTCAAATAATTTTTTAGATCCACTAAATAATAAATCAATTGTGATTTCAGGATCTGTAATAAACTAGAGTTATACCTTTCGAGTCTCAATATTTTATCCATAGAAGTATCAATGGATCCATCTTTTTTTCTTTAAGAAGTATCACATAATTCTTATGAAATATTATTGGGGAAATTATTTGGTGAATATTACTTCATTCAACTCAACCAATAAAATAATTTTATCTTCCTCCGTTTTTGTTGTATTCCTAATAAGAGGCCACTATTAGTCAAAAATGCATTCTAATCGATATACTACATAAACTATGTTATCATGTTCTGAGCACTTTATAATAGGAAAATATTTTATCTATTTAATTTAACAGTTTCATGAAAATTAGGAGATTTGGAGTCCCACTAATTGATGAAAAACATTTGAACATCCAGTAATCATTAATAATATTGGACAAATTTAGTGCATTCAAGAGATAATCATGGTTTACATTATTATCCACTAGATGTGAAAATTGATTGAGAATTTCCATAATGTATAACCTCTGGATCACATCCCTTTTAGTGTCTCATTGTAAAATCTCTGTATTATTTTGCACACCCATTTTTAAATTATTTCCCTCCAGTTTCTTCCATTTATGAAAAAAATAATATTAGATATGAGAATACATATTAAAAGAAAACATTATTCTTTTAATAATTAAATATTAATTTTTCTGTATCCTAAAAATTAAAAATCTATAGTATTTAATCAAGTATCTTCATTTACATTCTCTTTTAGGTTCATTAACAATACCATTAAAAATGTATCCAAATCATTTATGATGGTTTTTAATGGGAATTCATGTCAAATTAAGCACACCATCCTTGAGTTTCAAACCATGTTATTAGCATGTGAGTCTTATTACTCTTAAAATGATAATCAAGTTAGTTTTGAAAATGAAATATTTATATACTTATAACCCCTAGTTGAAATTAGTCAAGAAAATTTTTTCAATCATATATATATCAATAGGGATGTTATTGATAAGATTCACACACTCAATACAAAAAAAATATCTATGATAAATATAACATTTAGATTTAAAGGTATATGTTTTAATAATGTTTTCTAATACCAAACCCAAAAAAACTAAATCATTCTATGAAACCAACTATGATGACCCATATGTATATAATAAATAAATATTAAATTTTTTATATAATTTATTCATTAAAACCACTTGAAATATCACAATGATAGAACTTATTTATTTAGTGTATTTAATGCTAGGATACATTATAATCATATTGATGGTTATTATTTTAATGTTTCCCATAAAACCCATAATATAGAAATATTTATAATAATAGTTTTATATATTGTTACATGGTAATTAGATTAAAATTGGATATCAAATTCATAGTATGACAATATAATTTATAGAAATAATGGGTTATATCATAAAATTTGGAGAAAAAATAAATCATAGGAAATGTATAATTAAAAAATAGTTTGTAATCATAAGAGATAATCAAATGAAAATATATTATATCTTAGATCATGGAATGTGAAAAAATTATCATCATGAAAGAATTAAACATATACCACGACTTGCAAACGTTGAAAATAATCGCTAACCATGACATCAAAAAAATATGAATGTGTAATAAAAAAGAAATTGGCATTATAATATTAACATAGAATTGTAATAATGTAATAAAACCTAATCATAGAAACACATTAAATTGGGGAAAAACCTATCTCCCTCATTCTTTGTTTTGAGAAATTACTTTCCTTGTAACTTTTTAAATCATTATATCATGTCAAATAAAAAATAAAAAATATATTGGAGGACTATATAGACCCCACTAATCACATAATGATATAAAATAGTTATTTTTTCCACAATAACATTAATGTATACATTATTCATTAATTTCACAAATAAACCATAAAAAATTATTTATTGTAATAAAAATTTCCCCCATACATCTTGATAATAAATATAAAGAAAATAGTGAGGGAGGTTTCTATATATATTATCACCGTTAAAGAATATGATTATTTGTGGGATTTTAACATAGTTGAAAAATAATTTTATAACAGAATTCAATTAATGACATTAAAATCAAAAATAATATTTCCTTCCTAAATTATGATTTGATATAAAATTATATATATTTATAGACATCAAATACATATATAATCCTATAAAATTATATTTAATTGATGAAAATCATTACATTAATCCATAACATTAACACATGTAAATCCATAATATTTCAATGGGAAAAAAAGAAAATTAATAATGTACATCATGAAGATTTGGATAACCTAATTCTATAAGAATCATAAATCCCACATGAGACTCTATAGAAAAGTAATATAATATTTGAAAACCAATATGAAATCTAGAAATGGATATTGCAGATCCATTACGAGAAATAAGGTGAATGCTGAATGGATGAATTATGTTGTATTTATAGGAGTTTATATGACCATTGAAATAGTTTATTAACTATTGGAAAATTAACCAAACCATTTTGAATAGTAATATGGCCTCTTGGAGTTTGGAATAATAATTAGTCCCCAAAAAAAATATTTAATATAAATAAAAATTATCTAGAATAATGAAATAGAATAATAAAAATTATATTGGTTTAAATAAATTACAATATTACTCAATATGATTTGATCCATGGGTTAGATCCCATGGTTCTTATATTTATTGAAAATGAAAAACAAAATTGCAAAGGATAACGGAGATAAGGGTAGGAATATGTGAAGAAAAACCTCAAGACAAATAGGAAATCATCTATGGGATCAGCCACCAATCCTCTCCCTCAGATGATGACCCGCCATCATGTATTGGTCTATATCTATTCATAATCATTATCATTTGATGTGTCTTTATCTTCTATAGAAACTGAGCCTTCTAAACCTACCTTATCTTCCATAGCACCTAAAAACATCCCTCAATTATGAACGAACCAAGCCACTTCCCAATCCTCATTGAAGAAGTCCTTTCATTGAGATTGTTTAAAATATTAAACATACGAATAATATTTTTTCTATAATTATTTAAACTATGACTCTAGACACCAGAATTGTGTTACACCACATTAACCCATAATGTAAAGCCCCTTTCATATTCATCCATGATGTCCAAAAAAAGTATTTCCCAACTCTTTTCTTTAACTGCATTAGATGGTTTTACCTATACAATATATTCAAAAGAACATTATTTATACCCTTTACAATCATTAGGTGTAATCAATAATTCCTTCTAATCCAATTTCTTATTTTCTGTAACATGAGAATCACAGTCCTTAACAGAAACCACATGCTAATTTTAGAGTAGTTCATGCCCTTCATAAGTGGCTTGTAGGAAAGATTTGTTACACGAACATACAACAACATCTCCAGGAGAGGGTCCTTGAGAAGATGTTATAGGATGTGAGTCAACCAATAATGATGTGAATCACTGGGAAGCAATATCACCCACTCCAATATCTTGATCATGATCAGCAATAGCAATTCCATTCACATAAGCAGACTCATTCAGTGCCAACTCATATAACATTCCCATGCCAATTGGGATGAAAGGAATGAAATAGGGTAAAATGTATCACTTCATGAAGCCCCTCCACACTTCAATCCCCACACTACACCATTGGGTTGAGAGGACTTGATCTTCTAAACTAGTATTCATTGATCAATATCATGTGAAACAAGATTATAGAAATTTAAAATGTCTAGAAATAATTCTTAATCAATATCAATTTCATATTTTTCACCAATTTAATGATAAAACCCCAATCCGGCCTATGAGTCAAGAATTCATTATCACCCAAAATCGAAGAAAAGAACATTCAATTGATGGTTATTTCATCAATAATGAGAGACATGCCATTATAGGAGGTAATGTCCATCAAAATCTATGTGTTTTAGAAAACCCAACTGATGCCATAAAATATAACCCAAACATGAGAATTTTTTTTATATGATTAAGTGGATTAAATATAAAATTCAATTATGAAAATCTCAAAATACATGAATTATGTTTATAAAAACTAGAACCCCATTCAAAATAAATATTTGATTCAAATTGAATGATTAAATGAAAGTATACTTTATAAATTGGGGTGAATTTCATGCAACAGATGCCTCATAATATTTATTTATTAAATATAAAAAATGAATATTTTTAGCAAAACTGTATTTTATTTTATTTTACAAAAATAATCTTTATTTATTAAATATAAAAAATGAATATTTTTTAGAATTATTTTCGAAAAATGATACTTCTATTTTAGAATCATCATATAAAATTTTTCGAGTTGTGGTTTTTTGGTATTTTGTTGATATAAATCAATTTTCCATGAATAGTAAAAAATAATGTTCTTAAAATACTAATTTTCTTGTAACATAGTGTTGACTAAATAAAGATTTGATAAATTCTGAAATATTTGTTTATGTACAGAATAAAATTAGTTTGATATATGGGTCATTCCAATATAAGAATCTAAGTTTCCAAATCAAAAATGCATTTTCCAATTTTGTATGTCTAAAGTATTCCATTTAAAAAAATATCATTTAGCCGCAATCCTCTTTTAAAAAACTATAAATTTATTAAATAGGTTTAATGTCTTGAATAATTATTATTTAATTTATATATGCCTCAGTATTTATAAAATATTACTATTTAATGGATTATCATGGATTAAATATTTTATTCCACATTTAAGCATTATAAATCCATTATCATGTATTATACAAAATTGATCAAACATTAATTGGAAACCCACATAACATCCACATTAAAAAGTTAATTATTTACCAAAATCCCCACCATCAATCCCCTTATAATTCTTGTTTTTTTTCATTAATCAATCTCCCTGATTTAAAGAAGATAAAGGTTTTATAAAAAGAACAACATCATGAATTTTGTAATTTTATAATGTTTTTATTTTTTTTCCATTTTATGAACTCTTTGTCCACCATTTTAATTCGAATGCAATTTCTAATTAAAAATTTATAAAATATTTTAAAATTACATTATAATTTTAATTTCATAGAAATTAATTTGAAATATAATAATATAATATATAACGTGCAGATCATCTTTGAATACTGTCATGTCAATAGTCTATTAACTTCCAATGAGGATGTTTCAAATTATTTTGTTTTAAATAACCTTACTTATGATTATAGAAATTTATTTTTGATATATAAATTTATATGTATATATTTTTTACTATCTAGATTTAATCATATGAATATATAATAATTTATAAATTATGATCATAATATTGAGGCATGATAAAATATTGTAAGGGAAAAATGACATCATAAAATAACACTTAAAATAATTGGAATTGAGAAAACAATAAAATTTCTGTATTTGGTAATGGGTAAAAAACTACCAATGTAATTCTATTGATTTTACAACCATTAATAACAATTTGTTTATTATTCTAGTAGTAAAAATGTGACTGAATAAATCAGGATTTAAGATATGTTATATCTTGAACAAGACTCATTATTTTGAGGATACAACAAATTTATTATTATTCTAACTATGGATGTTTCCCAAATATCATTATAATGTTCATATACTATTTCTTACATTTTATTCTCTAGGATATACTAGCACCTACCCATTTTAAATTTTTTTCTATTCCATTTTCAATGCTTTTTTGAGAAACAAAATTAATTTTATAAACATTTCATTGAATACTATATAATTATTTCCTATACACTAAATATTGATATTTTTTTAGGAAAAAATATGAATTCAATTATTCATTTAAGGACCACATGTGTTATTCATCAAATTATGTTTTTCGATTCATTTCAAAATCTAATTAAATTCCATAGTTTTATTTAATGTCTATGATTATTATTCAATCTATTTGTCATGCATGATTATAATCATTTTTTAAGGGATGGGTGGGAACAGAATTATTTATCAATCTATTACATTGGGTAATGTGATATATGTCATCCAATTATTTATATTATTCATAAACATGATTCATATTTTATAAAAACTATGAGGTTAAAATTTCATTACATATGTTATTCATGTACATTTTTCTATATTTTTTCACAACTATATACTGTCTTTCAATACAATGATATGATGTTTCATGACCATTCATATTTTATATTACATTAAATTGTTAATCATTTCCATCATGCATGTTATGACTATCCCAGTCTTATGATATCATAAAGATAATTTTTCTCATCCATGTATTATTGCTCCATGTCCCTTATTCCTCCCATGATAGTCCTCCCCATAATATTATTTATGCTCAAAAATTTCTCAAAAGTTTGTCCTTAGGGGATTTTATATACTATGGATAATTAGAGATGTTTTAGGAGGAATATAAAACAATTGTTTAAAAAATTTAATGTATTATCATATATAACTAATGCACGATCCTAATTTTACAATAATACAAATACTTTTAATCCTCTAATGTGTTATTATAATGTAATATTTATTAAAAATTATGTATAATTAATTTAAAAAACTAAATTTCATTATAATTTTTATTAGATTTTTGGTTTTGTTAATTTCTGAATTAGGACAACAAAATAGTAGTTAAAATCAATCTGAAAGATTGTGTGTATGTAAACATCCCATGTTTTTGAATGTATATGATCATCCGTTTAGGAGAAATAACATCACATTATAGATTCTAATTATGTATGTGGCTCTAGAAAAAGTTGTAACTTTTAGTAATATCCTCGAAAAGGGTTCATTAGGTGTTAACCCAATCACCACCTGGTGCTTGACAAAGTGGCCTTAATACACACCTAGTTTGACCCTCCTTGTTTATATGATTGGTTCAATCACAAAAAAAATACAATACATTTAGAACAATATATAACTAAATTGAGTATTTCTTTTAATTATATATAAGGATTGGAGTGAATGATTCTAGTTTCCTTATAATAGAAAAAGGACAAACATAGTGATCCAATAAGATATTATATTATAATTTTTTGGTGTATATGAAAAAATTATTTATTAATGCACTATTAATTTAATTTATATAAAAACATATCTATTTTAGAAGTACTGGGTAATTGGAATAACTAGACCAACTGACTATGTTAGAGATAATGCACTGATTTTCTAAATGACATCCCCAATGAAATTGTGGGTTGTGTTTGACACTTCCTCTTGTTTCTTAGAGAGTAGTCATATGGAAAGAAAAATATAACTACACTTGTTGAATTTCACCCTTTACCCATGAAAAATCAAGTAGATATTCATATATTTTTTTATAATGATTAAAAACATTTAGGGGTACTTCTAATCCAATTGTCATAGAAAAATGGATCAATTCAATGAAGAATGATTTTTTGTAACTGTGTTTTTTGAGAAGGAGAAGGATTCCATGGAGGTAGATAAATATTCCTAAACATGTTGGATTTCACCCTTTACAAAAGAAAAATCAAGTAGATATTCATATATTTTTTATAATGATTAAAAACATTTTGGGGGACTTCTAATCCACTTGTCATAGAAAAATGGATCAATTGAATAATGAATGTTTTTTTGTAACCCTGTTTTTTAAGAAGGAGAAGGATTCCATGGTGGTCTATCATTTGGGTTGAGTGGCTAGTAAATAGTGGGAATCTATAACGAATTCCCTAAAAATATTCAATTAAATAAATAGTGTGAGAATAAATTAATATCTTATTTATTAATAATATTTTCCTAAAAACACATCAGACATTCATGGAGAGTGATAATTTTATGAGCTTAATCAAAAGGAGTGTCAATCTATACTCTCAAAATAGGAATAATTTATAAGGATTTTATGATAGTACATAATTATAGTCATCAACCATGATGAAAAATAGATATATTTTTTAGATTTTCAATGATGTCCCTTTGAAAGCATGTATATAATTGTCCTGAACCCATCAATAGGGCTTTCATCAATGACTTCCCCAACCCAACTAATATTGTTCTAGGGTAGCGACCTGCATCATGTAGGAATATTGCATAAATGGGAGGAATTATCCAATATTACATGTGCACACACACATCTACAATCACATACAATGTTGAAATGTAAAACAAATGAACAAAATGTGTTAAAATATCAATGAAACTTCTTCCATAATATGATTTTAACCCGTTTAATTCAGAATTGGGGGAATATACTATACTAATAAAATTATAATGAATCCAAAATACTCCAAGGCTGATGACTACGATCAAATACAAGATCCTGGACTACAACATAGTCTATCTATGTTGAGTTATGATCTTCCTATTCTCTATCCCTTAAGGTAACCATCAGATGGTTTGTTTTCTGGAGAAGAAATAACATGTGACAAGTGTTCTAATGCATGGATAAGTATAACAAATCCTAGTAGGACACCCTAGAAACACAAAAAATGAATCATAATATATTGTAAGATCAATAATGGGGTATAATAAATAATTTATAACAAAAATATACTATATATACTCTGCAAGGACATCGTGTCATCTGAAGGTCACAACAAATTGCCATCCATGGGAATCAACATGATGAAATATTTGCTAAATGAGAATCAACTCAATTATCTGTTCAATCACCATCATAGTAGAAATAGTGGGTTTAACATCAGATAAATGATGTTGGATTATTATTTACATATGTAAAAAAATAATGTTCATGATATTTTTGGTGTTGGTTTTACTTAATAGTGATGTAGAAAAAACATCATAAATGGTTTTTGGGGTTGGTTTTTAGAAAAGCAGATGTAAAAAATAATATGATGATATATTTCACATTAGTTTTTAAAAAAGAGATGAAAAAAAGTTGTTTTTAAAACTCGTCAACATCATTTCATGTAATAAATAACACCAATAATCATTTAACATTCTTCAGAATTGGGAAAAACTCATATTTTTATATCTACAAACCCTCACACTAATGAAGAATCCATCCAGAATCATGATGATTGTGAATGTGACCAAGTGATCTCTAAATCAATTGTTGTTGATTATCAATAATTATCATGATCTATGATCTCTATTCTATATCATCATCGATTACATCATTATATATGAATTAGTGTCTACATGAAAACATAATCATGGAACAAACTATGGTTTGATTTTAGTATTTTGTTCATATTGAATGATCATTTATACAATCAATATTGTATAGTTCTTGCATTAAATTTTTATTCTTTCAATGCATTAAAGGGAAATTATTTAGATTAATGATCAAGTAAATGATTAACACTCGATTTTATAAGATGATTTTTAAATATGGAAGATAAATTATTTAACAGTTAATTATATTTTAAATTTTTTAATTATTTGTTTGTATCATTATTACCTAATTGACATGGTGGTGAAATTTTATAAAATAATTGAATGTTTATTTTTTAATTAAAAAAAATTCTATTGGGAAGCCGTTATATATTTGACAATATATCTGGGGGGAGTTGGTTTCATGAAAAATAATGGAATCCCAACATAAGTTATGTAACATGTATGATAGGGTGATTGTTTATAATAGTTACATGATACAATATTTTTAATATATTATGTGGTATATTCATATAGTATGTATGTAATTTATATATCTACATTTTTATTGTAATATAATTATTTATCAATGAATTCTGGTTGAACAACCAAATGGTATGAATGAGTATGTTACATTACATATTAAGATAGATCCTATAGTTATAGTATTACACTATCTAGATCAGCAGGTATGTGAGTGTTTTAATGATGTTTATTAATGAATTAGAGGTGTAGTGCTGAGATGGGATAATTCAATATCTATTACGACCAGTGAGTTTTAGTTTAAAAATCCCCCACTATTTAGTAACAACTATATTATATTAAATGATAAATTAATGAAATATATAACACTTATGACACATGAAACACTATACTAAGGTAACAACAATGTAAAATGACTTAATAAATGTTAAATGATTGAAAATATTTAAATTATAATATCAATAAAACACATGTATATAATAAGAAAAAAAATTATTATTTGTAATTGTGTTTCATAAATGAGGTCTTCTATATGACTATCAATATATTTTATTAAATGTGTTTCTATTTATAGTTTATCAGTTAATTTATTTATAAATATGTGTGTGTATCTATGTTTTCATATATTCACAAATTATATTCAAATATTGAGTATTTAATTGATCGTAATTGGATATATTTACAAAGAACCACAAGTGAATATGGAAAAGAGTTTTTAATTAATGTTATTTCCTAAACTAAATCATCAAAAAAATTGATTTGGGTTTTTATCAATGTTTTATATTTTTTAATATAAGATGGTAAAATATAGAGAAAACAAGGATCATCTCATTTTGAATGGTTTTAGTGTTAATTATATATAATGGATCTAGAATGGTCAAAGAACTGTAAATATAAAATAATGTTGATGAAAATACTAATAATGTGGTTAATGATCATATTGATGATTTAATTCATGATTTTGGTGTTTAATCCTGTGAAAAAAAAAGCAAGCATTGTACGATTGTATGGAGATTCTGAAAAACCATTATTCACATGTTGTAGTAAACTTATAGTGTTTTCTTCAATATTGAGATTTGTAAAAATGAAATCAAGTAATGTTTTAGTGATAAATATTTCTCTAACAAACATGTTGTAGCACCCCAATATTTAATTGTTCTTTATCTTTGTAATTTAATTTAATATCTTGTGCTACACGCAATAATGAGTTTGAGCGCACCAAAACATACCAAACTAGTCATTCATAAATCAGTTATGAATATCATTAAAATAATTTTGAATTTTATTTACTCTATATAATTTTAGTATCCAAATTATGTGTTTCTTATACATAATACAAGAAAAAATTCATTTTTCAGATAAAAAATTGTTTTTTTTCAAATAATGACAGTTTAATGCCTTTTAATGTAAAATAATTCTTAAATAAAATATTTGACACTTCTATATATTCAATTTAATGAAATTAAATTACTTTTTAGATGTGTGACAAAAAAAATTTGTTTGGGTAAATGTTTGGTACTTTTCTGATAACATTAATATTTTGATGAATAGTTAAAAATAAAAAAATTTAATTGAAAACAACATTTTTATTCGAAATAAATTAATGTGTTAAATGATTAATTTGAGTGGTTTTAAAGTATAATTAGATTATATTATTATTATTTAATATAATGTAGTTTATTTATGTAATTTGACATTAATGTTGTACATAAACACAGGTTCATCTTTTGATAGTTTTGACTTCTTAAAAACCCGTTTATGGTTTTGACTCTGGTAATTTCTTTTAAATTAATTAATTAAACTCAAATTTTTTTATTTTGAAAAAATATACATCATTTTAGGATTCATAATATCACAATTAGATTAGGTTAAATTTTTTCTATTTTCATGAAAACATTGAAATTTTGATGAATAGTGAAAAACACTTTTATTATTTAAAACCAACTTGTATTTAATTAATAATTATTTTTATTTAAATATATTTTAATGTAAATATAGATTTTTAACACCTATATTTGATCAATTTAATTAATTGGTTTAATTTTATAATAATCTTAGATGTATATATGGTTATTTAATTTTTAATGCCTTTTACCCACCTTCTAGGCACATTTGCAAATATGCATAAAAATCAATTTTTCATATTTTTTGAATTAAATTTCAAAATTCCAAGAGGCATAGTTTTCATCAATAAGTAAAATGTGGTTTAATTTGATGAAAATAATTTTTTGTGAATAATTACTTTGAAATGTTATTTTCAACGGTTAAAAGTAAAAAGGGTAATTAAATGTAAAAATGATATTATGATTACCCTAACACATGCCCTAATTCTATTGGATAAGTTAATTTCGATAAAAATCAACCTTAGAAATAAAATATGATTCTTTTTGTCAATTATGATTATATTAGGATATTTATGATTATTTTATTGAAAGAATAGTTAAAAGTGCTAAATTAAATGTTTAATAACTAAACCAATTTTATTATAGGGTAATACATAAGATAAATTAGTTTATAAATATTCATTATAAAAATAATGAAATTTATTACCTTGTGGAATTTTATTTATAATTTTTATACATTTTTTATTTAAATTTATTTACGACACAATGATGATGCAGTATTTACATTATTAATGAATGATTAAAATAAATGATATTATAAATAGACAAATAAATGTAAATTGAGACTTTGTTTTCATTAAATGAATTTTATTGGATAATATGACATGTCAGGGTTGATATATAATATTTTTTTGGAGGATATCTAGTTTTTTTCACTTTCAGAAAAATCAAATACTAAATAGAGTCCAAATTTACATAAATGAGTTTTTAAAACAAATACTATATTATTAAATTATATAATATTCCTAAAAACATAAGGTTTGAAAATGGGACTTATATAATGATAGATATGGAATTAATGGAACGATTTAGGTTATATTGGTAATTCATTTTATATTTATTTACCATGTAATGAAAAATACAAGAAGACATTATAAAAGTTAAATTATTTAACTAAGCGTAAATTCTGAATAATATGGTTAATATGGTTCCAAATTTTGTCTAAAAACTATTTTTTGAGAGAATTTCGACCCATCCCTACTTTATCCATGAAATCAATCCATTTTGAGCAGTTATAAAGAAAAAATGAATTTATAATAAAATAATATCTCATGCATTTCCTAAAGTAACCATCACCTCTCTTTGAAAAGGGTACATCCCCTTCTCTCAAAATCACACCTCCAAAGAAATTTTTCTCACACAAAACCGGCTCAAATATCCTCTAAACAACCCTAAATTAAACTAAGTGGTTTTACATTGATCATAATCCAACCTATGGAGCCCTTTGATCAAATAAAAAGGATAAACGCTAAGAAGAGGTAATTACTTCATCAAGTTCTCCTCTTCTTCCACTTCCTATTTATGTAATGTTTTACCTAAAAAAATAATAAATCCTCTAAATTATACATAATTATACGTTATTTTAAATAGGGTACAACTGTACTAATTATTCTATCCATCTTATTAATGATTATGACACCATACGAGCGTATGTACGACATACCATCTCTACATCGTGGTGTAGTTTTTAATTCAAAACTTCATTATTTGGATGGGTAAAATAAAGAAAATAATTCATGTAAATAATAATTATAAAATGTTAGTGATTATTTATATATAATATACCATCAAATTACATATTATTTCCTCATTAATATAATAATATTGACGCTCATGTGAACGTATGGCATGTCGTATCCACAACACAATGAGATTCATTTCCACATTCACTATTCAAAAAAATTATAAGAAAATATACTATTAATAAGTATTTAATATAAGAAAAAATAATTCTATAGGAAATATATATATATATATATATATATATATATCTCATTCACTTACCTCTGTTCAATATGACATGAAAAAGGAAACAATGATTATGCGTACGTAAGACCTACCATCTCCATAAATGGTGTTTTCCATTTCATATATATTTGTATAATACCTATTTCAATTATGAGTATCCATGCTACATAAACAGTTTTTTATATTCTGGAAGTAAATAAATCATGATATATGTGATACAATCTAGAATAATAAGTTAAAACAAGTATGATAGAGAAAGCGATTATTACCGGAAATATTATTTTAACATAGAAATTATTATCAAATGGCCAGTATAAATCTATAAATGAACAAAGTATTATTTCATTAATATGAATATGGTTCTATTATAATTTAATAACATATTGTTTTCATTATATATTATTTTAAGCCTCTACGAAAATAATATACAAGGTAAGGGTTAATTCCTCAATATCATTATTATCTGAGATTGTTTATGTGTAATTATTTACTGTGAAATTTTTATCTTCCATGTCCATGATTCATTAAAATGTTTTCGAAATTAATATTTTAAGGTTTTGCGCAAGGGACTCTTTATCAAGATCAACATTTTAACCGTCTTAATGATTTATTTTTCTAAGTAATTTTAATTAATTTCCATGTTTTAAAAATGAATTTAAGGATTTAATTATATGGACAAGATTATTTTAAAAAAAATTATCCCATTATAAAGTTTCAATGTAGTATGGGACTCTTTGATTCAAAAATATATTTTAATTGTATTGAATTATAAATGCTTCACTTTCGAAAGATTTCACAACAAATGACATTTCTCTCAAAAATTCTGATTGTTCTTTTCATTCTCTTTCAAAATCCTTTACTGGATATTATACATGATTGAGGTTGATTTTCTATAATACAATATTTAATATTGTATAGAATGATTTATGATTTGTTTGACTGTGGATGTTCTATTATTATACCATTCATGGTTTATAGTTAAGGTATTAAAATTTTTTATACTAGATTTAACACAAATGTTTATGTTATGTTTTATCCTATTCATATGAGGAATCCATTTGACATAGTATGTGATGGTGTATCCCCGCATACCTTCTAAATGCATTGTTAAGACTCATTAGACATACTTGTGTCTTGGAATAAGTCTTTGAAAAAATCTAATTTGTAGTCTTGGCATGAGGCATTGACTATATGGTTATGATGTATGTCATTATGGATTCAATCTTTATAAAATTATCTATTGATATTACATATGATTATTTGACATGTAGAACATCCATGTGAATAATTAAATGTTATTATTTGATTTATACTTTCTATATTTTGATGATGTTTATATTTAAAATGGTTTTTTTCCTTACACATTTCATTAAATGTTTGTGCTTATTTATGATAGTTTTCTCTATATTGATATCATTAATGAGAAAGAGATCTCACACCATTCATATGTTTTATTTTTCACAAGATGTGATGCAGGGTTAAGTTAGGGGAATAATGGTGTTCTAAAATTATTATTTATATTGTGTTTTATTTTATAAATTATAATGTATCGTTAATATATATAATCTATTTTCCAAGACTGCTAAATTGGCGTGTTCTTTAGGGCTTGATTCCTTGTAATCATATTGATGTATTAAAATAATGCACCAACTCTAGGTATCATGGGTCGAGGAATTACAGTTTGTATTAGATGAAGTTTAGAAATAACCTTGGAAATATATATAGATAAACACTGATATTGAAACATTACCCTGAGATATACAATTTGGATTATTATATAATAACTTCCTAGAATTTTTGTAACGTAGAGATTTTGTGAATTTTACAAGAAATACATCCATGTCTGTATACGGGCAGGTAGAGACTGCTCTGGCACAGATGTACCAAGTAGTGAATACTCTAACATTGAGTTTTGGTCTTGACCAGGAGTCTCCTGGTACATGACAATGGGAATTGCTACACAGTTGGTTACGAAACTCCATAGGGATATGCTTAGGATATTTTAAAATTTGTTTACAAACCATTGTAGAGGATTTATGAGTAAATACCTCCTAAATGAAATCATTTTTCTTATGAATTGGGATTATATTAATAAAATATTCAATTTATGTTAGTTATTTTATAGTTTTGGAATTTTTCATTACGGTTCAAAAACTAACATACTGTATTCCATTTTTTTGAATTGGTGCCCAGTACAACAAATGATATTTCTAGCAATATGCATGATCTAAAGAGTAAGAAAGATCATATATTTAATGGAATTAAGCCAACATTTGGAAGGGAAATTTTCACCCACGTATTATGATCATATGAATAAATATTATCATGTGTTAATAATATAAGTAAATAATTTTCTGAGTCATACAACATTGAAGGGAATCCAGAGAAGAAACTAATTGTAGAGAAAAATATTGATAAAGGGGAAATGGGAACGATGGATTTTCCCATATGTGATTACCATGGAATGAATCACCTTGTTAAATTCATGAAGGGATTTGGAGTTTGTTATAAGTTTAGAGAAAAAGTTAATCAAGTATGTGATTACAGGGGTAAGAAAAAGGATCCAAATGTTCAATGCTTCATCTGTAATAATTTGGGACACTACGCGAATCAATATGCAATTGATCAAAGTATACCACATATGACGTTGTTGGTTAATAATCAATTTATGACAATACCGAAGATGATGAGAAATGACTAGTGATCTTATGTTGTTATTAAATAATTATGTCGTTTATGTGTTGTATCATTGATGTCCAAGTTAAAAGAATTATGGAGTATTTAGGGATTTTACTACAGCACTATTTAATTAAGGATTAGAGATTGTGTGGTACCATGAAATGTGAATCAATAGCAAGTTAAACATTTTAAATAATATATGGTTAAAGGAAAGATAAAACATAATATGGTCCCAATACTGAGGTATTGATTTTGGAATTAGAGATGAATGATTTGGATAAATTATTTTGGATATTATTGACTACCTTGGAACTAATTAATGGTTTGTTTATTCCATAATTGTTAGAGATTACAACAGGTTTGGATTCAAGGAGTATATCCAGTATTTTATGTTTTATAGAAAGAATAAATAAGTAAACATCTATTTAAATATGGTTTTCTATTAATTCATTTTATTAGAACATTTTATGAGCATACACAAGGAAGGTATTCACTTGTATATTATGTGACCTTCCTTATAAATTTTGGACTTTAAGTTCAGAGAGAAGTATTGTGGATAAGTATGAAGGTTGGAATGGATTATATTTGACATTGGATACTATAATTAAGGGTTAATAGTTTCTTAATGATATTTTTGGATGGTTATATAATTTAAAAACTAGAGGTTGGGCGACTACCCTTACGCCTGGAAAGGTCACGAGACTTGAACCAACATCCAATGGGTGAAAAGGGTGCATCACCTACCACTAGCCTACGTGATGTCCAAGATAGTATAGTGTAGTTTTTTTAAAAGTTCTGAATGATGAATTATAAATTCATTTTTTTGGATCCCTATACAATTAGGATAAATCAAATATTTTTGAGTTTAATAATCATTTGGAGTGAGAGATGAGTTTGTAGTAGTAATTACGTAAAGGATGGAAAAATACTTGTCAAGTATTATTTTTTTTCTTATTATATGATGAAATTAATAGATAAACATTAAAGAAACGATCTCAAAACCAAAAATATGTTATCATAATACTTTATGTTTTTTTTTGAACTGGTGATATTTTAACTCATCATAAATTTATGGCTTTGAAACCCTTAATTTTCCATTTATTTTTCACTTTCTTGTGATTGATGACCCCCATCACTCCCTATAATAAATTGTTTTTCCCTAATTATGTTTCTACAATTTTCAGTAATGTTCTCTTATTCAAAACCTTAATTTGGGGGTGACTTTTTTATTTTCCTTTCCCTCTATTTATGACTAAATTTTATTAACCCTATTTCCAATATGGAAATTCTACAATGGTATTGTCTATTTTAAACCTTTTATTTTAGATGAAAAATTTCAAATTGTGAAGAAGAATTTTATTTAAATAGGGAGAATGTAACACTTTATGATTTCATAGTACACTATATCTTTAATGTAATTCATTAGTGTGTTCTACAAGAAACACCGACATTGAGCACACCACGACTTACCAAACTACCCATTCCAAAAGAGGTTATGAATATTATTAACTACATTTTGAATTTTATATACTATATATAATTTTACAATCTATATAATGTGTTTCATAGACATAAAATTAGAACAAATTCAATTTTTCAGATAAGATACATATTTTTAAAAAAACATTGTAATTTTACTGCCTTTTAATAGTGAACATTTTTGTAATCCAATATTTGAAAATTTTATATATTCTATTTAATGAAATTAAATTATTTTTTAGATTAGGACATAAATATTTATTTTGGATAAAATTCTTGTATTTTTCTAGTTACTTTCATATTATGATGAATAGTGAAAAATACTAAAATTAAATTGGAAACATCTTTTTTAATCGAGAAAATATATAGTGTTAAATTATGAATTTCAGTGGATTTCAATTATATATAGATTATATTTTTATTATTTAATATAATTTAGGTCATTAGATATAATTTCAAATTTAAATTGTAAATAAACACATGAGAATTTTATGGTAGTTTTAACTTATTTAAAACCCACATTCAGGTTTTAACAACATAAATTAATTTAAAATTAATTTATGCAACTCATATTTTTCGAATTTGGTAAAATATCCATCCTTTTTTATTTGTAATATCAAAATTTTCTTAAGGTGATTTTTTGGTATTTTTCAGAAAACATTGAATTTTTGATAAATATTGAAAAACACTCCATTATTATTTAAAACCAAGTTATATTTAAATAAATAATATTTTCTAAAATTTATTTCATAGTAAAAATATATAAATAATAACTATAAATGTTAAATGTAATTCATTGGTGTTATTTTATAATAAGATTAGATGTATAAAATTTTATTGAATTTTTTAACATCCAATACTGATCTTCTAGGGACATTTTCAAATTTTCATAAATCATAATTTTACCACTTCTATGAATTGAATTTAAAAAATCCAAGAGACACAGTTGGCATCAGAAATTATTATGTGGTTCAATATGATGAAAATAATTTTTCATTAAAAGTGACTTTTAAATTTTATTTACCATGGTTAAAAGTAAATAGGGTAATTAAATGTAAAAATGATATTATAATTACCGTATCACTTTTCCTAATTCTATTGGATATGTTTATTTTGACCAAAATCAACCATAGGAAAAAAATATGTTCCTTTTTACCCAGTTGGATTAGATTAGGACATTTGTTATTATTTTTTAAAAAAATGAGTTAAAAGTGTTAAATTAAAAGGTTAATATCTAAACCATTTTTCATATAGGGTAATAAATTAGTTAAATTAGGCTATAAATATTCATTAGAAATATTCACAGTATTTTCTACATAATTGTATTTTATTTTTTATTTTTATCAGTTAAATAATTAAAAATTATTTATGAAACAATGATGATGTAGTAATTACCTTATTAATGATTGATTAAAATAATTGATATTATAAATATCCAAATAAATGTAAATTGATACATTTGATGCATTCAAATAATTTTTTAGGTTAATATTTCATGTTATGGTAGACTTAATTTGTTTTCTTGAAGTAATCAAGCTTTTTCGTCTTTTACAAAAACCATATACTAAATAGTTTCAAAATTGACATAAATGAGTTTTTAAAAAATTCCTATATTATTAAATGATAAAATATTCCTAAAAATCTAAAGATCTTAAAAAGGAATTATATAATGATTTATATTTCATGAATGAACCAGGTGAGGTTCCCTTGTAATTTTTTAATATGTTTATTAACAATGTAATATAAAAATACAAGTAGATAATGTAAAAGTTAAACTATCCAACTTATAGTTAATTCTAATCTATAATGTTAATATGGTAATCTAAAGTTGACTAATGCCTATTGGTTGGGAGGATATAGATCCATAAAAAATTACCCTCGAAATAAATCAATTTGGAGCCATTATAAAATGGAAATTATTTTATAATAAAATAATATTTCAAACTTTTCCTTATGTGACCCTCACCTCTCTCATAAATGGGTACTTCAATTTCTCTCAAAATCACTTCTCTAAAGCCATCTGTCATTTCCAACCCATTCTAAAATATCTTCCCAACCTCCCTCAAATCAAAATAGTGGTCTTAATTTTATAATAATTCAGGTTAAGGTGTCCTTTTGATCAAATAAAAAATAATTACCCAAAGGAGAGGAAATTACTTCATCATGTTCTTTCCTTCATCCACTTCTTCTTTATTTGTTTTTTTACATACTAAAATAATAAATACAGTAACTTCTAAATACTAAGATGTTATTATAAATAAGGTACAACTATATTCAATATTCTACCCATCCTATCAATTACAATGTCATGATACGTTCATATGTAAGGCTTAACGTCTCCACATCGTGGTGTAGTTTGTTATTTAAAACATCATTATTTGGATGGGTATAATAATGAAAATAATTGATGTAAATAAAAAATATAACATGTTAATTATTCCTTATATATAATATAAAATCCATTTATGTATTATTTCACCATCAATTGAATTATATAGTTGCTCATGCGTACATATGTCTTACCGTCTCCACAACGCGATGAGATTCATTTCCCTATTTTCTATTCAACAATGATTATAAGAAATAAATATTATTAATAATTATATAATACATGATAAAATAATTATACAATAAATATGTATATATATATATATGTATGTATGAATTTATTTATTTACATATATCAAATTAAATTACTTTTGTTTAATACGACACGAAAACAGAAACAACGTTTATGCGTAAGTACGACCTACTGTCTCAAAAAATAGAGTTTCTATTTCATATATCAATCTATTATAAATATATATATTAAGAATATATTTGATACAAAAATAATGTTTTATATTCTAGAAGAAAATAAATCATGATATAAGTGATACGACATAGATTATCAAGTTAAAATATGTACGATAGAGAAAACAATTATTATCCGAAAAACTATTTTAACATAGAAATTATTATTAAATCGGTAGTATAATTCCATAAATGAATAAAGTATGATATCAGAAATAAGAAAATGGTTTTCTTATCATTTAATAACATAGTGCGTTCATTATACAGAACGATAAACATACCCTCAACCAAAGGAAAGTACATGGTAAGGGTTAATTCATCAATATCATTATTATCTGAGATTGTTTATGTGTAACTATTTACTAGGAAGTTTTTATCATCCATGTCCATGTTTCATGAACAATTTCTCAAAATTATTATTTTAAGGATTTCTTTAAGGGAGTATTTCTCAATATCATCATTTTAAATGTTTTAATGATTTATATTTCTAAATATTTTTAATTAATGTTCATGTTTTAAAAATGATTTTAAGGATTTTTTTTATAGGGACATGTTTTTTTTTAAAATTAATTCCATTAAAAAGATTCAAAGTTATATGGGAAATATTGATTCAAAAATCACATTTAAATTAATTCCTTTATAAATACATGACATTTAAATGATTTTATAGAATGGCATATTTATCTAAAAGTGTTTTAATGATCATTTTCATCTTTGTCAACATCCTTTACTGGATATTATTTTATATTGAGGTTACATTACAATAATACGATCTTCAATGATGTATTTAATGAGGTATAATATGTTTGAATGTAGATATGCTTTTTTTATAGCATTCATGTTTTCTGTTTAAGGTATTAACATTTCATATGTTGTTTTTAATACGAATGATTATGTAATGTTTCAACCTATTCATATAAGGAATGCATTGGACATTGTAAGTGACGGGTGGAACATGTTATAGCTCCTTGATGCATTGGTGGGTCTCGTGTGGAAAACTAGTGTCTTGGAAAATGGCCTTGACAAAATCTTATTTTTAGTAATTGTACGAGGCCTTGACTATGGGTTTATGATTAATGGAATTATGCAATCCATCATTATGAAATTTTCTATTGATATTACATATGATTATTCAACTAGAAGAATATCTATCTGAATAAGAAAAGGGAATTATTTGATTGATCTTTTCCATATTATTCTAATGTTTTGGTTTAAAAGTATATTTATTAGTTATATACATTTCCTTAAATATTTATACATTGTTATGATTGTTTCCATCGTATAGTTAACCCTACTGAGCATCTGAGCCCACCCCATTCTAATGTTTTTTTTTTAGGATGCGAAAAGTGTAATATGATTGATATATAGGGTTAAGATAGGGGAATAATAACATTATAAATGGATTATCTATGTTGTGTTATATTTTTTAAATGGTAATTTAATGATAATATATGTAATCTATTTTCCAAGACTACTAAACTGACCAGTCATTCGGGACATGATTCCCTATAATCCTTCCAATGTATTAAAATAATGCACCAAATTTTGGTAATTGGGGTCGGGGCGTTAACCTTGTTCCTTTGAAAGAGCTACTTCTTAAAGGAAACATTCTTCTAGATTATAAGTAGAAAGAAATATTATGGCCAATGATATTACAGTATAAAACTAGACATGCCTTCCCCAGTGATTGTGTGTTATATAGGAAAGAATATGAATTTTAAACAATATGTCTTACATGTGGAACATCACGCTATAAGATTAATTAAAAAGTCAATTCTAATTCATTCTTATGTATAACATCTAACTTCATGAAAAATACACTAATTTCTTCTAATAAACCCATTATATAATTTTGATAAAGTAACTCTAATTTATTCTCATGTACTGATCATCATTATATAGGATTTAAAAAGGAAGATAATGGTATACATTAATACAATCTCTCACCAAAACCATTGGTTGATGAAGAATATTACAGTAGGTTAAAAAATAATAATTTGATATTTGTTAAGAAAATTATTTATGTTCTTATAAAAAATATTGGGATGAAATAATCTTTTTTTGAACTACAATAATATAGTTTTTTAGAGATAAAATATAACATTGATGTAATGCATGTTGAGGAAATATATATGTGATTTTTGATTAGAACATTATCAGACATAAGTGGGAAGAAAAATGATGGATGTATTTTTTTATTGGACATGATTGTTATGTGAATAAGTTTGGAGTTAGCTCCCAAATAAATGAAAATATATAAAATTTACCATTGTCTTGTGACACATTAAGAAAGAGTGATAATATGAATTTTTTATATTTCTGTTTGGAATAAAACATTCTTGTGGATATTCAAAAAATGTGTATAATTTCTTGTCAGTAATGGATTTCAAATTAATAGGTATAAAATCTTATGACTATCATGTATTGATGCAATAATATATATCGGTTGCACTATGATATATATTTACATTAGTATTTAGATAGAATATCATCACGTTTTATATTTTTTTCAGTCCATTTGTATCAATTCTATTGATCCAACATTTTAGATGAGTTTGAGAATGAAGATACTCTTATATATTACCAACTCAGAAGGAATTGTTTACCTAAATTTTTTTATATAATGGTTCATCTTTGTATTTACCTAGTTTATGAGATAATGATATACATTCTTATTTATTTACATAGGATGTATCAATTTGACAATTATATGGAAATTTTAATGGGATATGTTAAAAATCATTATCGGCCAGAAAACCCTACTATTCAAAAATATTTATCTAAATTTTTTTTGAGTTATATATAGATGATTTGTTTGAAGTGGAGCATATTGGCCACCCTATATCTCGAAATTTAATTATTTATAGTGAATAAAGAGATATTTATGACTTCAATGTAATGTTCATTACTAGTGATGAAGTGGTGCATGAACATTTATATATTTTGAAAAAAACAGATGATGTTGAATAATATATCTTATAACATATTACAGAATTAAAGATAGGATATCCCAAAAGAAATGAAATGTGGTTGATGATTAATCATAACAAGATTTTTTTTCATGGTATAATGATAATGTGAGAATAGATATATCTTCCTTAGAAAATTTTAAAATTTTGGTAGTGGAACCATATATTAATGTGATTACATGGAATAGTTTTGATATTAACGTGTACTGATTTACACTAAAAAGCTGGGTGACATGAGTACCATTCAAAAAAATAGTGTCATGGTTATTGTTGAAGTAGTGTATATTTCAATTACAAATGGTAGAAACCCAATTTCTTCTTTGTCGACATATTTTCGAGTTCATGATGATATATGGAAAATTGATTATACAAAATTTAAAGTCATTATGTTTAATTGTAACTAGGGTGATAGAAATAGTGTTGGGAAATATGATGATTGTGGATTTAGATTGTTTGATTTAAAAAAAATATTTAATTACATCGAGGAACCATTTATCATGGTTACAAAAGAAAAGAAAATTCATTATGTCATAAATCCATTGAATGATAAATGGTCTATTTTTTTGCATGGAAAAAGTTACCATTTTGGTGATAAGAATGATGTTGATGATGTAATTGATTTACATGATTTTTTTTCATTTATTACACGATTTTAGGAAAATTACAAAGACTACAAGGAAAACAAAGTGCATGTCATCTGTAATGATCATGATGACGGTGTATGGGAAAATAAAAAATTAGTCCCTTTGTTTTTCTAGTAATTATTTAATTTTTTTTTCTTTTCTTGAAACATACCCATGTGTGACTATTTTTTTACTTATATTTTTCATTCTAGTTTCTAAATATATATTTTTCTATTGATATGAATGTATACAAAATTCTGTTACACTATATTGTTTTAATGGTAGATACAAATAGAAAGGATCATTTACAAAGGTATATCACTTTTTCATATTCATAAATATTCTATTATATACTTATTTAATGAAATAATTATTTTATTTTGTAATTTTTTTCAGAACTATTGATGTGTCCCCCACAGATGAGACTTATCCAGTTATTATAGAGAAATCAATTTCTCAATATGGTAACTATGGTATTTCAGGTTTACCATAATTATCAGTTGATTGTGGAGATCAGAGATTATTTATTCATTTGGATTATAATAATAATGAAACTAGCCCAAATGTAGTTCATTTTCACTATTATAAATCAATGTTGATCCGTTGTAGGATTATTATTTTATATCCTAAATATATTTTTTTGATAAGATAGCAAAACAACATCATTGGGAGGCTGTTATGGTAAAATATATAAATTGATTTATTTTATATTGTTTTTTTGAATATTAAATATTTTAATGGACATTTTTCATTTATTCAATTATAGATGAAATTCACTTTCTAGGAATCAAATGAAATTAAGAGAAGACATCTCTCTTTAGTAGCAGTACGATGTAATGGTATTAAAACAAAATAGACAAAAAATTATTTTTGGGAAATACTATTTGAAAAACTATAAATTAAGTATTTTTATATAGATGAAGAAGCAATGAAATAATTTTTTGACAACAATCATGAATTAAAATTTATGGTATGATAATTATTTTACTTTGTATGAATTATTATATATTTATATAATTTCTTATTGGTCTATTTTTATGTAAAATTCTTCTTGATGATATCATCAAGATAACTAGTTGAAAAATGTATACCCCCATACATTATCACATTGAGCATATCCATTATTGGAGTAGAAATTTATTGAAGAAAAATTTGAATCATTAAGTGATTGATATAGTTGTGGTCCAGAAAAGTTCAGGTTTATTCCTCCATCTTCTACCAATTGATGTGAAAATTAGGAACAACTATGAACAAGGAAAATTAAATGTATCTTACATATGAAGCAAATGATATACCTGATAATATATTAAGAAAATATTATTTATTTTTCATGAATTTTTATATTTGGAATGTTAGGGGATATAAGGTGGGTGTTAGTATTTGGAATGTTAATGTCTAGAGTAAGAAATAAAAAGATGAAAAAATAGAATCCTTATATGTTGAGATGTTAGAGTTGAAACAATATGTGGGAGATCAAATTCAAGTAGTCATGAAGAAGTATTTGATATGTCACTTGAAATGAAAGTCACAATATTCATAGGCTTCCCAGCCTTCCAAGCCCACCCAGCCTACCCAGGCTAGTAACATTGATCTTACACCTCCATCCCATCCCTACTACCCTACCCAACCTACCAACTTTGATCATCAACCTCCTCCCACAGACCAAAAAATATACTACGAGTTTTTTATAGGAGATCATCTTGTATAAATAATTATGGTAGTGCTCGTATTGTTGGGTGAAATTATTTAAATTAGTAAACAATGAAGATGGGTCAGTTTAGAGTATCAGTACATGATATTATTGATTATAATTATCTAATACCATTTTATATAAAACATATTTACATAGTTGGGAACTTTATGGGTAATTTATTAGTATGGGCAATTGGTCTTCATCATTATATATCGTATGAGGTTTGTGATTTTTTAAATATTAATTACATATTATTTAGAATTAAATATAATGGTGTCTGACAAGTATCTTATATATTATTATCTAAAAGAAAAATAAACTACACAATTGAAAAAACACATTTAATAACAATCGACTATAGATACATTTGATATTTATTATGGGATACAAATATTGTCTAAGGATTATTCATTTGTTAATAATATATATTATTTTTTATGAATTCCAATTGATGAAGAATATATTATCTATTCATATTACTAAATTAAGATATCAGTAATGTAGTTGAATTTGATGATCTCCAACTGAATGTGTTTTAGTTCTTTTCCATGTAAATAAATTGATGTTGGAATTTTGATTTTTTAATAGATATATGGTTTAAATTGACTAGTTATAATTATTTTTTAACTTATCAATCTACGCATGATTATTATAAAATATGACAACCCAACCTTTTATGGTTTTATATATGAAGAATACATTTCCATGAAATAAAAACATGTGTAGAATCCTAGTATAGATGTATATATGTGTGTGTGTGTGTGAGAGATAGAGAGAGACAGAGAGAGATTATCACATAACGAGATTGGATGTTGGTTTTTTCATTTCATTTTTTGTAAGAACATACACATAATTAAAAACTAATGGTTATTATAATATCTTAACTTTTGAAATTTATTTCATTGTAGGGGGAATTGGATGTTAGCCGTATTCCTCTAAAGTGAATGCAGCTTATATTGGTTTTTTATTTATCAATTAGTGTTCAAAATATTTTATACACTTTATTAGACATGTATGTTGTCTTCTTAATAATATCATTATGTTCCATTCTTATTTTTTATACTTCTATTATAACTTCATATATAAAAAAATATGGTTCACTCAAATAATTAACAAATAAAACCTCTTGATAAAGAATACAAATGCCATGAATTATGTGAATGTAAAGGTAACTATTTTTTATATTAGATATTGTTCAAAATTTTTGATATATTTATATATATTGTCTTTTTAATGTCTAATAACTGTAGTGTATTCTTCATCAATGACATGTTGAATGTTTTTATTATCTTCTACGATTCATGAAAGAGACAATCCCAACTGGAGTAACTACTCAATTTCATAAGGATAGTTATTTTTTTCTATCATAGAATTGTAATTTTTTATATCATATCATTCTTTGATATTGTAGACATTCAAAGATATCGATTCATATACATAAACTGAAGTTAACAACTTCATCCTTCATTTTCAAACTATTTGGTAAGTCCAATTACAATTTGAGGTATCTATAATCTAATATTTTTCAATAATATTAAATTTTTGTAATCAAATTTTTTTAAAAAAATATTTCTTTTGTTATAATAGGTGTTTGAAATCAATGATATATAATGAATGTTTAAATAATAAAAAATGAGCATGTCATCAATTTAAGGTATTTTTATTTTAATTATACATTATAATATGAATTCATAGATTTTTTTTATTAACAATATAAAATGATGTATATTCTTACTGTTGTTTATTTAATAATAAATATTTTTTTATGGTTGTTTACCATTTTTTGTTACATGTAAAAGTATTATTTCGGTATTTAAATATTAATCATTTTATAAAAACAATTTTTTAGTTTCGGCATTGGATTTCTTAAAAACTAACGGCTATTTTTATCAAAAAAATACAAGGTTTTTAGTGTTTCATTATCTAATAAACAGATAAAAAATGGTTTTCCGCAAAAGTTTATAATAAAATGATGCAAAAAATTGTGTTTTTTTGGATTTTCAGTATCTTTTCATATCATAAATGATGCCTAAATCGGTATTTGGTGTTAGTTAATTTGTAAAATTGATGTTTAATACTAATCATGGAATCATTTTCAGTGTCGGGTTTTGAAAACTGACACCAAAAAACATATATTTTACATTTCCATTATATGTGTTAGTTAAAAACCAATGTTAAGTAAATATTTTTCACTAGTTATAAAGACTCTAATAGAAGAGGTATAGACTATGGGGCCCATCCCAATAAATAAAACATCTCTAATATGGTACTAAAAATATGTTAAGGGTTCATTCCTAGAACCACATGGGGACACCACAAACCCAATATGAATCATATCTCTACATAGAGGATCATATTCCAATGATTAAATAGACACTACTGAAATAGCCTAAAGGATGGCGGATTAACACCCTACTTAGAAACATAACATTGATTCCATAAACCCCACCTTGTGTTTAATGATGTTAGAGGATCACACTCTTGTGTTATAGAGTGACACAAAAACGACATCTGAGATTCATCCCTTAGAGGGGATCACAATTATGGAATGTATGTGTAATACCACAAAATATCTTCAAAAGAATGGACATAGGGGAAAACACAAGTTATATTATTCTAAATTAATTTGATGAAGACATCCAAGGTGCCTCTAAGGGAGTAAAAATGTGTAAGTAGAGTACAAAAAATTACTTACTCAAACAAGATCTTCTTGTGTGGTGTTTTCTCAAATATCATGCAAACATCTTGATACAAAGCATATAGAAAGTGTTAACTACATGAACATGTCACTTGAAATTGAACCCATGTAGTATAGTAATTTCTATGTACCACTTCTCATGCCCATTTAGAAGCCTATGGATGGAAAGTCCTTTTCATGTCTAATTAAACACCATCAATAAAACCATGCCATCCTCATCATGTCAATGTAAAATTTGTATTACCTGAAGATTCCTCTTAGAGGGGTCACAAAGAATGTGGCCATGTCACAGGTTGTGTGATATTTAACTCACCATAAAACACTATCACTTTAGCCATGATTCCCACATAGAATGTAATCAAGAAATACATGTGTGTATTTTAGTATTGTAGGGATCCAACATCCCCATCCAAAACATCATCTTATTCTTCACTAGTGCCAACACCCCTGCCAGAAACTATATATCAGGGTAGGTTGAGGTTTACCATCATCGCTGGCTAGAATGTATTGTCAAATATTCTCAGTGTACAATTTGATTATCCAGTTCCTCACTGTTCCTCTGAATCAAGAATAACATGAACCAAAAATCCATCGGATCCACATCATAATTTCCACCGCCTTCATTACACCTTGATTCCACAGTCAATCTCTAACTGCACCTATGTTATTGATCTTTTGTACCAAAGAATAACCATGAAAATTTCATATATTTTGAATTCATCAAACCATGGGCCAAAAAGAAAAACATTGATTAATGTGTGAAAAAAAATGAAATTAATGATTCATAAAAGACATACAATACACCTTATCATTTGTTTAATTTTTCTTGATTCATTTTTCATGATAACAGTGATTATATAGGAATAAAAGAGAATGAAAAAAAATAAAATTCCATGTATTAAAATATATGAATAATTCTTGTAACAATAAATAATTTGGAATTGATCATTGATCATATGGAATTATAAAATAGGATAGTAAGAAAACATCCATACCTAGATTTTTTATTCATCATTGATGAATAATGGTTCTACACTATCATCTTTAATGAGATTAATCAACTACATTAGCACAACAGTCCTCTATATTGCCGCAATGTATTGTTTTTTTCCCTGAATTATATCTTACAATCATATAGATATACAGGGCTTTAGTGGTAAACCCTGAGGAAAATATTGTAACTTTATATTTAATTGATATAATTTCATTTTATCAAATAAAACAAAATAGGTCAAATTAATTTATTGATATTATTAATTCACCACCATTGATGAATTTTTTCACAAATGCAACATGTAGTAAACTATTATATTACATGTGAGGTAAAAACTATTTTAAACTCAATAGATCCATCATATTTATGAAATGGTCCTCTGTTCATGATTTCTAACCCATTTTTTGGAAAACTGCTTGCTCCTATCATTTAATATATTTAAAATAATTCATAAATTTTTTCTAGATAACTGGGCTTTGAAATCCCATTCCCTCATCGTGCATGGTCTCGAAAATATATAATATAATATCAAAATATATAATAAATTGAAAATCATAGTCATTCTATTTCCACCACATTAATTATTTTCATCCAAAATTAGAAAATCCTACTAAAATTATGGAGGTATTTCACTCCCATCATTGTACACAATCCCATGAACTCTCATGATGATTCATGTAACGCTATGAGAGACAAAAATGGGATTTGAACCCCAAAAAAGGATCATATCCTGCTGATCCTAAATCTATAATGGGTACTGAGTAATGGACAATGTATCCTCAATGTTATACTCATCTAAGTCAACAAAATTCATCAATTTTTTAATGTATCTCTTCAGATATCATGTGTGTAATACATCTTGTTCCTATTCCATCTATGGTTGTAGAGAAATGTGTTAACCCACCCCTCCAACCCCACCTTGTATCTGGACGGGAACATTGAATTTCATAGACAATTTTCATCAATATCCATGTCACTTAAATATTATGTTAAGGTGATAACCACAACAACAAATTTTCTAACTCCTTGAACATTAGATGTCTCTCACGTTTGTCTAAATAAGGATTCTGATATATCTATTTATTCCACATATATTCTCAGTTGATGTTCACATTTTTATAGTATATCAAACCAACTTTGGTCCAATGAGTTCTACCTCTACTATATCAATCCAAAAATTTGGTGACATTCTAGTCTTCAATAATAGGCCCCAAATTGATCCATACCAATGTCGGAATTTTATCTATTTTTCTACAGTAATACCAACAAATATATATGTTCCACCACTCTATGGATACATTCCCTCATGAAGTTCTGAATCATGTCCCTCAATATCTATATGTTCTGATCTATATTACCTTCATCATGAGTGTTAAATTCCATGCTCAAGGGTAACCGAGTCAAAACGACCTCCTACAATCCTATCCATAAGAAAAACATGAAGTGGGAATGATGTTTCAAAATGATCGTCAAGAGAATACCATTGGGTCAGACTATATCAAGCATGAAGAGGCATCCAAATCTCTCTACTGAACTCTTTTGTCAAATATTTTTGATTTGGGAAGACATGATGAGTTGGTTTATGATTACTGAGATGGAACTGAATCTACTTGATGAATGCAGTAGCACCATTATAAAGTACATGTATATCCCATCCCACTAAAACTCTAGTACCATAAGGTATTGAGCTCATCCTTCTAGAACTAGGTTCATAGAATTCACTTGATGATAACAGAGGCAAGACGACACAAACTCAGAAACACAAAACTTCATAAATGACCAAAAAAACAAAATTTGTAGGTTGTAGTGCATATTCGCTACACGATGATGTACCAAAAATGGTAAATATTAAAATCCAGCATCACATAATTGAAAAATATCAAATTTACCATCATCCATCCTCTAAAATGGTTGAAATTATCCATCAGGAGAACGTCCAATGGATGTAAAATATTTTAATGATTCATAGTCAGTATCTCCACAATTATCATACCCAAGTCAATATAAAATATATGGGGTAACAACCATTGACTATATTGTTTCATAACCATCCATTTACACTACCGAATACATCAAAAACACTAACTACTCTGACATATCAACCAAAAATTACAAACAAGATATCATTCTAAGAGAATATACCACTATGTTTCACATTCAATGAGTATAGAAAATTTCAAATTTGTAGTACTAAAATAAATATGGCCATTATCTCTATATCATGATAATTAATTTTTCTTCTTATACATACTTGAAACTCTTATGTTCATAAAAGACTATAAACTGATCTCCTATTAGGTTGTGTTGCACATATTGAGTGTGAATACTACCATATCTAACACCTTATTGTGGGTGTTGTATTTCATCTCATCTTGAATCAACTAAAAATAATGATAGGCTATCATCTGATGACTCTACGGTAGCACACATACATTAGTGGTTCCTTATGCATCAAATAACACTACATGCATGGAACCCTCTTATGGAAATATCACAAATGGAGTCCTCACCAACCTCTATCTCAATTAATGAAAGTATTTCTTGAACCATTCCATAAACACAAAAGGATTCCACTTCCATGTCAAAGAAATCATATGTGACGTTATTTTTTAGAAATTGGGTTCAAACCTATGATAGTACCCTTTTAACCTAAGGAAACTCAACACCTTGATTAAAATGTTGGGTGGATCCAAAGAAAACACTGCCTCAACCATCATTGGTCACATTGCTAATAATTCTTTTATATTTATGTGTGCCATTATATGCACCTCAGGTATAAAAAAAATAACTCAAGAACATCCCTAACACTTTCTCGTAATGTGTGTTAATAATCATATCAATTTACTCAGGTTATCTTGCTAATATGTTGAGTACACAAGGATATCATCAATGAATGAATCTATGAACTGGTGTATGAAAGGTAAAATTATTATGTTCTGGAGTCCTATGAATAGTATTTAGGATTGCTTCTAGTCAAACAAAATCATAATGTGCTCAAAAAGAACATAAAGAGATATAAATTTTTTCTTCAATATATCCTTGTCCCTTACTTATACCAGGTGATAACCTGATATATGGTCAATATTCAAGAAATGTGTCACCACTGTCATTAATTTAAAGATTTATATTATCCATGATTGTGGAAACTAATTCTTCACGACCACCTAGTTCATGCGCTGGTATCGCACAATTTACTTAATTAACCTCCCAACATTTTTGGAAAAAAATCATGTGGTCTTCCAATGGGGGAACACTGTGTCCCATAAATCCTTTATCCTTCCAGTCCTCTAACTACACCCTCATCTCATGAATAATTACTGGAGAAATATGATATGTTGGAGAAGATATTCATGTCATATTAGTTTTAAATTTAATGAATTTTTATATCTCTCACTAAGGTGGTATTCCTTGAACATCCTAAAAAAGGTCATCCTCATAATCTTCCAGTGCCTTATAAAACTGGTAAGCCATATCATCCACTTATTCAATAGTCAATCTAGCCAACTACTGACTGATCATAGACACTCTACAATTATATAGTTCATCATACTCTATCAATGATTCCTTTTAACCAAAAAAGGAAGACATCACCCCATCACTTCATACACACAATGTCCTCTACCTTAAACATTCAATCTAGTCTTGTAATGTGGATATCTCTTCCTTGACTAGAATGATGCCATATGTAATTTTAAATCCTAGAAATATATCTCAAACTAAACTCTCACCTCTATGATTCATAACAAACAAATAGGACATGTGAGCAATTTATAAATAACACCTTTTCAGAGTCGAAAAAATAGAGGTCGAGCCATCATATCAACCTGAATGAATTTTTAAAAAAAAATTGAAGTTTAAATAAAGGAATGATTCACATATGTGATTATAAATATTTTAAATATAGTAGAAAAGACACAAATTTTACATCATATATTCTCTAGATCCTTAGCTTAATATTCTTTACTGCTTGCATATGGACTGATGCCTAACAAATATTTTCGTGAGCCGGACATGGACCACTTGGGGTGTTGGTTATAGAAGGTAAAACTCCTAACAACATCTTTCTTATCTATTGGACCCACATAAATTTTAACTTTTATATAGTCCCCCATTCCTCTTAATGTATTTATAACATGATAGTTAATTGACCATATATAGATTAGTTGTACGATATGTTAGAAAATCCCAAGCCAGATGTCTATGACCCCTACAGGAGTGACACCAATTATGCTTCATCTAATTAGAAATATCCTAATAAACATGGACCACAGAAAAAATTTCGTGATATCACCTTATGAAGAGTATGGCATGATTTTATCCTTGCATTTGTATTGAAAATCAGAATGCTAAGGTGTTAGCTCTTGGGTTCCCTCTACCAGGACCCACTGTTGGTTCCTTCCCTTATAGGAATCTCTCCACCACCATTTCCTACTCATGTACACTATAATATGCTTCAATAAAAATCGTAACTATTATATATCAATAATCATTGTGTAATACCTACTATTTTTTCACTCAATAAATAATGGATATCAAACTATATCCATCGAAATTCATGATACATAAATAATACTCCAAAAAAACTGTCTCATGGACATATTGGTTTGTTGTTGATCCTGAAGCTCAATTTTGTGCACTGATCACATCATGGATAGATATAACTCATCCAAGAATAGATTCCCAATGTCTATCCATGAGAGAGTTATCTGATCATGTGACTATGTAACTATTTTCCACCATATCTGAGTATATCCCTAAATAATACTCCCAATGTGGACCTCCATCTTATCAATGGGAATCCTCAAAAGGTGTAAAATTCATGTGACTTCCCCTTGGTAGTACTCATCATCCTATGGTTATGGCGCTCCCAAAACATGGGAGTTCATTGCCTCTAAATCTAAAGTAGCACATTCATCCTACATGAATCCTCATTTAGAAAGGCTAGTGCTAGCTTCTACTCAACGGGTGGTCTAATATCTATTAAACAACATGTAGGTTCTATATTTTGTATATAAACATACACTAAACCCTTTTCACTCAAAATATCATCCAAGTGAACACACATGGTAATCTATGATGGGTATCCACATAATGTTATTCAGAAATAAACAAGATGTTCCATTGTCAAATATTACATATAGGGAGCTGACTCAAGAAGTACATTGAACAAAAAACCCATTCCAATATGATGAATTTATTAATTTTCTCCCAATAACAAATGCATGTATATACCTAGCTAAAATAAATGTGATCATAATCTTATCATATAGAAACATCTACCACAACACTAACACTATAGTTTCTATCAAAAAATCCAAACTAAAATTTTTAAAAATTGTTTCCCCAATATAATCTCGTTTTATAAAATCATAAGTTAGAATTCACTAATATGATTCCACTCTATCATGAAATGTCCTACCAGGGCTTGAACTATGAGCACCCAATTCTCACCTCCAATACATCTGGGGACAGAGATGACCAGTGAGTATGAATATACACAAATGGGGACACTATACTAATGTACATGTACATATACAAACTAATAACACCAATACCATTCATTGTTGAATTATAAATAAATTGAGTCCTACTAATGAATAAATATAGGATCCGACAACCAGAGTATGAAATTAATGTAATGAAAACCAAAAACAAGGAAATTAAAGAGAATAAAAAAAACTACATTGATTCAAAACTAATTATAAGATAAAGACTATGATAAAAGGATATATTTGGAAACAACCTCAAGCTATCTGTATTAAGATACCCTCCACCTTCTCTGTATCCTCCTTGGACACCATTATTGTAACATTAATCTGCATAAGATGTGAAAGGTGTTGGAAGAGCCCATGTAGGGGTGAGAATAACAATACCTAGAAAGACAACCCAAAAACACATAACATGAAGCATAATCTATAGTTAGCTAAATACAAGGATATAACAATATATTTATAATATAAAACTCCAATATATAATCAGTAAGTACATTGTACCACTAGGTGTTCATAACCAACATTCAACAGAATGAATATACTCGAAGTGATTCCATTTTTGTGAGAATATAATCAATGATCTATTACATAAATAAAGAATCTCATAGATGAGGCTGGATCAATAGAACCCACACAAGGAAGATAATTGGGATAATATTATAATAAAAATCATATTGGGGGTCAAAAATTGAATCTCTAGGGGACACCAAAAACCTTTTCATAATCTACCATCTATGTAGGGGATCATAGAACAAGGATATAATAAAAACTACTGATATAGATAACTAAATGTAGGATCAATTCCCTTTCATATGGTGGTATTGACGATTCCATAAACTCTTATTAGGATATAAATATGATAGAGGATCACACTATAGTCTCATGGAGGGACACCATAAACATTATAAGGGACCCATACTCGTGGAGAACAACCATCCATAAATGTTTATGGATTATCATATTATACCCTTGAGGGAGTGGACCATGTGGAAGACAACTCAACTGGCTCTAGTCTGAACTAAATATTAATTGATCATTAAGCTCTCTATAAGGGATAATATGGTGTTTATGTAGAGTTTAAGGAATTATTTTCTCAACCATGGGTTCCCCTTGTGATACAACCTCATAGAGCCTAAAAACCTCATCATACACATAATGTAGAAAGTATAACCATTGTATAAAGGATACATGAAATTATGCCCATGTTACCTAGACATGGCCATCTACTCTTTGATGTACCCATGTATTAGGCTGTGTACAATGGGATATGTCCATATCGAAGTACAATGCATATCCATGGACATGTACTCCTGAATATTATTTTGGAACTTCCAAACTAATCATTGAGTAATCATGGAGGGGTTGTATAGCATGTGAACATGTTCCAAGATGAGTGATATTTAACTCACGTGGAATCCCTAGTGTTATGGCTAGTGGTCACACACGACCTATAATCTATAAATACATGTTGTGTATATGGGTATTTTTTATATCACTCACAATATTCCTCCACATCATCTTACATATCACCAAAGGAACCATCCTCTTAAGAATATAGTTATTTGGAGTTAGGTAACAATTTTTATAATTACTGGCTAGAATTTGGCCTCATATATAATCGAGAAATGATATATCAATCTAATCTATCTCCTCTCTTCAAAACTAAGAAGAACAAGAACCAAAAATACATATAATCCATCATCGATAATCCAACACTGTCATATCACCATGATCACACTTTCAATCATGAACCCCACCAAAGGTATCAATCTGTCACACCAAATAATTATATTTCAATGATCAAATACCACATATTTATCGAACCAAGAGGAAAAAGGAAAAATTATCGTGAATGTACAAAAAAATATAAATAAATCCACATTCAGTAAAAATGTTATTAAAAACCTCAAATGTTTTTCTACATTAATTGATTTGTTTTTGTAGAAAAATAAACATGAAGAGGACTAAAAAATAACCAATCTAAACCCAGAAATTTAAATCTAAATATGATGTTAATATCAACATTTTAAATTAATTTATTTTTGTTCCTCAGGGATTCAAAAATGTGATGGAAAACAAAAAATCGATCATCCTACCTAAAGTTTGTATCTATAATTGATAAATAATGGTTAACTGTTTTCATTATTGGTGAGATATATAAACAATTTTGGCATAGCATTCTTCGATCTGGTCGAATTCCATCATTGTTTTCCAAAAATGCCATGAAACTGTCATCTAGATATCCAGGGTTAGATGGGCATCCCTAAAAAAAATTATAACCATATATTTATAAGAGGGAAGGTCATTACAAAATATAAAATAAATTAACTATTTTTAATTTTTTTAATTTTTTAATTTGGACCCTAAGAAGAATATTTCACAAAAACCACACAATGACAATGATTATTTCATGCATTGGGTAAAACGAATTTGGTGAACTCAACAATGCCCCTATATTTCTTATCAAGACCACCATTCAGAAGTTATTATGAATATTTAGAATGAAATACAATGTATGAAATTAATATATTTAATATATTTCCAAAATTTATTCAGAGTACATCATGCCATGGAATCTGATGTCTTCTCCATGGATGATCTTGTAAATAATCTATATATTATCAAAAAAAATTCACATACAATCTATGTTATTATAATATTAAGGAATTCATAGGTTATGAAAAATATTTATTATGTGCTCTTATAGTCGATATGGAGTTCCTCTAATGGTCGAATGGTTATGATGATAAGAAAAAAAAGTCTGATGTTACAATATAAAATATTAAAAAAAATTATAAATTAATTTCAACCCCCTCACATGTCATATTTTTTGGGTAATGAATCATTGGAATTTCCAAAAATGGATATGGAAATTCATCAACTATCATATAGAAGGCCATAATGAAAATTAATTTCAAAGAGACATGAATATGATGAGAAACATGAAGGAAGAATAGAAGGATCCAACATTGGATTAATGGATAAACAATTAAATTACAATGAATAACAAAATACTTGTCCGTAAACCACATTTTTTTAGGTTCAATAGACACAATCCTCCACCAATTATAGAGGTCTATGTTAATTATTATTCGATCACTATCACTAAGGTTGAACATGAAAATGATGTTATACAATTTAGACATAAAATTCAATAAGGAATGAATTTTTTTTTTCTATTTAAATGAATTACTTCATATAGTATATGTTTTCAAAAAATATTTAATGAAAACTATGAAACCTTTAAATAAACATATCCATAGAAACACATAGTGGTGTAGAAAACACTGACGAAGTGTTTGAATATTATCCAATTAGAGTGTGTGGGGAGATACATATATAAAATATCATCATACTTCCCTTAGTAGAATTTTACATTATACATGGTATGGATTGCATCACATGGTCTAGATATCTGATCAATTGTCTAGTAAAGGAAATAAATTTCATTATTTGGAAGTATTCCATGATCCTATATAAATGCAAGGAAGATCATGAATTTTCATTGCAAAATCCTTCATAGGTGTGCGTTTTTATTTCTAGTAAGGATGAAAACCAATCATAAGAGGATGAATAAAATTAATGTATCACTATTTATGAAATACACATTACTTGGGGTTAACCTAATATATTCCAAAAGAGTTTCACATAAATACACAAAATCATATGGTATAGTTTTCAATAGAAATCTCACTTTAAGAAAACCCAATATATAAATTCCATTATAGGACATACTCGATTAAAAATGTGGTGTTCATGAACTTATAAGAAATGTATTTAGGCACATTTTTAATAGGAAATAGAGAATCAAATTGGGGTTCAGAAATTCACATTTCCAGTAAAAATGATTGAACAATGGGATTTTTCTTGATTATTGATAGCTTGATAATATATCTATACTAATAAAGTTCTATAGTGACCCAAAATTTTCATAAATTACTAATACATCATTATAATAATAATGAAATAATGATATTACACCATGATGATCTAGATGTTTAGTGTCTTGGTAAAACTAGGACCAATCACACCATTTACAACATCAAGCATAAACATGTATTTAATTCATTTTTCACCTTATTCTTATTGTCTCTATAAACAATTTTAGAACACATAATAACCTAAGGATATAAATAAAACAGGGTTGAGATATAATCCTGGTAACATGATATATAAGAACAATATATCATTGGGTGAGCATAATAAAAACATTATCTTTAAATAAAATCAAGAGTGGAAATATTAGACAATGGAAAAGAAAGTGGAAATGCATAAAAATAAAACATCATGTCATAGTGGTCATATACCACAAATAGTTATGAAAAAGGTAGTATCATGTTGACACATCATTTCACATTAACTCATGATATTAATCACTTTACACAATTCATTTGACAATTGAATAATTTCTAGCACACCCATCACATTCAAAAATTCATATTATGCTATTAAATTAATGGTGCACCCGTCAAATCTTAACATTTTCATTATCATGCATGCCACAAAATAAATAAATCAATAATGAACATAAAAATACCTATAAATTAATTGGTTTCAACTCATAAGATAAAATTTACACACAATTTTTTCCAAAAAAGAACAAGGAATAACATACATGATTCAAGAACTATCAACCATGAGTGAGAAGTAAAAGGTGTGTTCCTGAAAGAATAGTTTTTTGGAAAACATTTTTTTTTTCAAATAAACTACAGTGAAAAAAAATTATATCATTGAAAAGTAATGTAAATGATGAAAAAATTATTTTTTAAGCAGTAACACTATAAAAAGTTCAGTGAAATTGGCAGAACCAGAAAAAAAATGTTGGGTTCTAGATATTTAACTTAACTTGTATTTAAATGAATTATTAACATTAATGTCAGGTATAACCACATCAGATTAATTAAATAACAATTAAATAAACTTGTTTACCTTAATTAAGATATTTTAGGATTTTTTAGATTAGTTATAGAGTTTAACTACATTTATCAGGAATAAATCTTTTTATGGTTTTCTAGGGTAGTTCACATGAATTCATAAATGGTAGTTTGTGTAGTACAAGGATAAACATAAGAAACTGATCTCTGATGTTATTAATGTTATTAATTGAGTATAAATTATCTTATAATGAACTATTTTATATAATATTTGATTAATCATTATATTTTTATTTAATTATGATTATTTAGGTTAATTCGGGCGGTTTTTCAACCATAACAATCTTGATTAGATACATCAATTAGTAATATGTAAAAAATTTAGATCCAGAACATTAAATACGATTTAATATATTTTAAAAAAAATTCTAATTTAAAATGGTTTCATGTACATATATGATGGAGATAAAGGAATCTGAAAACAAGTCGTTCTTGTAGGTGAAAAATTAACACCTCACGAACAATTTTTTCTTTTCTAAAATTAAAAGAAGAGGATAAGGGGGTTGGATTATATATTAACTGATCGTCATCATATAATTTTGGTATATGTATTATAATTGATTTACCATACCATTTGGATGTGGATAGGTGGGGAGAGATTAAGAAAATAACTTGAAATTGGAAGGAACTTAAAGGAAAGAGAGAGAACAGGTATTTACCTCTTGAATCCACCTCTTGAGATCCTCCTTATAGAACTTAGGCTTGGTATTTTGATGAGACCAGAAGCTATTAGATGTGAGGTAGAGGATAGAAATGGTTTTTGGGAAGAGTTTAGGAATGGAATTAATCTTGATAAGAGTGAGGAAATGAGGGTGTGTAGGTGGTATTTATAGTAGAGGGGAGAGGGTTTCTCTTAATGTTTTAATCATTAGTTTATTAATTTCCACTAAGAAAAGAAATTGTGATTATAACATGTCCAAAAATATTATAGATGGCATTCTATTTTGAATTTTTTTTTTCTGACAACACTTTTGATGCTAGGAATAGGGTATTTAAATTGTAATTTATTTATATGGTAAATTAATGTATTTTACAATTTACCAAAAAAGCATGAATTTAAAAAAAATAGTAAAAATTAAACATTTCTATTTTTCTACATATTGAATTAGAATATAAAGTCCATTTTTCAGAACTAATTTTATATACATTTTTATTTGAATTTTTAATTAAAATCAAAATTTATGAGTAAAACAATATTTTCAAAATTAAAACTAATTTCATAATGCATTGAAAAATTACATAAGGTCATATAAAATTATTTTAATTCTATATGAAATATAATTGTAAATTTATTAACACATATTAAGAAAATAAAAATTCTTTTAAATTATTAAATAAATTAATATTATTTATTTATGCCTTTAAAAAATAAAAATATGTTTACTAATATCAAATTGTCTTATATAAGATGCTTAAATTTTATTTAATCATTCATGGGTAAGGTTACAATTGTTATAGATGATTTATTATTCTTATGGGGCATATTACTATTCATAGGGATGGGTTACTATTTGTATGTGTAGGTTACTATTTTCCAAAAAAAAAATTGTTTGTCCTATCAGACTCCAATCATTTACTAATCAAAATTGTGCAAGTCAAATTTTCAAAATTCAAAACATATAAGTGGAAAAAATATGTTTAATGATAGCATAGTATTTAGTTTCATTATATATCATTGTGCCTCATGGTGTTATTATAATATAAGTCATAATTATATAATGGGAATTCTGTTGAGAAAACTTTGGGTCGTTACATTCTTTCACCCTTATGAAATTTCCCCGTTGATATTTTGTTTTACATAAACAGGTGTGGGTACTTATCCTTCATCGAATTCTCTGATTCCCATACTAATTATTCAATAATATGGTTCCTCTACAACCCAATTTAAATTTGTGTATTCATATTACATAGAACATTGTCTCTCTAGAGAAAAATCTTTACTGGCTTCTCCTCCTAAAAGAGATCATCATCCTGCTGTACCATCTCTGAGTTCAGTACATGTGAGTGATTTGTTATGTACATCCTCAAAAGTGATACATGAATCACATCATGAATTAGAAATATATTTTGTGAAAGTGAAATATGATTACCCATGACTATTATCCAGTCAAGACTCTCAAAGGTAAATATTCATTGGGCTTCACATCCATTTATTTCTAAACTGCATGACTCTATTTCATAGTGATATGTGAAGGAAGATATTATATCCAATTCTAGTCTCCAAGACCATTTGATAGTTTTCAGCATAGCACATTTCCAAACACTGAGTAGTTTTTATATGATTTTGTAAAACACGAACCATATGAATCATCTTTGGAATAAGATCGAGGACAAGTAGCTTTCATTCCAAAATAGCATCTCAATAGTTTGTAGTTCTACATTTCTTTCTATAAAAAGCTTTATATGGAACCATTTGATTACTTGAGTGGATGATATTTTTGAATGTGAACTCAACCAACGGGTGATGCTGATCCTATCCTCCTTTGAAGTCCAAAGAGCAGTCTCTTAGCATTTCATCAATCATATGAATAGTCTTTTAGTTTGGGGGTGAGAGGTTGTGCTGAAATTTAATTCAATACTCAAATCATGTCGATTGATTATCTAGAATTTTGATGTGACCTTTAGATAACGATCGAGGCAATTGATAGTGCAACACCATGAAGTCTCACCATTTCCTTCATGAATATCATCAAAATTTGGTGAACCAATATATCTTCTTGAATAATGATATAATGGGTAGTATTGGTGAGTTGGTCCGCAATAACTCAGATCACATTATTTATATTTTACATCTTCGAGAGACCCATGACAAAGTCTGTTTTGATATTCTCACATTTTCACATTGTTAAATGAAAATGGTTGCTCACCCCTTTGGTCTTTTTTTCTCTTCTTCAACTTATTGACATACCATGAACCTTGATATATATTTCCAAAATAACTTTGTTCATTTTGTCCCACTAAAATTGTTCTAGGAGGTCTCGGTACATCATGGTGCTACCATGATGTATAGTAAAAATTAATCTTTGTGCATTCTCCAATATCTCATTCTTTATCCCGGGTTATGAAGGCATAAAAAGACACTTTAAAAACTGAATCACAACATCATCATCAATATAGTACTCTTGCATATTAAATTCCATTACTGTATTCAACTTCTTATGTAACTCGAGATCATCCCTTCATGCCTCCTTAATCATCTCTTGGATTGATGGTTGTGAAATCATTTGGGAAAGGTATGATGTATTCTCATCCCATATGATTCAAAAAATCCATCCTATGCATATCTTACAAGGTAGGGTCATTCTGATTCTTTAACATGGATAGTGTAGTCTATTCTATTCTTCATAGATCATCATATACCTTTTTCTCTTTTCTAGAATGATAGTGAATAGAGAAATTGTAGTCCATGATTAGCTCTAACCATATTTTTTGAAGCATGTTGAGCTCATTTTGTGGGAATATATACATTAAGATCTTGTGGTAAGTGTATTTGTCACACTTCATTCCATAAATGTAGTGATTCTAGATTTTCAAGGAATAAATCATTTCATCCATCTCTACGTCATGCGTTGAGTTGTTCTACATAGGGATCTTCAACTATAGTGAGTCATAGGCAAGAGTACACAACCCAATCCATTTTTTGATGCATCACTATATATCTCAAAAATATATCCTCTTTTCGATATTGTGAGAACATGTGCATTGATCATCCTTATCATTATCACCATGAGGCTTCCCTCACATTCTTTCATCCATAAATTTTTTTTCCACTTCTTGGTTAATATAATTAGCATGATTTAAAATCATGACAAATTTCTCACCAAACGTCGGTAGTACCCATATATTCTATAAATACTATGTATTTCTTGGGACACGAGAGGGATTAGGACATTCCTCAATCACCTTAATGTTTTTAAGGGTCTGTATAAATTCCCTAACATGTGATCATAAGTCCAAAATAACATGACTTGCATCATCAAAAAGTGACACTTGCTGAACATGGAGTACAACATATCCTTTCTCAATGTTGGAAACATAAGTCCTAGATGTTCTTCATGTTCCCCATTTCACATGGATCATATAATAATATCAACAATAAATAACACAAAAAATATTTTGTTGTAAAGTCTAAAGACCCTATTCATCATATCCATGATGATTTCTGGGATATTTGTATGTCCAATGGGAATCCCCATAAAATCATAATGCCCATAAATTGTATAGAGGGTAGTATTCTAAATATCATCATGTTCACCTTTAGCTGATGATATCCCGAATGAAGATCCACCTTCAATGTGTATTGGGAGATTATTAATTGATGAAATAGGTCATCAATCCTTGGAAGAGGTTACTTGTTCATTATGGTGATTTGGTTATGTTCCGGATAATCAATACACATTCGCATTGCTCCATCATTTTTCATCACAAAGAGCACTGGAACACCCCAAGGTGATGCACTAGTGATTATGAACCCTCTATCCAAATTCTATTGTAGCATCTTCTTTAACACCTCTAGTTCAATAGGATCCATCCTATATAGACACATTCAGATAATATTTTCTCCCGGTATGAGTTATATTTAGAACTCTACCTCACTATCTAGGTTAATTCTAGGTAATTCATTGAGAAATACATCATTTTATTTCCTCATGATAGGACTTTTTTAAATGAATGTCACATTCTATTGACTCAACTAATTTACTGAGGTATGCTTCTTCCTAGGGAATCAATACCCACACTGTTGAAGGATTTTTTAATGAAGATGAATGATCTTACATGAATTTTTAGAAAAGCATTGGATGGTTCTGAATATGAAAATATATTAATTTTAACCAATATTTGATATGTTCTCTATATAACGAGATCCAATCCATTTTTTTATAGCGTTGAATCCCACAAAGGGATGTTTTATGATATTCCATAGAAGAATATTCCCATATACTCCAATAAAAGAACTTCCAAGCACTTGGGTTGTAATTATAACACAACTTAGTGTTTTTAAAAATATCTCTATGTCAAGGATTACGAGATTTGATTCTATAGTTCTTGAAAAATTGAAAGATATAAAGGAATGAGTAGAATTAGAATCAAATAAATAATTTTCCATTATTGAGTGTATATGATTTGTTCCTTTTATGAAATCATTATCTTACTCCACCTTTACAGTAGTGAAAACATAAACCTTGAATTTTTCCTTTGTATTTTGTGGCTGCTGACATAGATACCGTCGGGTATTCAAGGTTTAGTGAACTGACCTGCATAGTTCACTTTCCCCCTACAGTTGTAGCATTGGACCATATGTGGTGCTCCCCATTATTCATTAAAATTTTACTTCCTTATCATGTGTTTTTGACACTCTTGATCATGGTTTTCTTCATTCCTACAATTGAATCATTTTCCAATCCCTTCGAGCCAGTTCCCATGATGCAACTTCAAACATTTTTGGCATCTCAGTGGTTGAGTATTCTTCCAAAGATTATCATTAGATCCTCTGACATGAAACTCCATATTTCGATTCTTATCAACATATCTATTAGACCATTATCCAAAAAACATCTTTCAATTTAGGAAACATAAAAAAACATCTTTTTAACTCCCAAATTCACAAATTGCAATAGCCTTTCAATGGTTTCTTTTTAACCCACTAAATAATCTATAATTTTTTCAATCATTGATGACTGAAACCCAAATTTTACATTGGAATCCTTGTGAAATTTGTTTGTAGGTCATGAAATATTCCCCTTCCTTTTTATTGAGTGCTATGAATTCATTAATCATATATGTATGAAGATTTCATGGGAAATACTTGTTTAAAACATGATATTATCGTCTTCCCATTCCATCATTTCAATTTTGTCTATTGGAATGGTGTTCTTTATCAATGAAAACAATTTTTTGGGCACTCCATCTAGACGATAACTGGAGAGTGTCACATTCTCTATCCTGGAACATTGAATCCCCAAAATGATATTCTCTAGGGATTTGACCCACTATTATTCAACTAGTGGATTTGAATATCCAATAAACGTCAGTGGATATCATCTCATAAAACAGTCAATAGAAAGTGTCTCCATCTTTCGTGAAGAAGGATGTTCCCCATTACTCTGGTTATTGTTCATAACTTGATATAGTTTGGGTGATCATCTCATGGATGTTTTGAACTTCACCTCTAAAATCATTGGGGTTTTCATTAGGGAAATCACAACATTGGCCCTCGCATGGGTTGTTTGGCAGGTTTCTACTAGTTCCCACCATTTAATAAAATTGAAAATGTTAGGACATAACATAATTCAAAGATTCATTAATAAATTATTTATTTTTACAACTTACAGTAAATCCTTAATTTATTTGATCCCTATTTAAAGCATCTTGTGTGAATATTTGTACATAGTCTCATACTAGAGGTTTTCCTTGGGGTCACTAATTATAATTACCACATTAACTAAACCTTTCATCTGATACCGAATATAGAGAACAATACATTTCATAAATTACTATTAATTCATCATAAATATAAAAAACATTATATTATTACACCTCTAGGATCCAAAAAATTAGTGTCTTGGGAAAACAATAACCAAACATAACATTTATAGCATAAGCCTAATCATTTATTTAATTCATTCTTCTCCAGCTTCTAATTATCCCTTGAAAACTCTTTAGTACACACAATCACCTAAATATGTACTTAAAAATGGGGTGAGATAAAATCTATTTAAGAGGAAAAATACGAACAATATAGAATGGGGTTAGAACAATCATAATATCATCATCAAATAAAATCACTTGAGGAAATATAAGATAAATGCATGGATTGTGGAAACGCAAAAAAATTTACAATCAGGTCTTACTGGTATTCTACCACACATAGATGTGAATAAATTATGCATAAATTTTACATGTTATTTCACTTTAACTCATGATATTCTTCACATTACCCAATTCATTGGAGTGCTGCTTAACTTTAGGTGCACCCATCACATTAAAACATTCATATTGCGCTATATAATTCTGGGCGCACCCATCACATAATAACATTTTCATTGTCTTCAAGGCCACATAGAACTCATATCGTTTAGGGACATGAATAACCATGTAAAATAATGGTTTTAAAATTATATGATCACATCGATAATCATTGGGTTCCCAAAACAAAGAGGGAATTACAAACTTTATTCAAGAACTATCAACCTTGAGGGAGAAGTAAAAGGTTTGTTCTTGAAAGAAGTGTTCTTTGGAAAACATTTTTTGACATTAAATCTAGTGGAAAAAAACTATATCCTAGAAATGGAAATAAAATGATGGAAAAATGTTTTTAATGGAGTAACAACACCAAAAATGGACAGAATGTGGGAGAACCTGAAGAAAGAATGTTGGGTTCATGAATTTCCCCTCATCATGAATCTGAACATTTTCTTCACTTTAATGTCCTATATAACAACGTTATATTCTATTATTAACAATTACATAACCTTGTGTACATGATTTATGTTATTTTATGGTCCTTTTAATGAGTTATAGATTTTAAATACATTCATCAGGGATGTTTGTTTTTATGGGTTTCTTAAGCGGTTCACATGTATTCATAAATGGAAGCTCTTGTAGAACATGGATAAACATATAAAAATATCATTCATGTTATAAATGATATTCAAGAGTTTAAATGATATTATAATGAATTATATTATATACCTTGTGAATGAATCCTTAGATAAGAATTTAATGATGATCATTTGGGTTAATTCGGGCTTTTTTTCAACCACAATGAACTTATTTTGTTTAATCAATTAGTAATATGTTCTTAAGTTAGATCAAAAACATTAAATATGGTATAATACATATAACATAATCTGGTTCAACCAAAAAAATGGATTCATGACTAGATCTTAAATAGTCAATGAATATGATAACATGTCGTTATTTAAGGTGATAAATTAACATCTTACGAACAATATTTTCGTTTATAAAATAAAAATAAGATGACAAGGGGGTTGGATGATATATTATCCCATTAGTATAATAAAATTACATTGTAGGTAAGAAAATGGAGTTACTATACTGTAAGGACCTGTACCTTCTTTTCTGGTATGTTTCTCAGTTCTGTTTGTTTTTGAGAGGAAAAGTTGAATTTATGGGAAAAACTTTTAGAGTTGTGGATTAGTGTAGGGGCGCACGGTTGGTGAACCGTCTGAAAAAACTATGCATATAGCTCCTGAAACCATGCACCCATGATAGTGGGATTTTCAAGACCGTCACACGGTTTTTCAAAGAGGGCGGGACAGCTGTGAGAGGTTCCTGGGTGAGACAGTTTCAATCGCACGGTTGACGCATAGTTTTCCAAACAGTGTGGTGTAACTGTGCGGCTACTTGATGTTAGGGTTTTAATGAATCGGGCCAATCGGGATTTCCCATTCCCCCACCATTCTCCCATCCACTCATGGCTCATGTGGTAGTTCTGGTTTTCAAAAGATGAGGGAGATCCTTAGCACAATTAGTGAGCAAATCTAAGGTTTTTCTTTGTGGATCAAAGCCGGTTCTTCCCAGGTATGTCTCTCCTCCTAGTTCCTTGTGCTTTCCTCTAGTTCTAAATATCTCCTTTCCAGGGTTTGCTAGATCTACACTCATTGTGTGTATATATAGGGTTTTTGTTGCCTTGGGTGTTGATTTCAAGACTTTTGGATATTTGGGAAAGAGATTTAGAGAGTTTTCAGTGGTGCATTCACCGGATTTGAGGAGGAGTGTAGCTTGTCGATTGTTTTCAATGTAACCCTAAAGGTAGGTGTTCTGATGTTTATTTCCAACTGTTGCAATAAATTTGTGTATCGTTGTGCTATGAACCCATGGTTTGTGTGTCATATGTCTATGGCCATTAATAATTAAATATCTGGAATGGTGTAGGTAATTTAATAAATATGTACAACTGATTTTTTGGATCACTTCTAGGATCCAGGACCACCACTGGGGTGGGTTCCTCTATTTAGCCATTTGGCTAGGTCACCCGATGGTTTATCATAAAATTTTGCATGTTTTAAATTTTCCTTGAGTGGAATTGTATATAATTTCTTGCTTATATTTTGGGCTCAACCCGGTTACTTGCGCTAGATGGCAGTGTTCTATTTAGCCCGTGGGTGGTGTTTTGTTTAGTCTGAGGGTAAATTTATATTTATCTTGAGGGCGTTGTTCTGATTAGACAGAGGGTGTGTTTTTGACTAGCATGAGGGCGTAGTTCTTTTTATCCTGAGGGTATTGTTCTGATTATCCTGAGGGAAAGGTTCATATTAGCCTTAGGGTAAGATTTTCATTAGCCTGAGGGAAAGGTTCTATTTTGCCTGAGGGCAGGGACAAGCATGTCCGAGGACAAGGTTTACATTTAATTCAATTATATTAAAATTTTAAATAATTATTAAAATGGAAATGTAATGGGTAGGGATGGTTACTTTTGAGTACTTCCAAGTTTACGACATTTTATTATTGCACACTGCTGTTGCACTTTTTCAATGATAGTTGGGAATAGGCCTTTGGTGGTTATATACTAGGATTATTTCTCACAACCTGTTTGGGTCAAGTCATTGTCCCAAATAGATTATATTGTTATAGGTGTCGATAGGGACAAGGTCACCTACATAGATACATGATTGTTGCAGAGGAGTAGAAGAGAATGAAACCAAGCTTATGCTTGTGATGCTGCTAAGTTCTTTTTGAACTGTTTCGTTTTATTTTGTTGTACCTTTTACCTGAATTGTATTTTGTTTCAGTGTACCCTATTTTGACCTCTTTCATAGAATAGGACATATGGTGTCATCATTTTATATATGACTACTGGTTCTCTTTTACTTCTGTTGTTCATTTCTGTTTCTATTATTTACTGATTTCTCTATTTTTTTATATATTAATTATTCTACACTACACTTTGACACAAGAGGGCATTGTTTCCCCACTATCAGACATGGGCCCCTATGGCTAGTCGGCAACCTCTGGCATTTGGGGAAATATGCTTTAGGTCATGTGACCAACTAGGTTTGGAGAACCTGTTGTGTGGAACCTGGATCCGACCATTAGAAAGTGGTATCAAAGGTGTTCTGTTCTCTTGACTTTTCGTTTGGATCCTTCATCCAGGGATAGGATGGAATAAGTACTCGGTAATAAGTTGTGCTCGGGAGTTGCTAACCCGTGTACAGGGAAAACCCAATCTACCTTGTTTATTACAATTTTTGGGGTTTTTCAATTTTATGGTTGATTTAACTATCACCATGTGGTTACTCACATGTATTGTGCTATTATTATTGATGTTATTGAGGTTCTATTTTCGTCGCGACCCAATGAGATGAGGGTATTCCATCTCATGCATCCTTTGGGGACTTTCTATAAATCACATGTCATTCATTCTTTTCATGCCATTTATGGTGCATTATCAATTGCATTTGTTTTGATAGATTTTGTGTACAATATGCATGATGTCTTGATAGATGTCATGATAGAATCTATGTTGCATGATAAGATATCGTTTGGGAATGGTTTTGTTTGAATGAACACCATATTTTGGTTCCAGAGGTGTTATGGGCCCTCATAGACTAGAAATTGTTAGATCATTCCTTCGTTGGCATTGTTATAACAAGTATAAGATGCCAACCATTGATTCGCGGGGATTATGGGCCCCCCAAATCGAAAATTGTAACTTAAATGTTTGTTTCAGTGTTTCTCTGGATTTTGGAGTAGTTTATGAGGCTTACTGCCAGGAAAAACTCAGAATGCACACCGCGTAGTTTTTACTACAAGAATATGTTCTTCTATTAGGGAAGAAAAATTCATTATTAGGAAAATGTCATGTAAATCCTTGTTTTAGTACCTATTAATGTTTGTTTAAGGTGTTCTTTTGACCTTGTAGAGTCATGCCGCCGAGACAGCCATGCATTGTTCACCAGGAGAGCGGTGTCTATTATACTCCAGAGGTGGTAGGTCATGGTCTAATAATGGATCCTCTAGTAGATCCAGATGTGGTGCCAACAATTATACTGGACACAGGCGCGGAGGCGCAGTTCCATGAAGGCTTCATGCAGTTTATACAGACCTTCTAGGGAGCACCTCCGGCTTCCACATATATGTCATTTCCGATGCGTATCTTTCAACAGCAGCATCTGCCTACATTTTTAGGGGATGAAAGATCACATGCTACAGTGTCTTGGATGGGGTCAATGCAGAATACCTTCGGGCATCTGAAGACGCCTCTAGGGAAAAGGTTCAAGCTCGTAACATACATGTTGTGTGATTCCACCAAGATGTGGTGGGATGTTACCACCCATTTTGAGCATCATAGAGACATGGAATGGGTGGATTTTCAAGAAATATTCTATGAATTTTTCTTCCTAGATATGCTGAGGGAATATTGAGCTCGGGAATTCAGGAATCTGCACCAGGGAACTATCTCAGTGATCGACTATTCTTCCCACATCACCGGGCTTCAGCGTTTAGCACATGTTCTGGTGGGTGATGTGACTTTGAGGGCTAGACACATTTAGAATGGTCTTCGATATGACATCTAAGCACTGGAGAATGTTTTAAGGTTGCTTATAGTGCATGATATTGTGAACCAAGCACTGATTTTTGAGCAGAACCTATGGGAAGCTAATGGTTTAGGACAGGGTGGTTAAGCACCAGTTTCTGGTACTATTTATACCAGTAAGAGGTAGAGGTAGATGGATCTCTCTCATGGTGGAAATATTAGCCAGAATAATTCTTCAGGTGGCCCGGAAGAGTTCTACCAGTGTGGTAAAGAGTGGCATTGGAAGCCTTAGTGTCCACGTGACCCAGTAGAGTGTGTAGATTGTGGAAAGATGGGTCATCTACAATGCTACTGCAGGGCGTTTCCACCAGTGGGTAGTGAGAGGGGTTCTGTGCAGATTCCTCGTGCGAGATCAGGACCTGTATCTTCTTACTAGTCAAGAAATTGGAATACGTAAGGGAATACATGCCAAAGTGGTGGTAATCATTGTGGTATCCAGAAAACAGGATCTTAGAGATAGTAGGGCGGGTCAACTCAGGGTTTCTAGGCTATGTTGTAGGTCCGTGACACTGGGTAGGCATATGCAGTGAAACATACCCAACTGGAGCAGGATCCCGGACCTTCCACTATAAGAGGTACTATTCTAGGTGCTTCTATTTTATCTTCTGCACTTTTCGATACAGGTGCTATGCATAGCTTCATATTTTTTCCCATTGTGGAGAGCCTTGGGCTCTGTGTTTCTTCTTCTTCTGATATTATGTCGCTAGACACTCTGTTGGGAACTATAACGGCTGGTGTACGTCAGTGTAGAGAGTGCCCTCATGAGTTTTGTGGGTGTCACATTCTATGGTACCTCTTTGTCTTGGAGATGACGAGCTAGGATATCATTCTCGGGATGGACTGGTTGGTAACTTTTCGAGCCTTTTTGGATTGATACCTTCACAGGGTGAGTTTCACATCACTAGAGGGCAGAGAGTTCCTATTCAAGGGAGAATGGGATGTTCAGGTGAGTCGAGATGGACCAGAGCATCGTGGGAAAGGTAGAGTTACAGCCCAGATTGCGTTTTTATATCTGGATGATCAGGGGACTGGTCAGAAATATTTCCCTCCAATAGTAGATCGTTTCAATGATGTCTTATTGGATGACATTTCAGGTCTTCTTCCGGAAAGAGGGGTGGATTTCCCTATTGATAATGTTCCGAGAGAAGCACTAGTGTCTATTCCTCCTTATTGGATGGCCACACTTGAGTTATAGAAGCTCAAAAGGTTGTTAGAGGAGTTATAGTCAAAGGGTTTCATCTGAACAAGCACCTCTCCTTGGGGTTCTCCAGTCCTTTTTGTGAAGAAGGTTGATGGTACCCTCAGACTCTGTGTGGATTATCGGAAGCTGAACCAGCTGAAGATTAAGAACCGATATCCCTTACCAAGGATTAATGATATTTTTTATCAACATCGGAGAGCACAAGTGTTCTGAAAGATTGAAATGAGATATGGATATCATCAGTTATGTGTTAGACCATCATACATACTTCTTACATCTTTTCGTAGGAGATATGGTCTATATGAGTACATGGTCATTACGTTTGGACTCACAAATGCGCCAGATGTTTTCATTGCTCTGATTAATCATGTGTTACATTCATATCTAGATTATTTTTTGGTTGTCTTTGTGGACAATATTTTGGTGTACTGTCACACTCAACATGACCATGCTACCCGTCTAGAGATCATATTGAGTACATTGAGAGAGAATCAGTTATATGTTATGCTCTCAAAATGTCACTTTGGTATGGACTATATTCAATTACTGCATCACATTATCTTAGAGGCAGGAGTTGCATTTGACCTAGAGAAAGTGAGACCAGAAGTTTACTGGGAGCAGCTTATGAACGTGTTTGAAATACGGAGTTTATTGGGACTGGCTGGGTACTAAAAGTGTTTTATATAGGACTTTCCCAATTAGAAGATCCATTGACCAGTTTGACTAAGAATGGTGTGAAGTTTATTTGGTCAGAAGCTTGCGAGACAGCCTTTCATGAGTTGAAGGGAAGGTTGATATCAATACTAGTCCAAGTACTTCCAGAGCAAGGGAAGAGCTATACAGTTTACTGTGATGCATCGGGTATTTGGTTGGGAATAGTGTTGATGTAGGGAGATCAAGTAGTTGCGTACAGGTCTCGACAGTTGAGGCCACATGAGAGGAATTACCCGACGCAGGATCTCTAGGTGGTTTTAGTTGATCATGCGTTACATTGTTGGAGACATTAACTCTTGGGAGAAAATTTTGTGGTGTTTACGGACCAAAAAAGTCTGAAAGACATTTTTACTTAACATGACCTGAATTTGAGATAGTGAAGGTGGGTTGAATACCTTCAGTCCATAGACTTTGAGATTGCCTATACACCAGGGAAGGGTAACATAGTTGGTGATGCACTGAGTATGAGGACTCAGAAATAGGCAGTACTGGAAGCCAGTGGTGAGTGGCAGCTAATGACTTTGTTCTCTGAGACGCATTTGGAGGTGCACGATAGTCAGGGTTGAACCTATCTATCATCATTAGCTATGAATTCTTCCCTCCTCGATAAAGTGGGGATTCGAAAACTATCAGATTCTAAAGGCCTAGTTATATGGGAGTCGATGGTAAGAGAGGACCCTCCTCCTAGTTGGACGATAGGCGGTGATGAAGTACTGTGTTTCCATGGACGAGTGTCAGTTTCAGAAGAAATATGCAAGGAGATTATGCAAGAGATTCATTCTTCAGCTTGGGAAGTGCATCTCGGAGTCAAAAAAATGTACCGTGACTTGAGACGTCAGTATTGGTGGTTGGGTATGAAATGAAAGGTAGCTGGTTTTGTTACAAGATTTTCCACCTGTCAGCAGGTGCAGGTGGAGCATCAGAGGCCAGTTGGACTATTACAACAGTTACCCACTCCAGAGTGGAAATGGGATGATGTCCTTATGGACTTCGTGACCAGGTTTCCAAGATTACCTTAGGTAAATTATGTTGTGTGGGTTGTTGTGGATAGACTTATGAAGGTGGCTAACTTTTTTCCGATCAAAAAGACCTTCTGTGTGGAGGATATCAAAAAGATGTTTATCCGAGAGGTAGTACATCTTCATGGGTTTCCTCTTTCTATCATTTCAGATAAGGTCATCCATTTTATGTCTCATTTTTTAAAGTGTTTTCAAAGGGCACTAGGTACATAGGTGATTTTGAGCACAGATTACCACCTTCAGACTGATGGTCAGTTAGAGCATATGATACAGGTGTTGAAGGACCTGTTGCATGCATGCGTCCTACACATTAGGGGATCTTGGGAGAAGTACATACCCCTAGTCTACTTTTCCTACAAAATAGTTTTCAGGAAACTCTTGAGATGGCACCTTACGAGGTTTTATATGGAATGCCATGCCGATCACCCCTGTTGTAATGCGTCGACCCCAGTTACCCAGAGTCGGTGAATTATTACGTAATATTGGCATGATCACAAAAGATCCAATCTCTAAAGACCAATTAGTTTTTTAGCCTTAGAAACACAAGATATATTCAAAAGACATACATTATATCATAAATTAAAACAAAACAACAACAACATCATGTCTTCATATCTCCTCATACTATCCATCTAGGACATTCATGAAATACTTCTTTACATCCTAGAAAAAAGTAAAACATTTAAAGGAGTTAGCTCAGATGCTCAGTAAGGATAACAATGTAGTGGAAAATTTCATAAATAAACATAAACATTTAAGGAAATGTATAACTAAAACAATATACATTGAAACTTGAACTTCAACATAATATGGAAAAATTAAACTGAAATAATGACATTTACTTATTCAAATGAATATTCTACTAGTCGAATAATCACTTGAAATATCGATAACAAATATTATAATGATAGAATGCATAATTCCATACTATCATAACCACATAGTCAAGGCCTTGTTCCAAGACTACAAATATGATTTTGTCAAGGCCTTGTGCCAAGACGCTAGTTTGTCTCATGAGATCTACCGATGCATCGATGAGGTATAGCGGGCTCCACCCGTCACATACTATTCCAATGTATTCCTTATATTAAAATGTTTAAACATATCATAAACAATTCCCAAGAACCATAACATAATTGTATCACATAAAACATGCATAGAGGAAACATAACATTTCAACATTTCAATCACAAGATATCAATACAACACATTGTTATAATAAAACCATTTTCAATACAAAAATAAATGAAAAGTAAAACTTGGTATTTATTTTTCATTTAATAAATGTTATGGCTTGTAGGGGAAGCCGAAACTCAAATAATCGTCACAGCGGTGGAGAATTCATTGTCACCGCACATGTACGACAAAAAAACATTCCTTTTTGTCATTTAGTAAAATGCTTAGTATAAAAAAATTCCTTTTGAATAAATGTAAAAGTCAATGGGGCTTATAGACCATATAAAAGAATGTTCTATATAAAAAAAATATGCCTCAATGAAAGGAGATTGAGACGAAGTCCCTTACCTCGTGTCTGAATTGACTCGATCGTTCTTTAATCTCTAGAATAATAAAATAGAGTTAATTTCTACTTTCTTAAGAACCATTTTCAAGTTCATTATTTCTTTTATATCACTTATTACCATGTTATGAACATTATTTAATTATTTAAGTTAATAACGGTCGTTTTGTCGATCTTTGGTACTTGATTCAATAATATTCTTCTTATAATTACAAGTTGTTCATGTGGTAAAATATACATTATCTCTAGAATTATATTCAAGTTATAGATATCATATATATCATATATATCCAGTATATAAATGAATTTATAATATTACATAACATTTAGAGGTAAGAAATGAAATGCACCGTTCATGGAGACGGTAAGCCGTACGTACTCATGAATGCTGCTTTCATTTCTATTTTGAATTTAATGGAATAAAATAATAATTATATAATGGTATATCATAATTACAGTATAATATCATATATAATATCATTTTTTCCATCCTTTATACGTCCCACATATAGCATAAACGATTCAAATCACTTTGAGGGGGCAGTAGTCTGCAATTCCTAAAATGAAATGTTCGCATTTACCCATAATGGAAATCATAAAGGTATGACATAAATGAAAAATAAAGAAGCATAAAGAAAACATAAACATAATATATATCATATATAAATATAGTGAGATATTAATGGCCACCATGAGAGGTGTTAAAAGAAGATTGAACAATCATCATTTCGTGAGGCAGTAATTCGCCACCCACAAGAACAGTATGTTCATTAACCATTAGGCGAAGGTGTGTGTAAGTTTAAATCAAATAATTCTCATAACAATATCCTAGAATATTAAATATAATGGATTTTTTACAAAATAATTGAATAAAAAGGTTTTAAGGGGTGGTAGAAACAAAAAAAAACAAAAGAACATAAGAGAAGACATTACATTAAAATCCGGTAATTCTTTTTGATTTGTGCCAAAGGCGTCCTTGGGAAGACTTCTTCCCTATTTGAGGCTTCTAGGAGTAAGATATGGATGTTTATAGAGTATTTGGGTAGATTTTGTCTGAGACATATGGCTTTTAAGGTGTGAATAAGGTGGTAGAGGTGGGGCCCTTTTATGAGAGAAGAGGAGGGGCACTCTTGCAAATTCATGAAATGTTACATTATTATGAAATGATTTTTTGATTTTATAGGTCCCATAATGATATATTTCTAGGATAAGGTTATAAGGGTTCGAAATACACACATAAAATAGTCTTTATACAAGTTTATGTCTTAGATTTTACCTTATATTTTCATTTCATTTAAATCGTTCATTGATGATGTAATCGCTGCATCATCAGGGTGTCATAAATAAATTTATTTATTTAATGCCTAAAAATTATAAAAAATTACCATGATGTAGGAAATATTTTTATCTTTCCAATTAATATTTATAGTTAAAAATATGACTTGTATATCCCCTTCTACAAATTTTTTTAGTAAAACAATACGTGTTTATGAGATTTTTATTTTTACTTTGAATAAAACGTATTAATGTCATTATATTACACATGTGGCTCCATGGGGTCCCAAAAATCTCCATGGTTTGTATTGGTCAGCCATGACTCATTCAATAAGTGTAGGACACGTGTCAATATATTTTTATATTCTTATAATATCAATTTTACCTCAAATTACCCTAATTACTTCTAATCGCGGTTAATACAACTAAAAAGTTACTATTCACCAAAAATTATTTTCATCCCATTGAAAAAAAAAATTAGTTACTAATTACAACCATGTATGTCTTTTATTTGAAAATCTATTCATAAAAGCGGCAAAGTTTCATTTAAACGAAAAATCAGTTTTTTTGACTACCACTTAGTGGTTTCACTATTCATCAAAAATTGATGTTTTTCAAAACAATACCAAAAATTTACACTAATATATAATTGATATTCTGAATGAAAAATAATGTATATTTTACAAAACTACAAAAATATATGTTTGATTAATTAATTTTATAGTTAATTCCCTTTGTCAAAACAAATAGCATGTTTTTAAGAAACAATATCAATCAAAAGTTTGACAGTTGTTTATGTCCAATTTCAAAGTGAAATTAATTTTAATGACCACCATTTGATAAAATAGTAAATTTATATTCTAATTATACTTTAAAACCACTCAATATTATAATATATCACTATAAATTATTTTGTTTAAAATTATTGTTTTTAAGTATTTTTCACTATTCATCGAAAATGGGATGTTCTTAGAAAAATACCCAAAATTAAACTTAGGATAATTTTGATATTCCAAATCCAAAAATGAAGTTTGTTTTGAAATATAAAATTTATATTATTCAAATAGTGGGTATTACTATTCGTAACGGCTACATTGATTGGTCGTAGTGTGTTAGAATGTCGAACTTGCGTACAATGCAAGCTATTGCATTATTGAAAGAGAAGCGTACCACTGAAGCTTGGGGTGTTACATTCTCCCCTCAATCAATAAATTGTGTACTCATAATTTGAAATTTTTCTTAGAAAATAAATGGTTGAAAGTATAAAATACCTTTGTGGAATACCCACATCAGAAATAAGGTTAATAAAATTTATTCTTAGTAAGAGGGAAAGGGGAATGAAAAAGTCACCACCAAATTATGATCTCGATTAGGAGAAAATTGGGGGAAATTAGAGACACATAATTGGAGGTAAAACGTTAATATTTTTAGGGAGTGATTGAGGTCATCAATCACAAACAAGTGTAAAATTGAGGGCCTGAAAGCCTTCAATCTATGGTGATTTAAAATATCATCAGTTCAACAAAACATAATGTATTAGGATTAAAATTTTTTTAATATCCCTTTCCAAATGTTTAAGAATTAATTTATTTATAGAATAAGATAGAGTTATATATATATATATATACTTGACAAGTAGAGTTTCAACCTTCAACTAATTTATACCACAAACTCATCTTTCACTCAAAAAGATAATAGAACTCAAAAATATTATATTTATCCTAATCGTACAAGGTTACGAACATTAACACATACCATTTAGATTAGGAAAAATATTTTGTAATAAGCAGGGACTTCATGTAGGATAGTGGTAGGTAATAAAGTCCTATCGCACTATGGTTGTGGGTTCGATTCCTGCAGCATTGTCCGATGTGACGGGTTATCCCCCAACCTGCAGGTTGTCCTTTTCCTAAAACAATAGTATTACAATATTCCAAAAATAATCTTCAGAAATGTTTTTACCTTAAACAACACTATCCAAAGTTCATCTTAATCCATTCCAACTGTTATATTTATCCAAAATACCTATGTCCAGACATTCTCTAAAAGTTCTATAAATTCCAAAATCAATTGTAACATCAGATTCCCCAAACAAAGTAATGTTTCTCTTATTGTCACATAATAAAAATGTGATTACCTTCATCATATTAAAACCTTAATAAAATCAACATGTACTGCATTACAATCCTTATATATATCACATTATTCTTATAACCAGAAAATAATCCTTGAGTCCAAAACCACCAATAGAATAATTATTCCACTTCAACATTGATAGCCTTTTTCTTTTCCTTGCAATCATGATCTTGGTGACCTTTCTTTCCACATTTATAACAAACTCCCATTCCTTTTAGGCAAGTACCAGGGTGATTCATCCCACAATTATCACATAATGAAAAATAATTCTTTCCCTTTTTTCCATTATCAATCTCTTGTTCCACCATTCTCTTCTTCTCTTTATTTACTTTATTGTCATAGGATTTAGAAAATTACTTTTCTGTCTTGATAGCACACGATAATATATCTTCATACGTTGAGAAAGATTGTGATACTAAAGCTCGGCTGAGAAATGGTTTTAACCCATCAAAGAAACGATCAATCTTACTTCTTGGTTTACCTATATAATCTGTAGCATGTCTCGCTAACCTTGTAAAGTTAGAATCATACTTTGCAACATTTTCATCCTCGTTTTGTTTCAGACTCAGAAATTGCCTTATCATATCTACTCGATGGTCACGAGGAAAGTATTTTTCTAATAAAATCTCTTTGAACATCCTCTATTCCATATTTGATACTTCATCATATTCCTTCGTGTTTTGTATCAATTACCAACATTGATCAGCATCTCTAGTGAGGCGGTAAACTGCCATGACAACTTTTTCCCTTTCACTACTCCCCAAAGCCTGAAATATTTTCTCTAGGGAACTTATCCATTACTTAGCTACTAACGGATTTTTACTCCCATTGAATGTTGGTGGTTGCTACCTCATGAAGTGATTTAACATTGATCCTCGTTTCTGTAGATCGGGGTGCTCCATACGGGTAAGGTTATTATTCATAACCTAAGTGAGTTATCCCAATATAATGATAAGCTGATCAGTACCAGTTGTATAACCAGCTCCACTATAATTATCTTGAGTAGGAGGGAAATCCTTACATAGAGTGTGTTCATTGATATGGTTTCTATTTCTTCAACTAGGTGCCATTTATAAACAATGGCATAAACTAGATCAGTTTATGAATCAAAATACATAATTCCATACCTATAAAACACATTACATAAATTGAAGAGTTTATGGATATAATCCATAATCATAAAAAAATTTATTTGAGGATGTATATAATCATAAACCCTTTATAATGGTTTGTAAATAAAATGAGAATTATCCTAAGAATATCCCCCAGGAGTGTCGTAACCAAGAGTGCAGTAAGGCCCGTTGTCGTGCACCAGTTCCTGTTCGAGTCTAACTCAAAGCGGTGTTTTCGGGGTTTACCCCTAGGTACATATGTGCCAGAGTCGCCTCTACCTGCTCATATCTAGATAGGGATGTATTTCTCGGAAAACTCACAAAATCTCTATAATACCAAAATTCTAGGAAGTTATTCTATACTAATCCTCAAAGTCTATCTTAGGTCTATGTTCTCAAATCAGAGTTTATTTAAATCTAGCTTACAAGGTTAGTACTAAACTTCCTCTGATACCAACTATAACGCCCTGACCCCAGTTACCCAGAGTATGTGCAATATTACGTAATATTTTCATGATCACAAAAGATAAAGTCTCGAAAGAACAATTAGTTTAGTAGCATTAAAAACAATAGATATATTCATAAGTCATAGATTACACCATAAAGTAAAACAAAACTACAACAACATCTTGTCTTCACATCCCCTCATACTATCTGTGCAGGTAATTCATAAAATACTTCTTCACATCGTGGAAAAAATTAAAACATTGAAAGGGGTGAGCCTAGATGCTCAGTAAGGATAAAAATATAGTGGAATCTTTCATAAATAAACATAAACATTTAGGGCAATGTATAACTAAAACAAAGGCATTTTAAAAATGAACTTCAGCATAATATAAAAAAAGTAAAATGAAATAATGACATTTACTTATTCACATGGATATTCTACTAGTCGAATAATCACAAGCAATATCAATAACCACTTTCATAATTTTGGAATGCATAATTCCATACTATCATAATCACCTAGTAAAGGCCTTGTTTCATGACTACAAATATGATTTTGTTAAAGCCTTGTTCCAAGACACTAGTTTGTCTCATGAGACCTACCGATGGATCGAGCAGCTATAGCGGGATCCACCTATCACATACTATGTCCAATGCATTCCTTATATGAAAATGTTTAAACATATCATAAATAATGCCCATGAACCATAACATAATCGTATCAAATAAAACATGCATAATGGAAACATAACATTTCCACATTTCAATCACAAGATATCAATACAACACATTGATATAACAAAACCATTTTCAATACCAAAATAAAATAAAATTAAAACATGGTATTTATTTTTCATTTTAAAAAATGATATGGCTTGTAGAGGTAGCCGAAACACAAATAATGGTCACGGTGGTGGAGAAGTCATTGTCGCCGCACACGTACGACCAAAAAAAACATTCCTTTTTGTTGTTTAGTAAAACACTTCGTATAAAAAAGATTCCTTTTTAATAAAAGTAAAATTCAATGGGGTTTATACACCTTATAAAATAATGTTGTGTATAAAAAAAAATATGACTCAATGAAAGGAGAATGAGACGAAGTCCCTTTACTCGTGTCTGAATTGACTCGATCGTTCTTTAATCTCCCAAATAATAAACTAGAGTTAATTTATACATGCTTAAGAACCTTTTTCATGTTCATTATTCCTTTCATATAACTTATTACCATGTTATGAACATTATGTAATTATTTAAGTTAATAACGGTCGTTTTGCCGATCATTGGTACATGAGTCAACAATAAACTTCTTATAATTACAAGTTGTTCATGTGGTAAAATATCCATTATCTCCAAAATTATATTCAGGATGTAGATATCATATATATTATATATATCCATTATATAAATGAATTGATAATATTACATAACATTTAAAGGTATGAAATGAAATGCACCGTTCATGGAGACGGTAAGCCGTACGTACGCATGAACTCTACTTTCCCTTCTATTTCATATTTAATGGAATGAAATCATAATGATATAAAGGTATATTATAATTCTAGTATAATATAATTTATAATATCATTTACTCCATACTTTATACGTCCCACATTTTGCATTAATGATTCAAATCACTTTGAGGGGGCGGTAGTCCGCACTTCCTAAAATGAAATTATCCCATTTACCCATAATGGAAATCCTAAAGGTATGACATAAATGTTAAATATAGAAGCATAAGAGAAAATATAAACATAATATATATCATATATAAATATAGTGACATCTTAATGGCCACCATGAGAGGTGTTAAAATAAGATTGAACAATCATCGTTTCGTGAGGCAGTAATTTGCCACCCACAGAAACAGTATGTTCTTTAACCATTAGACAGAGGTGTGTGTAAGTGTAAATCAAATACTTCTCATAACAAAAACCTAGTATTTTTAATATACTGGTTTTGTTACAAAATAATGGAATAAAAAGGGTTTAAGGGGTTGGAGAAGAAAAATAAAACAAAAGAACATAAGAGAAGACATTACCTTAAAATCGGGTAACTCTTTTTGATTTGAGACAAATGCTTCCTTGGGAAGACTTCTGCCCAAATTTAGGATTCTAGGAGTAAGATAGGGAAGTTGAGAGAGTATTTGGGAAGATATTTTCCGAGCCAAATGGATTTTATGGTGTGAATAAGGTGGTAGAGGTGGGGGCCTTTTATAAGAGGAGAGGATGGTCACTCTTGGAAGGTCATGAACTATTACATTATTATGAAATGATTTTAGGATTTTAAAGGTCCCAAAATGATATATTTAGAGTATAGGATGATAAGGGTTCTAAATCCACCATTCCATTAGGCTTTAGAAAAATGTAATTATTATATTTTACCTTATCATTTCATTTTATTTAAATCATTTATTAATGAGGTAATCGTTGCATCATCATGGTGTCATAAATAAATTTATTTATTTAATGACTAAATTTTATAAAACAATTACTATGATGTAGGAAATCATTTTAGATTTACAATGAATATTTATGGTAAAAAATATGACCTGTATAACCCCTTCTAAAAATTGTTTTAGAAAAACAATACATGTTTATGCCATTTTTATTTTTACTTTAAATAAAAGCTATTAATGTCATTATCTTACAAAAGTAGCTCCATGGAGTCCCAAAAATCGTCCCATGGTTTTTCTTGGTTGGCCATGGCTCATCCAATAATAGTAGGACATGTTTCAATATATTTTTATATTATTATAATATCATTTTTACCAAAAATTACCATAATTACCTCTAATCACAGTTAATAAAACTCAAAATTTACTATTCGTCAAAAATTATGTTCATCCCATTGAACTGAATTTTACATACTACTGACTACCATGTATGTCGAATTTTTGAAATTCGATTCATAGAAGCGGCAATGTTTCATTTAAAAGAAAAATCAGTTTTTTTAACTACCACTTAGGGGATTCACTATTCATCAAAAATAGATGTTTTTTCAGAACAATACCAATAATTCACCCTAATCTATATTTGATTTTCTGAATTCAAAAATGATGTATACTTTACTAAATTCCAACCATATAAGTTTCATTAATTAATTTTATAATTAATTTCCATTGTCAAAATAAATAGCGTGTTTTTAAGAAACAATATCAATCAAACGTTTGACAATTCTTTATGTCCAATTTCAAAGTTAAATTAATTATAATGACCGCCATTAGATAAAATGGTAAAATTATATTCTTATTATACTTTAAAACCACTCAATAGTATAGTTTATCACTATAAATTATTTTGATTAAAAATGTTGTTTTTATGTATTTTTCACTATTCATCGAAAATTGGATGTTCTCAGAAAAATACCAAAAATTCAACTTAGGATAATTTCAATTTTCCAAATCAAAAAATGAAGTCCGTTTTGACATATGAAATTTTTATAATTCAAAAATTTGGAATTACTATTCATAATGGATACTTTGATTGGTCGCGGTGTGTTAGATTATCGAACATGTGTACAATGCAAGCTATTGCATTATTGAAATAGAAGAGTATCATGGAAGCATGGGGTGTTACACATGTGCTAGTTAGAAGCAGGTGAGGCAGCTTTACTGGGGAAACATCTCTTGTCGGAAACCTCAGAGCAGGTCCAGTTGATTCAGAAGTGGATGACTACTGCACAATCTCGTCAGAAATCTTATGTTGATCGCTGAAGATGACCCCTAGAGTTCATGGACCGGGATAAAGTTTTCTTGTTTGTTTCACCATGGTTGGGACACAAGTGTATCAAGAGATATGGTAAACATTCACTGATGTATGTTGTGCCATTTGGGATTCTAGAGTGAGTCGGGCAGGTTGCCTATCGGTTCCAGTTACCACATAGTTATTGGCCCATCCATGAAATATTCCACGTATCTCAACTACACCGTTATCAATCAGACCTGTCTCATGTCTTTCAACCTAAAGAGGTTGTGCTTGAAGAGGATGTGTCAATCTAGGAGTATCCTATTTTTATTGTTGATCAATGTACGAAGGTTCTCTGAGGCCGATCAGTTCCTCTCGTATAGGTGCTATGGCAGCATGGGCGAGTATAGGACGAGACTTGGGAAAGGGAGGCCGATGTACAAGCTCAGTGGCCGGAGCTTTTTGGGGTTTCTTCTTCTACTTCGCGCTATGTAAATTTGGGTATGAATTTATTTATTGGGGTAAGTTTGTAAGAACCCAGACCTTCATTTCTGGTATGTTTCTCGATTCTATTTGTTTTTGAGTGAGAAAGAGGAATTTCTGGGAAAAACATTAAGAGTTGTCGAGTTGTGTAGGGGTGGATGGTTGGTGCACAGTCTGAAAAAACCATGCGGCCAACCTAGGAAACCGTGCACTCATGATAGTGGGATCTGCATGGGAATTGCATGGTTTTTCAAACCATGTGGGAATGTCGTGTGAAGTTACTGGGTGAGAATATGGAAAACGCACGGTTGGCGCACAGTTTTCCAAAACATGCGGCGTAACTGTGCGGCCACTAAAGGTTAGGGTTTTAATGTCTCGGGCCGGTCATGATTTCCAATTCCCCCACCATTCTTCCTCCCACTCATGGCTCATGCAGGAGCTCTGGTATTCAAGGGTTGGACGATCTCCATTGCTCGTTTTGGGAGCAAATCGAAGGGGTTTCTTGGTGGATCAAAGTTTGTTCATCTCAGGTAAGTCTCTCCTCTTAGATCCTTGTGTTTCCATCTAGTTCTACATCTCTCTTTTCCCCGGTTTTCTAGATCTACACACTTTGTGTGTAGATATCAGATTTTGGTTGCCTTGGGTATTGATTTCAGGACTTGTGGATGTTAGGGAAGGAGATTTAGAGTGTTTTCGATGGTGCGTTCTCTAGATTTGAGGAGGTGTATATCTTGTGGATCGTTTTCAACAGAACCCTAAAGCCAGGTGGTCTGATGTTTATTTCCCACTGTTGCATTGAATTTGTGAACCATTGTGCTATGAACCCATGGTTGGGGTGTCATATGGCCAAGGACATGAATAATTAAATGCTTAGAATTTCATAGTTAATTTAGTAAATATTTACTGCTGATGTTTGGGATCACTGCGTGGATCCAGGACCACCCCAGGGGTGCATTCCTCTGTTTAGTCGTTTGGCCAAGTTACCTAAGGGTATATGGTAAAATTTATAATGCTTTTAAATTGCATTGTGAGTAATTGTATATAATTTCTTGCTTATTTGTTAGATTTGGCCCGGTTTCTTGCGTCTGAGGGCAGTGTTCTATTTAGCATGAGGGTAGTGTTTTGTTTAGCCTAAAGGCAAGGTCCTATTCAGCCTGAGGGTATGGTTCTTATTAGCCCAAGGGTGTGGTTTGAACTTTCCTGATGGCGTGGTTCGGATTATCCTGAGGTCATGGTTTTGATTAGCATGAGGGAAAGGTTCATATTAGCCTAAGGGAAAGATTCTCATTTTCCCGAGGGCAAGGTTCTATTTTGCTTGAGGGCGAGGTTTGTTGGGCCTGCGGGCAGCGACATTCAAGTCTGAGGACATGGTTTACTTTGAATTCAATTATATTTAATTGTTAAATAATTATTAAAATGGCAATGTAACTGGTAGGGATGGTTAATTTTGAGTACATCCGAGTTTACTACATTTTATTATTGCGCACTTCTGTTCCACTTTTTCATTGATAATTGGGCATGGGTATTTGGTGGTTGACTACTGGGATTTATTTCTCACACCCTATTTGGGTCATGTCTTCGGCCCAAACAGATTATATTGCTGCAGGTGATGATAGGGGAAAGGGTCCCTACACAGGTACATGTTTATTTCAGATGAGTATAAGAGCATGGGACCGAGCATAGGCTTGCAATGCTGCTATGTTCTTATTGAACTGTTTCATTTTGTTTTCTTGTACCTTGTACCTATATATTATTTGATTGCAGTCTACCATGTTTTGAATGCTTTCTTAGAATAGGACATTTGGCATCGTCATTTTTTATAAGACTGCTGGTTCTCTTTTACATCAGTTGTTCATTTCTGTTTCTATTGATTACTACGTTCACCGTTTTATGATTATATATTATTTCCACTATGCTACACATTGACACATGAGGGAATAGTTTTCCCACTATCAGACCTGGCCCTCGCTGCTAGTCGGTACCCTTTGGCATTTGGGGAAATGCACTTGTGGTCATTTGACCAACCGGGTTCGGAGCACCCATTGTGTGGCACCTGGATCCGAGACGTTACACATACAATTTGGATGAGGATAATTGGTATAGATTAAAAAAATCTCGAAATTGAAAGGATGTTAAAATAAAAAAGAGTGGGGGAGGGAATTACCTCTTGAATCCACCTCTTGAGATCCTCCTTAAAGATACTATAAAAAGTATTTGGATGATACACGAAGCTCCTGGACTTGGGGTAGGGCATATAAAATATTTTTTGGATGATTTTAGTAATAGATAAATGCTTGATAGGTGTGAGTAATTGAGGGTGTGAAGGGTTTTATTTATAGTGTAGGGGAGAGGGGTTCTCTTAATTTTTTAATCAGTAATTTATTAATTTCTCCCAAGATAAGAAATAGTGAGGATTTCATGAATAAAAATCGTATTAGGGGAATGTGAATCCGATAATTGGGTGATTGCCCCCCTTTTAATTTTATTAAGAGTGGATTTAAATTTTAATGTATTTATACGGTAAATTAATGTATTTTAAAAATTACAAAAAATTCATGTTTTTCTGAAAAATATAAAAAATATAGACTAACCATTTTTGATGTGTAGAATAAAGAAATGAATTCAATTTTTCAAAAATAATTTTCTAAATATGTTTATTTTAGTTTAAAATTAAAATCATAATTTACTTGAAAAATACAGTTTTTAAATTTAAAACTAATTTTGTAATGATTTTAAAAATTACACTAGGTCATATAAAATTATCATAAAACCAGAAGACATAAATTTTTTAATTTATGAACTCATTTTAGGAAAATAAAAATTCGTTTAAATTAATTAATTAATTATAATTATTTAGTAATGATTTTTAAAAATACCAATATATTTTTATGTTCAAATTGTCACTTAAAATATGCCTTTATTTTATTTAATCATTCATTTTTAAGGATTCAAATATTTTGGAAGATTAATAAATCATAAGGGTCATATTACTATTTATAAGGGTATGTTACTTTTCATAAGTGTAGTTTACTATTCACCAAAAATTATGTTTGTCCTATTGGATTCCAAACATATTACTGAACACAACTTTGTGTGATAGATTTTTAAAATTCAAAACCTGGAAGTCGAAAAATTAAGATAAATGTTCAATTAGTATTTAGTATAAATATATGTCATTTTGATTCCTAATGTTATTATACTACAAAGAATAATTATATTACATGAATTCCAATGATAAAACATTGGGTTGTTACAAGTTTCAGCAACCATGGAATGATGAATTGTATTATAATATACATTCACCTCAGTACTTCTCATTTACTCCAAGTCAAATGAGTAGTAACGAACACCTCGTAATTTGTGAGAAATTTTTCACGAATACCATTTAAACTAATTATGTTAACATTTAAATAGGTATTATATGTCTGGATTGAATATTTTTATGATATATAGTGATTCTTAAACGAAACCATTTGGTGGTGTACACATGGAAAATAAAATTGTGATTCGCAAAACATCATGACAGTTTATGATCAATGAGAAGAAAAACCCAACGCATGATTTGGAATTTTTAATTGTGATATTTTACTTGTAGAGTCAGTGGTACATACTATATATCAATTAATGTGACATAGATACATGTCAATAGATTTTAATGTAAAAATTTATATTGATTATTTCATACATAGATTAAGGAAAAAGTTTAGATCTAAAATATTTCTATAATATCTCTATTCAACGCCCTCAGGGAAAGGGGTAGAAGGGTGTTAATTCACTATATAGAAAATAACGTCATACTATATCCAAAATATAGAATGATAATTCTTTTATAATCATGACTATTAAAACTATTGTGATAGAATTAAAAATATATGGAATATATCATACCATTGAAAAAATGATTTCTGAACCATCAACACATGATATGATATGTTAGTAAAAATGGATGTATTATAATATCAGAATAATATGGATGAAATTATAGAATTATAAGTTTCTAAATTGCATATATACAAAGATATTTTCATTCAATTTCAAACTACAGTTTCTTTGACTAAATAACAAGAGATAAAAAAGAGAAACTATATAATACAAATTTATTTTTATTATATATCCTTCCAAAAATAACAATCTAACACAATGATATTGGAGATAACATATAAAGGGGAAACATATAGAATGTTATTATATATTATAACTATAATTTATAGGTTTTTCATCAAGAAAAAAATTGAAAATGTAGATGGGGTGATGAAACCATTACTCATTCCCACATGGAAATTCGATCAAGTAATATTCAACTTTGTTAGTAGTAACACAAACACATCCAATGTAAGATATATGATATGATATTTGTTGGAGTGAGTCACCAAAAATTCCCAATTCATCACTATTCTGGTAATACCTTGCATGAATTATATTCTATGATACATATAATGGTAGTGGGAGGATGCATGTGGAAAAATTTTGGATCCTCTATTATTGTGATAAAAGATTTAGTTCTCAATTCCGAATCAGTATTAAAAATTATCTAGATAATCAATTATATTTCAATATATGCATCACCTAAAACCAAATATAAAATATAATATTACTATTAAAACACTATAAGAAATACATAGAGCCAAATCAAAGGAATTTTAATGTGGATGGGATCAACATCTAACATTAATTGAGTTCTCATATAGAAACAACATAAAATATAGTATTCCAATGGTTCAATATAATGATTCACATAGGAGTCTATGTATTGATAATTCTTGTTAGGAGACGTTGGTGAACAAATTATAATTGGACCTGATAATCTGAAACAGATAATATAATAGTTTTATGCCATTCAAAAAGTTTTATGATTTTTTCAAAGATGTCATATGATATAAGCTGAAGAATGTAAAATGTACATGTAGATTAATGATGGAGAAGAATAATTCCGTTAAATATCACAAAATATGGTTTTTCATGTGTTTTATAAATGAAAGGGATGTTTATTCATAAGTAATTTGGTAACATTTAGATCCTTGATTGCATATTAATATGGGAAAATTGGCAATGACTTCTACCAAACATTTCCCAAGATCATGATCTATTCCATGTATCTCTCTTGAGGGAGTATATACCTAATCCATGTGTTGTGCTAATTCTAGAGGAGATGATACTTGAGAATTACTTCTATTATAAAGAGAACTTGGTGATGATCTTGGTCTATAGAGAGAATGTTTTATATGAAATGAAAATTCACTATGTAAAAGTAATGTGGATAGATCATAAATAAAGGGATGTGACCTAAAAAATATATAAACTGGTGAAAAAGAAGTATCCTCATATATTCTAAAATGAAAAAGTTAATTTAAAATTTAGTGATCAAATTTATAAAGTGGGAATAATTTATCGAAAAAATTTATAAATAATATTTGTTTCTTAAATAAATGTTTTAACATTATTATCTAGAATTATACACATATAAATTATAGAAAAACTACAAACACATTATTTCAATAATGAATAAATTTAAATTAGTTAACAACTTCACCCATGAGAATTATAATTTTGGTAATGGAAGAAAAAATATAAAATTGTAATTGATGTGCGAGAAAATTTCGATCACCCTTATCGGTTAAAATTTCGACACCCAAAAAAACAATATTAAATAAAAAAATATTCATACATTCAGTAAAGGAAGATGGGGAACCATTATTGGAGAATTATGTGACAAGAAAATATTTAAATTAAATAGTATTTTAAGGACTTAATATGGCTATTGTAATAGTAATGTGATCATTTGAATAGAAACATAACTATTTGATATAGAAACATAACAATTGAAATAATAATTTGACCTCAAAATAATAAAATGTAATATAAATAATAATCATAATTTTAAATTAATGAAATATGTAAATATTATTATTACCAAATATAAATATCAAGATTAAAAACTCAATGGTAATATAAGAAAAATTATTAGAAATAATAATTTATTTATTAAATAAAATCAAATTTCTTAAGATAAAATTTAAACGTAATTACATTAAATTTTTTTTTGATAAAATTAATGTCATTTTGATAATCATAATGATGAAATATGGTGAAGGGTATTTTTTGTGTTATTTTACAAAATATATAAAAAAAATCATGAATAGTAAAAATAATTTCCCTAAATTAAATGCTTACAAAAAAATTGATGACGATATAATTGCTTAATATAGAATAAAGTTGTAATTTAATCTAAAATTTAAATTAATAAGATTAATGGGTTATTTATAAACAATAAAAAATATTTAGAAATATGAAAAGTGTTTTCCAAAGCCTAAACTCTAATATATTCTCTTAAAACAATAATTTTTCATGTTTTCCTCTTTCACGTTCATTTAAAAAGTTTCATCAGTTTATAATGTAATTTATAGTCAAAAATATATTTTCATATATTTATATATGATTCATAATGTGAATAATAATTTTATTAATAAGTTTAAATTAGATATAAAATTTTATTCAGTCTTTTAACCAGAAAATAAACCTTATATCATATATAAATAACCCATTACCCCTCCCTTGGATGACCAAATTCATTCCAAATTAAGAATAAAATCTATATGAAAATATACACAAGGAATCCACATAGAATCCTTATAGAAATTTTTATGTAATGAAAATACAATCATTCTGTTTTCAAAAATCTTAAAAAATGAATAACTTCAAGAAAGAGATTTTTTTTATTTTCCTTTTTAAAATCAATATATATTTTTTAAAAAAAATTAAAAATAATTACTATGTTAACTGGATATTAAATATATTATTTTAATATAAAAATTTTATCATTAATATCAACCCGTAATACATATCTCACACATCTATTTTGCAAAATATCTACTTATATGTATGTTAACTATTTATGTGAATGTTTCAAATTCTTTTCATATCACTATCCTAAAAAATGATTATAATATATTATTTATTTTACACAAATCTATAAATTTTATTATTTCTATGTTTAATTAAATAATATAAATAATGTATAAGTAACAATAATGTAAAATATTTTTATCAATGAAACATGATTTATCATAAATAAATATGATATCAAAACATTGCACCATTAACAAATAGAATTGATAAATATATCCCAATAATTATAAATTGTATATAGTGATTAAATATATCATAATTAACTTTAATATTTAGTTTCTTAAAAAAATAATCACACTATTAAAAAGTTGGATATGTGATGAAATTAAGTTGGATTTATTGTAAAGGTAATTTAGAATGCCAAAAATTTTGTATGTGAAACTGCCTTTTTCATATTATTTACTATATTGATATTAATCAAATTTCCCCCAAATTTTCCATCTCTTATTAGATTCCTTCAATTTTTATGCATATAATGTATTCTAAAATTTAAAAATAAATCATAGTCATTTAAAAATATTTTCCAAAAATATATTCAATTCCAGAAAAACATTAACTCTTCTTAACGTATTTATTTTCCAATCAAAATTGATCATGTTTTATAAAAAAATTATTTATAATATACATATCTGAACCACTAATGCAATTAATGTTTATATTAATTATATAATATATATAGAACCCAATCATTTATAATGGTTTATATCAAGAATATAATTTTTTAACATTATATATTGACTCTATTGTAGAGACCCGAAGCATGACGTACATTGACATTACATTACATTTGCGGAATACTTAGTACATAACAAAAACACACACACAAGGATCGTAATAGTTTAGTGTCTTTGGAAACTCGGAAGATAATCTTCTAATCGTGGTGAAAGATCTTCAATATCTCCCATAAAGATCTTCCTTTTTTTTTACCTAAAACCTTTCTTTATATCCTGGGGAAAAGAAAACATAAAAGGGTGAGCTCAAATGCTCAGTAAGGGTAAACAAAAGAAATATCAATCACGTCATATTCATAAGAACATAACATTTTGGAAATCTTAACCTGCAAAAGAGATCATAATTTCATAACATGGAATAAATCATGGTAGTGAAATGTAATCACAATAATCATAACTTAAAACATGAAACTTTGTGGCATTCACACATAATCATAGAGAATCATTTCTTATTAGTCAAGACTCATTGTCAAGACTATCTTAGTGGACAAAGTCCCTTTCTGAACCGAGTCACCCTCGTTTCAGTCCTGTTTCACTGAACCGGTATAACCTACCGTTCCAGCCATGTCTATCTCATGAGATATAAAATCTTTACCCAATGCATTTGAGGGAGATATAGGTCCCACCCATCTCATAATGATACCATTCTTATGTGTGCCACAAAATCATAAATCATACATCATTGCATAACTCATGTAATAAAAATGGGAATCTTAAGCATCGTGACATCATAAAACAATTCATATAAGATAAAGGAATTTATAAAAATAATTACATCACAAAATTATAAAATCAATGTAATAATAGAGATAAAAACAGAACCCTTTATTATCTTAGATGGAAAATAATTTTGATAAAACACTTGAACTTCATTCTTGAGGAAAATATCCTTTCTTCTTCAAAAACATTTTTTGTTTCTTAACATGTCATACGACTTTAAAATAAAATAAGTTTATTAAAAATAAACACGAAAACTTGTAAAGGAAGCTTCTTGAAAATAATGTTTTAAAAATCCATTCATGCCGTATAAGTTAAAAAAACATTCCTCTCGTAATTTTGTCGGAAATGTCAAAAAAGTACCTCGTACGAAAAATGACAAAAGATTCCTTTCATATCTTTTACTAAAAACTCACCGAAGGGTAAAATAGGATTTAAAAAATTGTAGGTGAATGGAAATAATATTACATATTGAGGAAACATGGATGTGGATGATAAAATACACCCCAGTAAATACTAAAGTATAAACAATCTCGGATAAAAATGAGATTGTGATATTTCCCTTACCTTAGGTATGATTTGCTTCGTAAGTGTCCGAACCTCCTGTATAATGATTTAAATCATATTATTGACTTATTCCAGAATCATATTAATTATATAATATATGGTCCACTTATGACTTTATATTACCCGTTCTTTTGTAAATTCGTGTTAAAGTAGCGTTTTGGGTAAAATCGTCTCATTTGTCGTTCGTGTTTTTAACTTGCAATTATTAATATGATTACTTGGATCATGATTACTTATATCCAGAATGTAAAACATTATTTATATATAATATATATTCATAATATATATATATATATAATATATTGATAAATGGAATGAAATACACCATTCATGGAGACGGTAGTTCGTACGTATGCACGAGCGATGATATCGTTCTCATGGTTCTGGAATTGTGTTGAAGTGTATGTATACTATTTCAGTATTAATATTACTTTATAATAATCATATATAGTTACTCATTACACCATTATACCCATCCTATTAAGGTGGCGGCGGAAAATAGATTACACCACGGCGTGGAGACGGTATTCCGTACGTACGCACGCGCGGTGATTTCATTTTTCCGTAGGATGGATAGAAGGTGAATTAGGGTTGTTTCATATTTATAATAACATATAAGTATGTATGTAATACTTATGTTATTACTTTATCATGAAACAACTAAATAAGAAGAAGTTGAAGAAGAAAGAAATTGAAAAGATCGGTAATTGATATTACCTCTTCTTTGAAACGCCTCTTTGAATCCTCCACTTAGGGAACTAAGATTGGTCTTTGAAGAAGACCAGGACCTCTAGGATTATTCTAGAGAAGTGGAGAAGGGATTTTGGCAGTGTTTGGCCGAGCTTGAGTGCTCAAATTGGTGTGAGGAGAAGGGGGAGGAGGTTCCCTTTTATAAGGGAGGAGAGGGGCACCTTAGGAATATCTCAAAATATTATTTTATATTAAAGTCAAAATCGGTTTATAATGGTTCCAAAGGGCCTTATTTCGAAGGTAAAGTGGGTATGGGTCAAAATCCTATCATCCGATAGGATTTATAAAAGTTTAGGTTATTATTTTAACCTTATCAATTAGATTTAACTCTAAGTTAAATAATTTAACTTTAACCGTGACTTTTTGTTTTCTTACACTATATGATTAATACACTTACTATAACATGCCAAACGAACCCCAAGTTGTTTATTAATAATATATATATCCTTATCTAAGTCATTTGGCCGAACCTCAGATTTTTAGGAATAAAATAACAATTAATAATATAATATTTGATTTAAAAACTATTTTGTGTCAATTTTGACACTATTTGATATATGATTTTTGTGAAAGTCATAACAGAATTATATGTTCTAAGGAAGTTGATTAAATTAACACTAATATATCATAGTAACCTATAAAATTAGTGTAATTCATAAAAAGTCTCAAATTACATTTATTTGAGAATTTATAACATCAATTATGTTAACATTTCCTTAAAAGGGTAATTACGGCATCATCGTTGTGTCATAAATAAATTAATTTATATCATGTCTAAAAATTATAAATAAAATATCATTATGTAGGAAATCTTTTTAGCTTTCTAATGAATATTTATAGTTGAATTTATCTTATCTATAACCCCATATTAAAAATGTTTTAGTAAATAAACTTTGATTTTAACTCTTTTAACCCTTCTTTAAATAAATTAATAATAAATGTCCTAATCTAATCCAAGTGGGCCTAAATGGTCATATGATATTCCTAAGTTTGTTTTTGGTCGAATTACACTTGTACAATAGAATTAGGACATGTGTTAGGGTAATAATAATATCATTTCTACCCATAATTACCCTATTTACTTTTAACCGTGGTAAAAAATGTAAAAAGTTACTATTCACCAAAAATTATTTTCATCTCATTGAACCACATTTTAGTCCTTCATATTAACTGTGTCTCTCGGATTTTCGAAATTCCACTCACAGAAGCGGTAAAATTATGTTTTATGAAAAATTCAGTTTTTTTAACTACCACTTAGTGGTTTCACTATTCATCAAAAATTGAATGTTTTCAGAAAAATACCAAAAATTAGGCCTAATCTATATTTGATATTATGAACTAAAAAATGATTTCTATTTTACCAAATTCAAAACATATCAGTTGCATTAATTAATTTAAAAATTAATTCTCGTCGTCAAAACAAATAGCGTGTTCTTAAGATATAATAACTATCAAAAGATTGACACTTGTTTATGTCTGGTTTAAATGTGAACTTACATCCAACGACCATCATTGTATTAAAATGTAAAAATATATTCTAAATATACTTTAAAACCACTCAAATTAATAATTTATCACTATTAATTATTTCGATTGAAAAAGTTGTTTTTAATTAAAATTTAGTAATTTTCACTATTCATCAAAATATGAAAGTTATCCGAAAATCACCAAAGTTTCACCCTAAGCTAATTTCGATATTATGAATCCAAAAATGAATTCCATTTTGAAAAATAAAATTAAAAAATTTCAAAAAGTGGTTATTACTATTCATAACGGCTAGTTTTAATAATATTTTAATAGCATATTGTTGTTTAGTGAAACTCGTTATTGCGTACTACACACGCTATCGAGAAAGGTCGCGATTGTGTGTAATGCAAGGAAAATCAAGGACGCGTGTTGTGCAAGCTCCTTTTGGTGTAGCGTACAACACAAGACATTAGTGAAATTAAAAAAAATATTTTTCATAAAATCTTGGGCTGTTACATTCTACCCCCCTTAAAATGAATTTCGCCCTCGAAATTCGTCGGGGTTATAAATGGTTTACTATTCGAAAGTTTCTTTAATAGAAACCCACATCGTAAAAAGGAATACCAAAACCAATCTTTAAAAATGAAAGTATGAAACGTAACGGTTACCCAAATAAACTAATCACTGGGTTTCCACATAGGTGAAAATATGGATATGGAAGAAAAATCTACCCATCATGTTCTGATGGAGAGTGGTAGAGAACATGGATATGGAAAAGCCAATAATCACAAATCCATAAATTTGTAATGATCTAATGTACCATCTGATTAATCAGATATAAGACCACTAGGAAAACATTTTTGGTTTTCAATATCGTTTCCCTAAAGTTGAAGAATTTGAATTAGAATAAATACTAACTTTATTTTGGTACAATCTCACTTTTTTTCGTGCCTTGAACAATTTCCACTTCATATCTTAAATAAATGAAGTTGAATTTGTTATTCGTGAAGTGTTAGCAGATCATGTGATAGAATGACGGGTCATTCCATCTGTCTCAAACAAAAGGTTAGCAAAAGTTATTAAATATACATAAGTCATTCTATAGCGAGATTAATCATATATGGTTCCTAAAATGAACTTATACTTCATATATCATACTGCTTAATATAATAAAAATAGTTTCTACTAAACAGGGACTTCCTGTAGGCCAGTGGTAGGCGATAAAGGCCAGTCGCACTTCGGTTGTGGGTTCGATTCCCACAGCCTTGTCCGACGCGATGGGCTGTCTCCCGTCCTGCAGGTTGTCCTTTTTTTCTAAAGCTGTATTACTATAACATCCCATCAATAATATCGAAAAAAAACTTCTATCCTTAAACAATACTAACTTATGTCCAACATAATTCATTCCAATCTTTAGGCTTATCCATAATACTACAGTCCACTCTCATAACATAGTGAAAACGATTACCAGAGATTTAATACCATCGTTGATCCCCATATATCATATGATATGTTTTGTTGGTCACATTCCAAACATTCAAAGTCCTTAATCATATATTCTCTTGAATACTCATTGAACCTTAGGGAAAATATGAATGCAGTTAAAAGTTAACACCTTCCACATACCAAAATCCTCAAAATTATATATACTCAAACCATGATATCACTTAGTCCTTATATCAATCATGAGCTCATGAATACTGTTAAACATTTCGTTTTCTCGTTTTTCATTCATTATGCGCATATCAACTTATTTCCAAAAATATCTCAATCACTTTGAATACCACATTATACCAATACATAAATATTCCAATACTTTATGATACAACATTATTTTGGAATCCCATTACATAAACACTTAATCATTCCACCACATCGTTGTCATATTCAACATCGCCAATAGTAATCGCATGTGACTTCCCTTTGTCCTTTGCCTTAAGCGGTTGCTCATGTCGATCATCACTAACCCTTGGATTAGGGCATTTATTAGCATAATGCCCCATTTCCTTGCACTTGAATCATTGAAGTGTTGGTGGTGCGTTCTCTATAGTGTTTGCTTTGTTCGTATCATTAGAAACTCTTTTTCCATTACTTCGACACTCAGCTGCTCGATGACCTTCTTTTCAACACTTAAAACTTTTTCTAGTCCCTTTAAGACAATCTCCACCATGCTTCTTTCCACACTTTGTGCATAAGGAAACATTCATCTTCTTTTCACCATTATTCTGAGATTTCTCCTTGAACTCTATCTTTCGTTTCTTGTCAAAACCATGAGATGGATATGTAACAACAACTTCCATTTCTACCTTGATAGCACAACACACAATTTCTTCATAGCTACTGAAGTCTCTTATAGCTAATTCCCTTCGAAGACTTGGTTTTAAGCCACTGAAAAATCGATCAACTTTACTTTCAGGTTGGATGATAATGCCAGATGCATACCTTGCAAGTCTTGTAAAATTTGCTTCGTATATACCAACAGATTAATTATCCTTCTGCTTCAGCTCAAGAAACTCCTTTTCCATCTTTGTTCGGAGAATACGAGGGAAGTACTTATTGAAAAATAAGTTCTTGAACTCGTCCCATTCCATGGACTCAATTTCATCCCTTTGCCTCGTATTCTTAATAAGATTCCACCATTGATCAGCATCACCTTCCAAACGATACACCGCTAAGATGACTTTATCATGCTCAGAACATTGAATAACTGAAAATATCTTTTCAATGGTACTGATCCATTGTTCAGCAACAAGTGGATCGGAAGTCCCACTGAAAGAAGGTGGACGTTGCCTCATGAAGGACTCAATAGAATGTTGTTCCCTTCTCTACTCATTTGGAAGTCCAGAATGATTCATAACTTGTGTAAGTATAGCAATAAGATTTTGCACTCCATCTCCCATAACATTTGTTTGTTCAGGAGGAAAATCATTGCATTGTCCATTGCATTGATCAACATGGTTCCTTCGGGTTCCAGCCATCGTCTAAAACCCAAAAAGAATAGTGTGAGAGGCAAAAATCATGATAGGGAAAACAACATAATAAAGGGGGAGTACCCTCAATATCTAACATCTTAGGTTAATTTCTAATATCGTTAGCGCAATTCTAGGACTATAACCTATACGTATACTTAACCTTAGAGACATCCCTAGACATACCTTAGAAATATCTATAGGGATCTCACTAAAGTTCTCGCATCCTAGTTTCCAAAGGTTGACTAAACCTTTCCTCTGATACCAATTGTAGAGACCCGAAGCCTGACGTACATTGACATTACATTACATTTGCGGAATACTTAGTACATAACAAAAACACACACACAAGGATCGTAATAGTTTAGTGTCTTTGGCAGTAACCATAACACCATCATATTGTGTTCTCATGTTCTTTTCTCGTTTGGTGATAATAAATTAGTACCCATTGATAACAATTGATTTACAGTCACAAACCACGGTATTATGACCAAAATTCAAAGCTCTTATTTCCTCAGAGACAGAGTCAGCAGGCAAACTCAATACCTAAAATATAAATCAATATTAAACTTAATTAATTATAATTTTAATTATTTTAAATTGTAATATTATTACCTTCAATTTTAACCAAGCAGAAAATTCTTTGCTATGCAAAGTCTCCCTCCTTCTCAAAGATAAAGAACGATGATTTCTATTTATCATCGCTTTATGTTCCCTGTAGATAAAAATAGTAATAGTTTAACAGATATATATATATAAGATATAAATATACAATTTACATACAAGATTTAGTCATCGAACAAGTCACAGTTGATCAAAACTGTGCGATGTGTCATCTCCTGCACTTCAAGGCTTAATGTCGTCAATGTATATGATCCAGGAATTCCTCCTGTTTGAGGAAGTGATGGAAAACTGGGTTCAATTTGCTCATACTGTTCTTCTTCGTTTCTCATTGGTTTGTTCTTTCTTGTAGTAAGATCATACAAATACATAGAGCAGAAATCCATACATTCTTGAGCCAATTAACCGTTCACGATAGAACCTTCAGGATGATTCCTATTACGGACATAAGACTTTAATGCATTCATATTTATTTCAGTTGGATACATCCAATGAAAATAAATAGGCCCTCTGAGAAGTATTTCATTTGGAATATGGATATTCAGATGCAGCATGCATGTGAAAAATGACAGATGAAATATTTTTTCTAACTCACACAAAATTAATGGGGCATCTGCCAACATTTTTTGCAAGATAGACTTGGACAACTTCTTAGCACAAAGATCTACAAACAAATGGCACAAACGAATATCAGCCACCCTTACATTATTGGAAAAAAGATGACGAATTTTTATTGGAATCAACTCATGCATAAGGATGTGATAATCATGAGTCTTCAAAGATTATAGCTTCAACTCTCTTCTATTGACCCGTTTGGATATGTTGCTTGAATAGTCATCAAGAACTTTAATAGTCTCTAGTACTTCCAAAAATTGATTTTTTCTGTAGGTGTCATCACATAAGAAGCACATGGAACTTGCCATTTATTTTCAATGATACGCCTAGGATGTAATTTCAGTCTGATTCCCCAATCCACCAAGTCACGCCGAGACCGTAAATCGTCTTTTGTCTTTCCCTTAACATTTAGAAGAATCTAAAGCAACATTTCACATATATTTTTTTCAATGTGCATTACGTCTAAGAAATGACGTAACAAATTGGTTAACCAATAAGGCAAATCAAAGAAGATACTTCTCTTCTTCCAATTGTAACAGGTTTTAGTGGAAACATTCTTTTTCTTTCCAGATTTCATTTGACCCTTCCTATATGAAAAACTGAAATCTTTCAATTCATTAAGCACATCAGTTCTAGACATACGCTGAGGCGGATCATCGGTCTTCATGGTATTGTCAAATCTTCGACGATTATTTCTATATGGATGGTCCATTGGAAAGAATCATCGATGTCCCATAAAACTGAAACTACAATGATGTTTCAGTCTTATGGATCGTGTATTCTTCATACAAACAGGACATGATAGTTTTCCCTCCGTGCTCCATCCAAAAATCATTGCATAAGAAAGAAAATCATTGATCGTCCACATAAGCGCAGCACGCATCTGAAATATGTCTTCCAAACATGCATCGTATTTGCGCACACCCACATCCCAAAGAAGTTTCAACTCTTTTATTAAAGGTTGCATGTATACGTCTATATCATTGCCGGGATCAGAAGGGCCAGATATGAGTATACTCATGAAAGTGAAAGGTTTTTCCATACACAACCATGGGGGAATATTATAAATGTGTATAAAAATTGGCCATGTGTTGTGCAACGGAAGCATCTTCCCAAACGGATTAAAACCGTCACATGAAAGACCCAACCTCACATTACGCACGTCAGCTAAAAAATCAGGATATCAAGTATCAAATCTCTGCCATGCAAATCCATCTACAGGGTGAACCAACTCATCATTAGTCTTCTTTCTCTCGGTATCATGCCATGGAATTTTTATTGATATTTCATTGGACATAAAAAGATTTTGGAGTCTGGGGATCAATAGAAAGTGCCACATTATTTTCTGTAGAACACGGGATGGTGTTCCATCAGCTTTTTCCTTCCAGCGGGATGTGCCACATTTTATACAATCATTCTGTTCAGAATTTTCCTCCCAAAATAAACTGAAATCTTCCGGGCAAGCATGAATTTTGTTTCTTGAAAATCCAAGTTCCTCAACTAACTTTCATGCCATATAGTGGTTTGATGGAATATCTGCATCGTCTGGAAGTAAGTCCTTCAAGAAGGTAAGAATGTAATCGATGGAAGTATCAGAAATCTCATACATAGTTTTCCCATGAAACAATTAGATTAAAAATTACAGCTTTTTCATTTTACCGCATTGTCGATATACTGGAGTCGTGGCAGCATCATTCAATTTTTTCTCCCTAACAACATCGTCATTTTCATTAGACTCATCATGTGTGCTCATATAGAAATCTTCTTGGGTAGAAATCCTTTCTTTTTCATGATGGTGAATAAACAAAAACTGGTCATATAAAAAATTCTTCAATCCAGTCCTCTCATTTGGATCATCAGCAATTTGAGATTTCATTTTCTCCCCATTGTGATACCACATAGAGTATTTTGCTTGAAAATCATATTTGGTTATGTGGTGGTTGGCTTCTTCACAGCTCAACCAAGGTCTTCCAACACACTTGTAACAGGGGCAGTGCATGTGACCACTATCTGAAGCATTGTGAAATGAAAAATCTAAAAAGCTCTCCAAATTGTTTTGAAAATCGCTTGAGATCCGATCGGTTTCATACATCCAACTTCTATCCATTCTGTAAAAAAATTGTTATAAGTCATTTCACTAAAAGCAATTCAATAATATTGAAGTTTCATCGAAAATATATTTAAGTAAACAAGAATTTTTCACTTTATATGAAACCATAATTGACACACTACTCTATATGAGAATCATAATATAAAAGACAACAAAATACTATATTTATAAAAAAATATCTTTGAAGAACTATACATGAGTTTACAAGATCATGTACACTTGTGGAGGAAAATTATTCAGAAGTTGACTAAATTTTAGATCGAAGAAATTTTATATTTTAGTAGATAATTTGAGTGATCACATACATTGCCCAAGGGGGTAGGGGTGTCCAGGGGTGCGGGGAGTCCAGGGGGAAGTGGGGTTTTCCAGGGGTTCAGAGGTGTCCAGGGGGTCAGGGATATCTAAGGGGGTCAGGGTGTCCAGGTGGGCGGGTTGTCCACGGGGGTGGGGGCTGTCCAGGGGGGAGGGGTGTCCAGGGGGCGGTCGGGCTGTCCACGGGGGTGGTGAGGCTGTCCAGGGGGGTCGGGGGTGTCCAGGGGGTGGGGGGATTTCTAGGGGGCTGTCCAGGGGGGTACGGGGTGTCCAGGGGGGGTGAGCGGGGTGTCTAGGGGGTGGGTGGGGCTGTCCAGGGGGGTACGGGGTGTCCAGGGGGGTGGGTGGGATATCCATGGGGGTGGCAGGGCTGTCCAGGGGGTACAGGGTGTCCAGGGGGGTGGGATGTCCACGGGGGGTGGTCAGGCTGTCCACGGGGGGTGGCGGGGCTATTTAGTGGGGTCGGGGTGTCAAGGGGGTGGGGGGCTTCCCAGTGGGTGGGGGCGTTCGGGGGGGGTGGGGGTGTCCGGGGGTGGTGGGCGGGTGTCTAGGGGGGTGGGCGGGCTGTCCACGGGGGGTGGCGGGGCTGTCCAGGGGGTTGGGGGTGTCCAGGGGGTGGGGGGCTTTCTAGGAGGTGGGGGCCTATTCAGGGGGTACGATGTGTCTAGGGGGTGGGCGGGCTGTCCAGGGGGGTGGGGGATGGTGGGGCTGTCCATGAGGGTGACGGGGCTATCCAGAGGGATTGGGGGTGTTCAGGGGGTGGGGGGATTTCCAGGGGTGGGGGGTTGTCCAGGGGGTATGAGGTGTCCAAGGGGTGGGCGGGCTGTCCAGGGGGTGGCGGGGCTATCCAGGGGGTACGGGGTGGGTGGGAAGCCCACCCCCCCCCCCCCCACCCCCCTGCAACCCCCCCTACCCCCATGCACCCCCCCCCCCCCCCCACCCGGATAGCCCCCCCACCCCACCTGGACACCCCCCCCCCCACCACCACCACACCTGGACAACCCACCCCCTCCCACCACACCTGGGCAACGGACACCCCCCCCCCCCCACCTGGACAGCCCACCCCCCTTGGATAGCCCACCCCCCTTGACAGCCCACACCCCCCTCCCCCGCCTGGATATCCCACCCACCACCACCCCTGGACAACCCACCCCCTCCCTGGACAGCACCCCCCCACACACCTGGACAGCCCACGCCCCCCCCCCCCCCCCCACTAGACAGCCCCCCCCCCTCCTTGGACAGCCCATACCCCCTACCCCACCTGGATAGCACCCCCCAGGAAAGTCCTCCCCCTCCCTGGACAGCCCACACCCCCCCACCTGGACAGCCCCCCCCCCACCTGGACAGCCCACCCCCACCCCCCACCTAGACATCCCCCCCCCCAACTGGACAGCCACCACCCCACCTGGATATCCACCCCCCCCCCCCCCCCCACCTGGACAACCCCCCCCCCCCCCCCCGGACACCCCACACCCCCCTCCCCCACCTAGACACCCCACCTTGGTCCCCCTGGACAGCCCACACCCCTCCTTGGGGCAGCCCCTACCCCCCTCCCCCACACCCCTATAGCCCCCCCTGCAGCCCCCTACCCCCCTGGACAACCCACTCCCCAACTGGACAGCCCCCTACCTCTCATGCAGCCCCCCTTAGGGTATTTTTATTTAAAATCATTTTATTCATTAAGAAATCCAAACTATCATGCATTAGCCATTTCATTCCAAACAACCCATTCAATTTATCAAAACATGACAAATTCAATTTATCAAAACATGACAAATTCAATTTATCAAAACATGAAAAATTCAATTTATAAGTCGTTATGGGTCACTTAGAAAATGTCATTGAGAAAAGGGGAAATCAACTACATTTTTAATTCCAATTTAAAAATTGGGTCAGCCACTTAGGAGGTGTGGTGGTGTCTAGGAGTTGTGGTGGTGTCCAGGGGGGGTTGTCTAAGGGGGTGGGGTGGGGAGGATGTCCAAGGGGGTGGAGGTTGTCTAGGGGGTGGGGTTTCTAGGGGTGGTGGGGGTGTCTAGGGGGTGGGGGCTGTCCATGGGGGTGAGGGGTGTCCAGGGAGGGTGGGGGTGGGGTGGGGTGTCCAGGGGGTGGAGGTGGTGGGGGCTGTCCAAGGGGGTGGGGGGCTGTCCATGGGGGGTGATGGGTGTCCAGGGAGGGTGGGGGTGGGGGTGTCCAGGGGGTGGGGGTGTCCAGAGGGGTGGGGGGATGTCCAAAGGGTGGGGGTGTCCAGGGGTGGGGGTGGGCGAGGGGTTGTCCAAAGGGTGGGGGTTTCCAAGGGGTGGGGGTGTCCAGGGGGGTGGGTTGTCCATGGGAGGTGAGGGGTGTCCAGGAAGGGTGGGGGTGGGGGTGTCCAGGGGGGTGGGGAGGAGGGAGTTGTCCAATGGGTGGGGGTGTCCAGGGGGTGGGTGGTGTAGGGGGGTGGGGGTTGTCCAATGGGGGTGTCCAGGGGGGTGGGGCTGTCCAGGGGGGTGGGAGGTGTCCAGGGGGGTGGGGGTGGGGGTGTTCACAATTCCAATCCATCATCCAACCAACGCCAAAATCCAAATCCAATTTTCAACTAAACTAAAGTTCAAAAAACATAAAACAAACCCTTTACCCCATGCACTAAACAAACCCCACTAAACAAACCCTTTACCATGTTTGAAGTGTAAAACAAAAAACATAAAAAAAACCAAAGGGTTCGGTACTCCAAAGATAGTAATAACTCTAATTTAGCCAAAATCAAAATAGAAAATAGAAGAAAAAAAAGAGGAAGAACACTAAAACTAAGGTAACACTTACTAATTTGAATTATAGAAATAAAAATTTATTTGATTGAAGAAGGATCTACAGCTGGAAGGAGTTTCGCAGCCGAGAAGACTTCAGTAGGAGCTTTGGATTAGGTCTACAATAGGGTCGAGTGGGAGCTGGGGTGCTGGGTATTTGGGGGAAACTTTCCCAACGGTTTTTAAAAACCGTTGGGAAAGTCTCTCTTTACCAACGGTTTAGTAAAACTGTTGGTATATGTTAGAGGAACTAAAGCTTTCCTAATGGTTTTTTCAAACCGTTGGGAAAGCTTAACTATATTAACACATTTTCCAACGGTTTCAGCAAACCGTTTGCAAAAGTGGATTTTTTTACAGTATACCAACGGTTTCTTCAAACCGTTGGTAAATATCCGTTGGGAAAACCACCATTTCCAGTAGTGTCCCTTGCTTTCCCCTTGATCTTCCTCTTCTTGGAAGGGTGTGAAGAAACTTTGAACTTAAAGTTATTTACTTTCCCTTTATGTTTGTTAACCATAAAGATAGAAGGTTTTTCACGCTTCATATCCTTATATACTTGATGAATAAGAGTGAGAAAATATGACAGAGACATCTCAATGTTTTTCATATTAAAATTCACAACAAAACTAGAGAAGTTTTTAGGGAGTGATGCTAGAATGAAATCGGTGCCTAGTTATTTGGGGAGTTTAAACTCTATAACCTCTAGACACTCAATGTAGTCAATGATCTTGATTACATGAGGTCTAGCTAGGTAACCCTATCCAAACATTCACTAAAAGAGAGACTTAGAAATCTCAAACCATTCATGTCTAGCTCTCACCTAGTAAAGACCATAGATGTGCTCAAGCATGATATACACATCCATGTTTCTGTTAGACTTCATGAGTTCACTATATATAGATGAAAAAATCAAACATTGAATGTCGACCACATCGTTCATATGTTTATCATAGACTAGGAACTCTTCATCACTCCCTCCTTAGCAAGTAGATCAAGAAATGAGGATTCTAGCATGTAAGATTTTCATTCATGGTGTAGGAAAACTCGAATGCGTCTGTATCAGTCCTGGAAATTGCTGCCCGTTAAGAGTTTGTCTTTATCTAATATTGATCATAGGGATAATGTGGATAATGAGCGTGTCATTTTATACTACAATTAAAAGATCCGATTATTAGTAATTTTCTTGATTACAAATAAATTAATTGATTTTTATTAAATCTCCGACTATTTTATCAAGTCTCAATAGTCCTCGCCATTGAACTTGGAATATCTAGTTGTTTTAACATTCTAGTGGTAAGGATCCATATGCCCCTTCACATAACCCCAACAAGGGTTGGTCAAGCTACTTAAAAGTTTTTAGGGAGGAAATTTTTTTCCAATTGTGGTCTTACAGCTCCTTGATTCGTTGAGTGGATTCTTCAATCCTGAAATCCTGACTTGAATTTCTTTAACACTTGCCTCCAAATTACACCAAGTATAACAATTGTTAATCCTATTGATGTAAAATGGTTAAATCAACCCAAAACCTTCTTAAGAACTCCCCTTATAAAAGTAAGTGTCTCAACAAGGGTTGGTCAAACACTTAGTTCTATTGATTTTTATTCCTAATCAAGTAACGAAAGACACAAACTGACTTAATATTAAGTTGAGAGATTTTAATTAATTATGCATAAATTTTATCTTGTTTAATCCTTTACATGTCTTGTTAATATTAAGTGGATGTTACTTAATTAATTAACCATGATGAATAAAACATTTATGCATAATTAATTTATTTAATTTATTATGCATAAGTTTTATCTTGTTTTATCCTTTACATGTCTTGTTAATATTAAGTGGATGTTAATTAATTAACCATGTTGGATAAAACATTTATGCATAATACATTTATTTAAATTACATCTTTGCATATTAATTCATCTATTTATGTGTCCACATCCTTGCATTCATAAAATAAATAATTGTATAGACAGAAATAAGTAAATAATTAAATGATTCGTTCCTGAGCTTTATCAAACGGTTGATTTAATGAGCGAACATTAAATCAACATATGACCTAAGGGGAATAAATCATTTTTTCAGTATTCTCATGAGTTACATCATTCCACAAGTCCACTTATGTATCACCTGAGTTGGCATCATAATGGTTCTATCTTGAACCGCTTCCACGCACCTTGGGATACTCCATTAATTGCATGTGTTTATGACTTGCACGCAGGTGAGGGAAATCAAATTATTGGTTAAAAGGGGATTACATAAATATCCTTGGCCACACAGGTCTTACATAATAATGGAGGGGGGATGACATGCAGACCATCATATTTAATTTAATAATAAATAATTTCAAACGCATGCAATATATTAAATTAAAACATCAAAAGCATACACGGGTTTTGGTCAAACTCATGAATGGTCATATTTGCAATGAATACACAAAAGAAACTAGCTAGCATTCATTTCTTTATTATTTCTTTATTATTTAAGATGAACACGCTTGCATTAATTAATTAATTCTCTTTCATCTTAATGATCATCCTAACATAATTATAGATACCCATAACTTATTGCATTCATGGAAAATAAACAGCATAACTAATAATGACATATAAATTACAATAAATTAATTGAGTGTTTAATATTCTTTAAAACCATTATTAAATTTTCAAACAGACATTGTTGTGTCAATTAATAAAATAAGGTTTTAATGCTGCAATTTTCAATTTAATGTAATTTTTAATTTTGTCATTTAATGAGAGACTACACATCGTGTACAATCCAGCTACACGTCGTGTACCTCAATTGTTGTGTATCTAAGTCATGCGCCTGAGACTTCGGCGTGTTAACTAGGTCGGACTACACGGTGTGTTAACTCGGTCGGACTACACGGCGTGTACAGACCAGCTACACACCATTTATTCGCTTGTTGTGTGTTAGGTTAGCCCGGTCAACACGTGGTGTGCAATAAATGCACCATGTGTAATTAACTGCTCGACGCATCTAGATACAATGCACATTGGTACACGACATGTGCTCCGACTACACGCCGTATAACCCAGTTTTACCGGTCAAAGATTTGGCACTTCCAGATGACATTTTTTATCATTCTTCATCTGTTCTTAAACCTTTAAGAAAATGAAATATTGAACGAACATGATTAATATATTGATAACATGTTAATTAAAATTAGATTAAAGAATGAATAAGATGAAATGAAAATCTAACCACGATTGAGCATAGATCAACAATCAAAAAAATAATTATAAATTTAAACGCTACCCCTCCGATACCACTTGTTGGTTTCAGGAACAACAGAAGTATGCGATGGTGGACGGTATATTAAAATTTCTTTTAATAATCGTTGCCTGAAACCAAGAGCGAGGGTCTTGTCAATCAAATTTATAATTAATCTCTTTAATATTTGAAGAAATAAATACCTTAGCTTAGAAAATTTCTTTGTTGGTGAATACTGATCGTCCAAAAAGACCCTTTCAGATTCCCTTCATTTAATTATAAGGATTTAAGGATAGAATCTCTCTAGCGGTGATCCACACATGCTCATATGATCTCCGAGAAACACTACTCAATCTCCGGGTGCTAGCGCGAAAAGTTGAATTTCTTGTGTTGTTCGTTCTTAATCGCTCGTTCTTAGGTTTTAAAGAAATCTCTCTTGCACTTCTCATTCTTGGGAAGGAGATAGGTGGAGTTGAAAGAGAATTTATTGTGCGCAACAATTCTCTGTTCTCAATTTTGGATTCACTACACAATAGACATAGTTGTCTATTTATAGAGTTAGGATTTAGGTTAAAATATTATTTAATTGCATGTCATCCATTAAATAACATTTATTACCTTTAATAAAATTTATGGGACATAATAATAATAATAATAACATTATTATTATTATGTGTCGTGTGCCAGCTTGTGTAATAACAAATATTATTTAATCATCTTGTTAATTAATATTTTTTATCAGACATGGTCTTGGTTCGTTCGAACTCCTCTTGCATTTATTGAACACCCGAATAAAAATTTTATTCATAGATAAATATTTCATTCACATACCGACGAATAAATATTTATTAAATATTCAATAAAATAAATAAATATATTTTTATCCACATGCCGGTGAATAAATATTTATTTAATTTATGCGATCAATATAACTTGAATAAAGTTATTCCTTGGACTTGAAAATAATATTTATTCCATTAATTAAACTCAAATAGAATTTAATCGAGATCAACGGAAATACTTAGTGTGTGACCCTCTAGGATTCTTTCTCGTTGGCATTAGGCGGGTTTGCCTAAAGTTCAATATTATTGTCTAGCAATGGGTCAAAGCATCTGAGAGAAAGAACTTAATATAGCAACGTCGACAACCACATATGAACGCTCACTGAGTAATATAATCTCTTTGTCACAATATCTCATCAAGCAGGTTGTACGACAGTATCATTAACCTATTTACTTGATACGTCTTTCCTTGACTAACTGAAATAAGCAGATCGTTACATCATACCCGAGGAATTTAATGTGATGGTTCTATTCTAATCAAAGGCCCAATATATCGACTTCTATAAAGATGGAAAGGACAAATCCTTCCTCGATTTATCCATTAATGACATGTTAATCATGATGCACCCAACGTGTCATACTTCCCGCCAACATATGGAGTGACGGTTTTGGTTATTAAATCTAAGTGTGCAAGTCATGACATACATTAATGATAATATTTAAGTCTGAGGACCATTATACATGCTCGCAGATAGAAATATCCAATGACACCAAAACATGTGGAATTCCTACTGGCGGGTATGTTCTCATAATCTCTCGTCTTGGAGACTATCAAGTGTGAATTTCATGAGAAGAAGGCTCATCCGCTTATGAACACTCGCACCTAACGGTCTAAATACTATATGTCGCATCATAGTACATTACCCAACCGCGAAACTATATTAAGAATATTGTCATAGCACTTCAAGGTTCTCATCATAGCGAGAAACTGCTATGACCTTATCAATGCGACAAATACTCTAAGACATTATTACATTAAAGACATGTAGAAACAATAAACAATATGTAATAAGACATTAAATTAATATTCAATGCATCAAATATACATTGAATTGAAGTACAATCAGTTGGTCCTAAGACACCTGCTCTAACATAGTCTAGAACTTATCCCTATATGTCTGTCTCCATTTATTCTAGTATGTTCAATATGTGTGATCGCTCTTGCATGTCGTGAACGCAGCCTAAATAATTGGTTTATCCTCTGTTTATTGAGTTACGCATGTATAGACCTTCCATTGGATCTCATTGGGTCTTTTGGTGATACGACCGAGACATGCAACCACTCGATAAGTGTGTTATCCATTGACCTCGCTTATGACTTGGATAGATTGAATACTTGTCGTGACATAATGGATTTGGTGATTGTTGGATTAATATTATGAGTTGGCATAACTTGAGATATTGGTGTGATTAATTGGTAGGGGATTACATGAACCAATAATTGGTTATTTGGTATGCTAACGACCATGGGGGTTTAAACAATAAGTGGCAATCTGATGATTTGACCATAATGCCTTATGATGACATGTGCTATGTCTGTGCTCATTATGTTGTAATGCTTATAGGGCTCGGCCCGGTTATGTTGTAATGATTATAGGGCTCAGCGGTTATGTTGTAATCCTTATGGGGATCGGTCTAGTTATGTTGTAATGCTTATAGGGCTCTTCCTGGTTCTTCTGTAATTATTATTGGCTATACCTGGAAGGGTTATGGATATGGTTGGAATGGTTCCACGACATGCTCTAAGATATTCCATATTAGTGTCAAAACAAGTTTGACTGACCTTGGGTGTCTACCCAGAACTCGAGGGTCAGTGGATTTATTTAATATACAGTATTAATTAATTAAATTAATACCCTGTTATTGCGTTATTGCATGAACTATTATTATATCAAACTAGATTTGTTTAGACACGGTGGTATCGACCTACTGAGTTGTACTCACACCTTGGACGGGCCGCTGATTGGTACCCGGACAGATTTCATAGATGCGAGTTTGGACAATGGCAAGAGACCCTGTTGTTGATTGCTTGGTTGCTTGAAGGGTTGGATCTTGGTGGCGGGACCGACATGGGGATCGGGACCGGGGTCTTTTCGATTCTTTAGTTGAGTTTGTTTAGTCTTTTATTTGTTGCCTTCCAGCACGTCATTTAGTTACATTCAACATGTCATTACATGGTTCTATTATTATTGAGTTATTCGTTTTTCTACAATGGATGCATGGTTGTTGATTATATTGTTCCACTACTCTGTTGTTATTTTCTATTCTATTGTTACTCTGTTCAAGAGGGTATAGTCTCCCCGCTAGATTTTTTACACCCTCACTGCTAGTCGGTAGCGTCTAGCGTATGGGGAGGCACGTCTGAAGTCATGTAGCCAACCCCGGCTCAATCATGTGAGGGAGTATCAGGCCGAGGGATGTTACATAGGTGGTATCAGAGTAGAGTTTAATTATTAAGATGGGTCTGAGTATAAGATATCATCCCAAAGATTTGGTAGTAGATAATATGTGGTACTCATGGCAATTACATCCATGTATGGATACTGGAAAGTGGATGTGGTTGTGACACAGATGCACTAAGGATAATCATCCCAAAAAAGTTTGGTTACATATTAACTCAATCTTCACTTGGTGCTCGATGAGTTAAGACTGCACACCCAGTTAGACACTCCCAGAGGATATGGTTTGGAAATTCTATCACTCTTTATGAACCATTATCAAGGATTTGAGCACAACTTTATGATAGGTTAGAGAATCAAATAGGAATATGACCATAGACAACAAAGGTTAAACTGAATGAGTGGTAAGTTGATCGAATTATATCATAGTTGAACCGAAAACATCATAGGTTGAAATGAAGGTGTCATTTGAGAAGACATCTTAGAATTGAGTTTTCATATTCATATGATAATTAACTATGATTTTATTAGATATTATCATAATCATTCTGATTTTAGTATTTGGTTGGAAATAGGATCTTGAAAATGAAGCGGCGGAAGGTATGTCTCTAGAAACTCCTAATACTTAGCTATATAGGCATATTTGGAATAAATGGTTGAGAATCTTAATATATGCCTATTATGAGGGAAATGATACCTTACTTAGTCTTCTTTAAGTAGCAAGGTTTATATCTCTTTAGAAGTTATATCTTGAGTCATAATTATCTTTTAGATACCCTAAGGTGTCGTTATTAGTAAGTGATAATTAAAACTGTGATGACGCGATTTATTCAAGAGGAAGAAAGTAGCACCCCAAGATTTTGAAATATATTTTTTTCTAAATTAATAATATCTTTGATAGCTTGTTTCACACACAATACTGAACTAAAATGAGACAATATATTATATGAATATTATTAAGAAATTTTAAGAATAATAAAACCTCTAGTAAATAAAAAGATTGAAATTAATTATAAATACATACAAAATAATATTAAAAACACATAAAAGTTTTAAAAGGATGTTTTTCAATAAAAGCAGCTTTTCTTTATATATGATTTTTCATTTCAAATTTAAATTTATAAATTTTTGAATTTGAATTTTATAAAATGCAACATGTCAAAATTAACTTATAGTGATTTTTTCGATTTTTCAAAAATAATTGATTTTTAGGTGAATGGTGAAAAAAATTGTGTAATGAGATCAATTTCATTTTTAGCCATAAAAATAAGATTACTATGATTAAATTTAATTACTATGATAACGATATGACTATTCTTTTCAAAGAATTGCATTATTAACATTGTGCAATTTTGATATAATCAAATAAATCAATCTTTTCTCAACAATGATTCTAATAATGTTTAAACCTATATATATTTTAATTTAACAATTAATTTTATCTTATTTAAAAATTGAATTCAATTATATAGAGTTTAAATTTAGGTTCAAAACATCAAAATGTGGTAAGAGGGGTTACCATTTGGGTTGCCATTTAAAAGTATAAAAAAATAGTGGTAAAAGATTTGAAACATGTTTAAAACATGTGTTCAAATGAATTGTAGAGGCTTTCTCGACCTTACACTACTACAAATCTGGGCTATAGCCACAGACCTATAGCCACGGTTTTATAGGTCCATGGCTATATCTCTTCTACCACCACGATTCATATCCCTCTCCATGGCTATATCATAACCCGTTTTTTTTCTCCCAATTATCATCGGGCGCCTCCTCTGCCCTCTCGTCGTGCCCTCCTCCTCCCCGACGCCTCCTCGTCGCGCCCTCCTCCTTCCCGATGACTCCTCGCCGTGCCTTCCTTCTCCCCGATGCCTCCTCGCCGCGCCCTCCTCGCCGCACCCTCCTCCCCGACGGCTCCTCGCCGCGACCCTCCTTCCCGACACGACCCTCCCCCCCGACGCCTCCTCGCAGCGACCCTCCTCCTCGACTCAGCTCTTCCGACGGCTCCTCGCCGCGACCCTCCTCCTCACCGCGACCCTCCTCCCGGACGCCTCCTCCCCGACGCCTACTCCCCAACTCCTCTCTTCCGACGTCGAGGAAAGTTTTTATGTATGTAAGCATATGAATTATATAATATTCTTCCTAGTTCATAGAGTTGCAGAAATTTTCTCTAACCTTGGGAGGTGATGAGCATTCTATGTATCATCGGTTTGAGTATGGGTTGATGTTAGACATACTTTCAAAGGTTTATCACATTTTCTTCCTAATTATGAAGGATATAAAATGTATCTTTTTATTTAAATTGAACTTGAGGTGAATAATTAGGAGATAACAGGATCATAATGATCTAGTAGAAGTAAGAATAGGAAAGGAGATTATTCTACAAGTTGTGGATGATGATCAATTGGTTAGGGAAAGACTTTATCATTCCCTTCTTCTAGAGTTAAAGGATTCATTTTTTATATGTGGAATAAATATACACACTCAGATGGTTTTCCATTTTGACCCTAGGAAGTATCACTCATGTAGATATGGGCCATCTTCTAATGATTTTTCATTATGGTTGGAGTGGCGGTTATAATTTTACTTTTACAAAGGAATTGTAAGCACAGTTAATGATTTCTAGTAGAGTGGGATATATAAATTATCTAGGAGGTCAGTATGTGGTGGATTTAAAGGCACTAAAGGGATGGTTTAATAGTTTTATATAGATCTAGGGAACTATATGTAATTTATGTAGGGTCATTGTTTTAGTTTTATGAGGTTTTTTATTTTATCAAGCACTGATGGATTCATCTCATTATTTTATGTCCGTTAATATCATATATAATATATATTTTTCTATTGTGTTCCATTAATTAGTTTTATCATTTATAACGATTTAGGGAGGAGGGAGGAGGTTATCATATGGTCTCTTTCTTATAATGTTGAAATTTGCAGGATGCAGTGCAATGCAGTGATTCGCAACAGGTGTTTTCTCATATGTTCGTTGAATTATTTGTAGTTCTCTCCAAGAATTTACATTTCCAGTTTCACTTGAGTTTGTTAAACATTTTTACACTACGTCTCAACAGGATGCAGTGCAATGCAGTGATTCTCAACTGGTGCAGGAGGGTATTGGGGGGTGTCCAGGGTCTGTCCAGGGGGATTTTATTTTCCCCTTTCATAGAAATTAGTAGAAAGTGTATACAATTCCAAAAATAACTCCTCTAATTGGTAATGACATCCATGCCACATATCCATCATACAAACTGATGACATGTTTTTGTATTGAGGAGAAGATACTATAATCCCATGCACCATTTTCTAGGGGGTGTCATAGGGCACAACAATGTGAGATTTTTTACTTTTACATCACTTCACACCAAGATTTCACTTATTTGCAGTTTACTGTGCTAGTTCTGTTTTATCTTGTTTCACCCCCTAATGTGTAACGTGAATACGTAGATCGGAAGTGGTAAGACTTTCACAATGTTGGGAGACATTGAGAGAGGCAGTAAAAGATACAATGTACTAGAAAAATTCTGGTCACAGTGTGCTAGTTCTATTTTCCTTTGCATCTCTTTTCCTTTGTCTCTAGTTTTGACCAAGGAAATTCTAGGAGGAAAAGTAGCATGGAAGGGAGTTTATGATAGCCCCTATGTCACTGCATAGTTCTTTTATTGTTATTTGGTTAAGTAGAGTTTTGGTTTTTATCTCCATGGAGTTCCAGGTCAGAACATGGAAATTTTTGAGGTTTCCATACTCTTCATGGTTAAGGTGCATGGTTTGAGGAAAATAGTATGACCTCCCTTCGTGAGGATAATTTTAAGTTCATTTTGAATTGCACACAATTTTTTAGCATGAGTTGCGCATAGCCAAGTCTAAACCATGTATCCCCTTGGTGAAACAATGTAGGATCCTTGGGCCAGTGCAGGGGGGCTGGGGAGGGGGGACAGGTGCAGGTGGGCTGGGGTAGCAGGGGGCTGGGGGGGCTGGTGCAGCTGGGGGCTGGGGTTGGGGGCTGGTGCTGGTGGGCTGCGGGGGGGGGGGGGACTGGTGCTGGTGGGCTGGGGGGTGGCAGGGGGCTGGGGGGGCTGGTGCAGCTAGGGGTTGGGGTTGGGGGCTGGTGCAGGTGGGCTGTGGGGGGAGGGTGGAGGTGGGCTGGGGGTGGCAGGGGGGCTGGGGGTAGCAGGTGGCTGGGGGGGCTGGTGCAGGGGGCTGGGGAGGGTGGGGGAGACTGGTGCAGCTGGGTTGGGGGTGGACTAGTGCAGCTAGGGGCTGGGGGCTGGGGTTGGGGGCTGGTTCAGGTGGGCTGCGAGGGGGGGGGGGGGGCTGGTGCATGTGGGTTGGGGGTGGGGAGGGTGGGGGGACTGGCACAACAAGAGAGAAAATAAAAAATCTGAATGTGAAAAATTTCTGTGACAATCAATGCTTTGCACAGGCACATTCAGGTTCACAAGCCCAAGCTTCTTGGAATTTCTGAACCTAAAGCTTATTTTAAATTAGGCTTTGCTGGACTTAATAAATTTGGTTTTAATTTGGTTTCTGCTAGTGGTTCCACTAGTTAGGGGGATCTTTTATGGGTTTTTTTCTCATTATTCATTTGGAAAGGTTGAAGTTATTGCCATTGATGAGCAGATTATCTCCTGAATGTATGTGATTCAATTTCCAGCGTTTCTCTTCCTAAATTTTCTTCAGATCACCATCCAATTCTGGTTAGTTTCAAGAGTAAAGAGCAACAAATGCCTCTTCCTTTTTGATTCAATAATGCTTGGTCTTTTCAGACTAAATGTGACAATCTTATTAAAAGTTTCTGGTTCAGCATGAATTGTAGCTGGGGTGAATCGGCCTTCTCTTACAAGTTGAGGTTACTAAAGTCCCAACTGAGAATTTGGAGCAAGGCCAATTAGAGTGGGTTGGATAAAGAGATCCTCACTCTCGAGTCGACTCTGCAACATATTCAAGATGAAGCTACTAATTCTGATTTTAGTCAGGACATTTCAATAGAATTGGGTGTTATATCCAGGCTGAACTCTCTTATTACAAAGAGGGAAGGTGTTCAAAAGGAAACTTTCAGAATCAAATGGATACAGGATGGGGACAGGAACAAAAAATTCTTCAACTCTCTTCAATGAATTCGAAGGTCCAACTGGCCTTTATCTTTTCTTAGAACTGGATAATGCATCTTGCATAACAAGGAAGCAATCGATGAACATGTTGTTGACTATTTCACTAAGCTTTTCAATGGACCTGGAATGGAGGGGACCTTAATGGATGGTATTGTTCCTTTGATGGTTTCTGATGAGGATAATCTTTTTCTCACAAGCACCCCCCATGAATTTGAGATTAAGGATGCAGTCTTCAGTTTCAATGCTGGTAGTGCCCCTAGTCTGGATGGATTTGGCAATTCTTTTTATTTAAAGTATTGGGAGGATATTAAAGTGGAAGTTTGTAAGCTGGTCTCTTCTTTCTTCACCTCAGGGGTGCATCCCCATGGTTTCAATGCCCAATTTATCACTTTGATTCCTAAAGTTGAGAATGCTTGTGAAATTCACCTCTTCAGGTGAAATAACTAGATTGAGTCGAGTGATATTCTTGAGATATTAGATCCAATGAGTAATAAACCTCTATGGGACATTCCATGTTCTTGATTACAAAGTCTTGGAAGCAATTTCTGAGTCAGAATCAATCCATAAGCAGCTCTGTCATGCTGAGGTGAAAAATTAGTTCTTGATTATTGAACAACCTTTAATTCCTTGTAGTACACACAATAAAAAAATGATTCCACTATTTCTAGAAGAAGATTCTATACCTGCTCGCTGCATCTAGCCTTGGAGACCTGCTCAAGCAACTTGGGTACCTATAGGTGAGTGTTAAATGACATCCCAGCATATTACTATAGTTTCTGGTCAAAGTTATATCTCAAAAATAAGTATTGATCATTTTCACTATCTTGGAAGTAAATAGATCAACCAGAAACAATATGCGACCCTGATTTTTTAAGCTAATCATGAGTTGCAATTTGATTTTTTTCATATTTTATAGAGAATAAAAAATCTGGATAAATGTATGAATGGTGATCTAAAGTCTATAAGCTATTTTGGTGGTCTATTTGGGCTGTTTCATTCCATCCTGTAGTGAACTCTAGTATTAAACTGTCCAATCTGTTTTTTCTTCCATATGATGATGTCATAGTCCATGAAAGCATAACTCTAAATATTCAGATTATCCAGTGTACTCAGCAGACCATCATGACTTTGATATTGTGAAATAAATTCATCAATGATCATATGAGATAAATCTAGTGGTATGATAACAATGTCCTGCAGGGGGGGTGCTGTCCAGGCAGGGGGTAGGGGTGTCCAGCAGGGGGGAGGGGTGTTGTCCAGGCAGGGGGGGGTTGTCCAGGCAGGGGGAGGGGTGTCCAGCAGGGGGGGTGCTGTCCAGGCAGGGGGGGCTGTCCAGGCAGGGGGGGAGGTGTCCAGGGGGGAGTCCAGTGTTCAGGGGGGTGTCCAGTGTCCAGGGGGAAGGGGGGCTGCAGGGGGGGCTGTCTAGGGGGGCTTTACAGGGGGTGGGGGGCTGCAGGGGGGAGGGGTGTCCAATGTTCTTTCCACTTTTTAGGTGATTTAGAGGACGAGGTTCAGGATTAAATGTATCCATGTATGAGAAGAGTAAGATAGGGAGGGTCAACTAGAAAGATAAAAGGGATTAATCATATTTTTCTCTACCAATGGGGACTAGGTCTATGAATATGTCAAAGGACAAATAGAAGGAATGTAACCCACCTCTCCAAGGTGGTCTTTTAGTAATGGGGACTAAGTGTTTATGCCTTTTGTTTTTGTCCCTTTCTTCAATCATTCATGTATTATTCTAATATTTAGTTATGAATTGTCTAGTTATTAAGTAGTTTATGGTATTGCAGAAGTTAAGGGCTACACTCTTCATCGGTTTTAGGAATGATCCTGATTGAGGATGGTCCCTATTATTTTTTCATGCTGAAAATCCTGCTTGGGAAGCTCTCTCAAAGTCTCTATAGTCAGGTATGTCCTGTAATTGAAGGTTGTTCAATCTAGTAGCTTCAAGAATCCATTTTTCTTCATTTTTTAAGATGATTTAATCTTTGGAAAATTTGTATAATTACCTAAATCGTGTAAAATGTGTCCTTTTTTTCTGTCTACAGTTGACACACTGATCACATATATATAAGAAGTTGTTATATCTCATTTCTTTTCCCACTATTTTCTTATAGGTGGTTTCTTATGATAAGACCGGTTCTATCCACCACCATCGAAGACAATGAGTTCAAGATTTGGGTAAGGTTTATTCCATTTTTATTCTTTCAGCCACCTATGTTCAATATATGAGTAGTCATTCAATTTGACATTACCATTTATCTGCTTATACGGTGCTTCTTCTGGTGCAAGATCCCAAACAACTGACTCAGGTACTATATCAATGTCATCATTGTACCTAACGGTATGCAATAACTTATTCCATCATGCTTTTTGTTTTATGTACTCTGAATTCTTTATTCAAATTACAAAATTGTAAATGTGCTTTTCAAAATATTCTCTTAATGAAAAATATAATTTTATCTTATGCAATTTAATTTCTCCATGCATCCAAATCTAACATATCATTCTTTATACATTGAACATCAACTATTCTCTATACTTTCAAGGGAGTTATATGATTATTAGCTGCTTTATTGTATTTATTACTCAGCTCAATTGTATTATTATCACATGATCATCAGTAGTTGCATTTTTTTTGGTGCTCCAACTCTTGTGTATGTAAATTCATATCATAGTCTTTCAACTTTTCTACTACCGGGTATGTTATACCTGAATCGTCTGATCATAGGGTGTCTACTTAGCGTACAATTTTATTGGAACATCTGATGATCCTCCATTGCATATTGTATTCTCACAGCGCATATTCTTTCCTCTGATTGCAGTGTACTCCATCCGATGATCAATCCGATATTCTCACTCTGCCCATTCGTTTCATTGCACGACCCCTTCATTTGGTTGTTTTACATTAAAATTCTCATACTGTGTCTGGTTATCTTAAACCATTTCATCTATGATTATAACCTTCTGATAGTTACTGCATGCGGAAGTATTGCTAGATCGCCTCTATCCGAGCAATGGAGTCTTGGTTTATCTGAGCATCTCGGTCGGTGTATTTATGTCTGAACATCCCCCCTGCCCGCAACACCCACCCCGCCGCCTTCGAATCAGCCTGCACCATCCCCCCAACACCTGCAACCAACCCCTTTCAACCAGCATTCCAGCCTCCTCCCACTCCCTTTGCTCCTGGTCTGAAGATGTTGCCCCGCGGATGTCGCTGGATTGGGCCAACACGCTGCGGTCACGCCGCGGTCACTCCGCGGTCACGCCGCGGTCACGCCGCGGTCACGCCGCGGTCACGCCGCGGTCACGCCGCGGTCACGCCGCGGTCACGCCGCGGTCACGCCGCGGTCACGCCGCGGTCACGCCGCGGTCACGCCGCAGTCACGCCGCGTTCACGCCGCTGTCACGCCGCGTTCACGCCGCTGTCACGCCGCGGTCGCGCCATGATTTGGCTCTGCTCCAGCCACATCCAGCCCACACCAGCCCCCTTCCACCTTCATTTCAGCCCGCTGTCACCAGCATTCCAGCCCGCAACAGCCCCCCCCCCCCCCCCCACCACCTTCGAATCAGCCCGCACCATCCCCCCAACACCTACAACCAGCCCCCTTCCACCCGCATTCCAGCCTCCTCCCTGTCACGACCCAATCAAGGGGGTCCTGTCACGACCCAATCAGCCTTGAAGATGCTGCCCCACGGATGTCGCTGGATCGGGCCAACACGCTGCAGTCACACCGCGGTCACGCCGCGTTCACGCTGCGGTCACGCCGCGGTCACGCCGCGGTCACACCGCGGTCACGCCGCGATCACGCCGTAGTCATGCCGTGATTTGGCCCTGCTCCAGCCACATCCAGCCCACACCAGCCCCCTTCCACCTTCATTTCAGCCCGCTGCCATCGGCATTCCAGCCCGCAACAGCCCCCCTGCCACCTTCGAATCTGCCCGCACCATCCCCCCAACACCTGAAACTAGCCCCCTTCCACCAGCATTCCAGCCTCCTCCTGCTTCCTTCGCTCCTAGCCAGAAGATGCTGCCCCACGGATGTCACTGGATCGGGTCAACACGCTGTGGTCACGCCGCGGTCACGCTGCGGTCACACCGCGGTCACGCCGTGGTATTAATATTTTTCCCTTTCAGAGAATCTTTCAACAAAGTATTAATAGAGGATGGATTGCAGAATTTCTGTACAATTCTGCACTTATCAGTGGCATGGTCTATCATCCTGCAATTCTCATTGTACTTTGGTATGTTTTCTAATACAAAACATACCTCAATAAGATGATCATTTATATCAATAGAAACACATTCCAGGGGGTGTAGAAAGGGCCAGGGGGAGGGGTGTCCGGCAGGGGGGTGTCCAGCAGGGGGGGAGGGGTGTCCAGGGGGTGCAGGGGGCAGGGGTGTCCAGCAGGGGGCAGGGGTGTCCAGCAGGGGGAGGGGTGTCCAGCAGGGGGAGGGGCTGTCCAAGCAGGGGGGAGGGGTGTCCGGCAGGGGGGGAGGGCTGTCCAGGGGGTGCAGGGGGTGTCCAATGGGGCTGTCCAGTGGGGCTGTCCAGTTGGGGCATGGGGGCTGTCCAGTGGGGTGCAGGGGGGAGCATGGGGGACTAAGGGGGGCATGGGGGTGCAGGGGGTGTTCAAGGGGACTGTCCAGGGGGTTGCAAGGGGGTGCAAGAGGGATGTCCAGGAACCTAATCCCATGCAGGTTATGAATGTCTCTATAGAGAAAATGCAATGCTGTCCAGATCTGGAAAATATCATAAAACATCCCACAGATACTTCACAGGCACCAGGTATAACTATTTCACCACCTATAGATAGTGAGCATGGTGCTATAAAATCTGGTAACTCTATTTCAAATCATAATTCCAATGTTTTGTTTAATGCAGTACTACATGAAATCTGATGATTTATGTTGATGACATGATTACAATTTGTAAGAACATGAGCCTCATAATTATTGTAAAATCACAAAATAATGGTAAGTTTGAAGTGAAAGACTTAGGCATAGCTAATAAAACCTTAAGCATTGAAATTGTTAGAGATAGACCAAATAAATTTTCTTACTTATCTCAAAATGGTTAAATATTAAATATTAAAAATAGACACATGTTTGAATCTCTCAAAATTTCCAATGTACTCCTAGTAAAACACTTTAAATTTTCTTCAACACAAAAACCCATTGCTGATGATGATATTCAATTTAGGTGTAAAATCCATTATGATAATATTTTTGGTAGCATTATGTACTCTGATTTCCATGGGACCTGATATTGCCTATGAAATCTACAGTCATAGCAGATTTATGACCACACCTGGTGCAGGTGGGCTGCGGGGGGGGCTGGGGGGTGGCAGGGGGGCAGGGGGTAGCAGGTGGCTGGGGGGGTGGCTGGTGCAGGGGGCTGGTGTAGGTGGGCTGCGAGGGGTGGGGGGCTGGTGCAGGTGGGCTGGGGTAGCAGGGGGGCTGGGGAGGGGGGACAGGTGCAGGTGGGCTAGGGTAGCAGGGGGTTGCGGGGGGGGCTGGTGCAGCTGGGGGCTGGGGTTGGGGGCTGGTGCAGGTGGGCTGCGGGGGGGACTGGTGCTGGTGGGCTGGGGGTGGCAGGGGGCTGGGGGGGGGGGCTGGTGCAGCTAGGGGTTGGGGTTGGGGGCTGGTGCAGGTGGGCTGCGGGGGGGTGGAGGTGGGCTGGGGGTGGCAGGGGGGCTGGGGTAGCAGGGGGGTGGGGAGGGGGGCTGGGGTAGCAGGGGGCCGTGGGGGGCTGGTGCAAGAGTGATGAGGGGGAGCTAATACTAAATTTCTTTATATTGTAGAGTATGCACTAAAAGAATCTATACCATGTCCAGCTACTATAAAGGTATGGTGTTTATTTTTTATCTCTATGTTGTTAGAGTTAATTGGTATTGAAGTTACTCATTCTTTTATATCATCAATTTTAGTTGAAATGTAGTTCTTAAATCCAAATACTATATAATTCTTGTTGGATCCATACATGCCTTTAGTAAAGAGGTCCATGTAATGTTTTAAATTTCATGTGTGTTATGTGATGGTTTCCAACTTTGAAGTGGTGTGGGATCTCTTAGTGCATGATCTGGAGGTATTTGACATTATTATTTGAATAGATAGAATGATCGATGTTATGTACTAGATTGAATTTTCTCATTTTTGAGTTTAGTTTAAATCTCTTTTTGGGGTCTCTCTTGTCTTTTAGGGTAAGTGGGATTCTAGATTTGGGATAGTAGGGGGGTGTCCAGACAGGGGAGGGGTGTCCAGATAGGGGGGAGGTGTGTCCAGACAGGGGGGATGTCGCTGGACCGGGCCAACACATTGTGGTCACGCTGCGGTCACGCCGCGGTCACACCGCGGTCACGCCGTGATTTGGCCCTACTCCAGGACGACACCCTGCGGCGGTTACTCCTCCTTAGAGAAACATTGAATGGTTAGCTCTATAATTTTTCGTATTTCCTCATTCCTAAACTATGAACTCCTTTCCAGTCCCCCACCATTTTTCAATCCACCTAGGCAACCCATCCACAACTTGACCACCAATCAGGCCTACCCACCTCTCAACTTCTAAGCCACCAACCCCACATTTTCCACCAGGCATCCCACTTTAAAACCATTCCAAACCTCACCCAATTCTAACCAATTAAACCAGACCCCTTAACATTTGAAGCCCTCATCTAAATTCATGTTCCAACTCACTTATTTTAGACCCAATCAACCCTGCCACTTCAGAAAAACAAGAGCAGCCTACATAAAATCCAGTCCAACTTAGTTTCCTTCATGCTTTCCCCCAAGTATATTGGGAAAATTTTATTCATTTTTCTTCATTTACCTCTTCTTACTTACTGCAGATTTCAGCAGCCGGATTCGGTCTTTTAGCAATAGCCCATGACATCCATCCGTTGTCTAGGGGGTCCAGTGGGGGGGGGGTCTGTCCTGGGGTGTCCAGGGTCTGGGGGGGCTGTCCTGGGGGGTCTGTCCATGGGGTGTCTAGGGGGTCCAGTGGGGGGGCTGGATATAGGGCTGGGTGTAGGGGCTGGGGGCTGGATATAGGGCTGGGTGCAGGGGGAGGGGCTGTGCAGGCAGGGGGAGGGGCTGTCCAGCAGGGGGGAGGACTGTCCAGCAGGGGGGAGGGGTGTCCAGCAGGGGGGGAGGGGTGTCCGGCAGGGAGGAGGGGTGTCTGGTAGAGGGGGCGGGCTGTCCAGCAGGGGGGCGGGGCTGTCCAGCAGGGGGGGAGGGCTGTCCAGCAGGGGGGAGGGGTGTCCAGCAGGGGGGAGGGGTGTCCAGGCAGGGGGCGGGGCTATCCAGCAGGGGGGGCGGGCTGTCCGGCAGGGGGGAGGGCTGTCAGGCAGGGGGGAGGGGGCTGTCCAGCAGGGGGGAGGGCTGGATATAGGGCTGGGTGCAGGGGGAGGGGCTGTGCAGGCAGGGGGAGGGGCTGTCCAGCAGGGGGGAGGGCTATCCAGCAGGGGGGAGGGGTGTCCAGCAGGGGGGAGGGGTGTCCGGCAGGGGGGAGGGGTGTCCGGTAGGGGGTGGGCTGTCCAGCAGGGGGGCGGGGCTGTCCAGCAGGGGGGAGGGCTGTCCAACAGGGGGGAGGGCTGTCCAGCAGGGGGGAGGGGTGTCCAGCAGGGGGAGGGGTGTCCAGGAAGGGGGCGGGGCTGTCCAGCAGGGGGGGCGGGCTGTCCGGCAGGGGGGCGGGCTGTCCGGCAGGGGGGAGGGGTGTCCGGCAGGGGGCGGGGCTGTTCAGCAATCTGTTTTGTTGTCTTTGATTTTGACACCACCTGCACACTAGAAGAAGTAGTCTGATCAGGAGAAGGCTCCCCTAGAAGTATACATACTTCTTCAGAACCAGGTGTAGCAGCTTTTTCATCAACAGAATGGTCAGCAGAAGCAGGAATCCCACACTACACTTTCCCAGATTCAAAAAAATGAGAAACAGAGGCAGGCTAGTTTTGTTTATTAACAATATCCGCCTCCTTCACTGTGTCTTGTCCATCTTCCTTCAGATTTATGTTTACATGTGCACTAGAGGCATCGCTAGAGGCAGCAGAAAGTAAATCTTATTCCATGAGACTTTCATTGGCCACACCAGCCAAGGAGGAAACCTCCTTACTAGTGTCAATCTGAGCAGAATCAGATTGACACAGTGAAGGGGGCTTGGGTTCCTTGCTTTGAGAAACCACTTGAGCATAGGAATGGACAGTAGTAGTAACAGGGAGAACAGGTGCAGGATCCACAACTTCTTCCACAATGTCAGCCCATGTTTTATGGTTGGGCGTACAGACCTTCTCATTATCATTCTTGGAGTCATAAACAACCATCCCTTGATTAACAGGCTCAGCAAACTGCCTATTAACAGGGTTTTCAGAACCAGAGGTGCAAGCTTTATTGCTTTGTATTGTTTTCCTCTCCAAATCAAGGTTGGAACATGATTTATGATCATGTCCTCGTTGAGAACAAAGGGTGCAAATAACAGATCTTCTGCAGTTTTTAACCTCGTGATCAATGACCTTACAATCTGGGCAAAATTTTGGTATGTTCTCAAATTCCACTAAGTTCCAGCTCCTCTTCATCAGTAGATAAACAAACTTTGTCTACTAATGTGGAGCAAAGGTCTATTTCAATTAGACATCTAGCATAATGGCCAAATCGAGCTATTTCAGTTTCTCGATCCATCTTAACTGGAACTCCAACAGCTAATGCAATGTCATATATAATTCTAGGATGTCATAAAACCCAATTTAAGCCATAGATTTTAACCCATACCTGAACTGAGGTCTTACCAATTTCATATGGGTTGAATTTCCGATCCCAGTCATGTATATGTACTGCACCTGGCTTGAGTGAGAGGGAGCCAAATCCCCAGTCATGTATATGTACTGCAGGGTGTGCAGGTGCTGGGGGTGCTAGGGGGAGGGGGGAAGGAAGGTGGGGGCAAGGTCAGGGGGGGTGCGGGGGGTGGGGGGTGTTGGTGGTGTAGGGGGCAGGGGGAAGGGGGGGCAGGGGTGCAGGGGGGCAGGGGTGCAGGGGGCAGGGGGCAGGGGCAGGGGGAGGGTGGAGGGGGGCAGGGGGAAGGGGGGGTGCAGGTGCAGGGGGTGCTGGGGGGAGGGGGGATGTCCAGCAGGGGGGAGGGCTGTCCAGCAGGGGGAGGGCTATCCAGCAGGGGGGGAGGGCTGTCCAGCAGGGGGGGTTGTCCAGTAGGGGGGAGGGGTGTCCAGCAGGGGGGAGGGGTGTCCAACAGGGGGGAGGGGGCAGGTTGAGGTTGGGGGGCATGCTGGTGTGCAAGGGTGCATGGGGGAGTGAAGTTGGGTGGGGGTGTCCAGTGTCTGGGGGGTCTGTCCTGGGGGGTTTGGGGGGGAAGGACTGGCAGGGGAGAGGGGGGAACTAGCAGGGGGAGGGGGGGAAAGTAGCAGGGGGGAGGGGACTGGGCAGGGGCAGGGGGGGTGTTGTGGTTCGGTGTAGGGATGAACAACAACATTCACCCAGCCAGGTACCAAGTAGTGAACAACAGCTCTGTAGAATTGTCATGCAACTGCTAACCAAGGAAAAGAACCAGTCTGGAAACTTCTAAGGCACACTTCTGGAATGTTTACTGCAAATAAAAAAGGTTTTCCTCATCTGTCTCCATACTCAGCCTCTGAATCATCTCCTTCCCTTTAAACTCTAGCACCACAAATTTCTGAATCTTCAACACATGGTCTAGGCTCCAGTGATGACTTATTACTAGGCTCCAACCCCATCGAGAGAGTTCGTACGGCTTGGCCATCGAGAGCAGAAGGTAAGAAAAACTTCCCCAATCTGCGACAATCAATTGTACCTGGCAGCATGTTCTGAATTGTCACTTCATCATCAAGTGGAATCAATTGCAGCCCAGGGACATATTGTTCCTTCACGTCAACCCTTCGCTGAAATTTCTTTTTCAGACCGTGCAAAACTGGAATCATTCAGCTCTTTGCCTTACTGTTGTCCTGTGGGGGTGCAAGGGGGTTGTCCGGGGGGGCAGTCTAGTGAGGTGCAGGGGGGTGTTCAAGGGGGCTGTCCAGGGGGGTGCAAGGGGGCTATCCAGGGGGGCATGGGGGTGCAAGGGGGCTGTCCAGGCGGTGCGGGGGGGAGGGTTGTCCAGCAGGTGGGGAGGGTTGTCCAGCAGGGGGGAGGGCTGTCTAGTAGGGGGGTCTGCAAGGCAGTTGGGAGGAGGGCAGGGGGGGTCTGCAGGGCATAGGGGAGGGGTGCAGGAGGTGTCCAGGGGGTGTCCAGGGGGTGTCCAGGGGGTGTCCAGGGGGTGTCCAGGGGGTGTCCATGGGGTGTCCATGGGGTGTCCAGGGGGGTGTCGCGGGGGTTGGGGGGTATTTTTTTTTATGGATTTGGAGACCCTATAGCCACGGTTTTAAACCGTGGCTATTGGTTTATTGCCATGGTTTTTAACGGTGGCTATAGACCTAATGCCACGGTTTTATACCGTGGCAATAAAGCCTTTCCAGCCTTTAGTATAGCCACGGTTCAAACCGTGGCATTAGGTATACAGCCACGGCTTGAACCGTGGCTATAGGGCTGGGCCTATAGCCACGCCAAACTTAGCCACGGTTTCTCAAACCGTGGCTATTACCTATAGCCACGGTTTAAGGGCCTATAGCCACGGTTTAAAACCGTGGCTATAGCCCGAATTTCCAGTAGTGTTACCTCACCTTATAATTCATTATTGCCCACTTTTGGAGTCATTGACCTTGAATAGTGTCATGTCATTGAAAAGGTAATGGATATTTACAAGTGTCATTTTCTTTTCTAATAAAAGTGAATTACTTCCACCACATTTCTCCACCCTTTTCAAAATCCTAGCTTGACCAAAACTCTACTCTTGTCTCACCTCAACCCTCTCCCCACATCCTAAAAGCCATGGTTTTTTCAAAAGACCAAGCAAAGGAGACTTGAGGTGTTACCCGAGGGAGAACATCCAAAGGGAGAGGTAATTTTCTCAACCGATCTATCTTAATTCTTTTCTTCCTCTACCCCATCAAATTCGTTCTAATTCATGAAAGTATGATAACATCAATATTATTAATATGTTAAAATATTATTGTACTAATGGAATATCATTTTTCTTCCTTCCTCCGAAACCATTCAAAAAATGAAGACGATGTCATGCGTACATGCGGACTACCACCACCATGAACAATGTGTTATTTTTCACAATCACCTTACATGGATGGTTCAAGAGTTATTCAATGAACAAATGTAATATTTATAACATGATTAAGATTCTAATATGACAAATTGATTTGTTTTATACCCCCCTCTCGTTTTATGGAAAGTGAAAGTGTCGATCGTGTGTGTGTGGATTGTTGTCTTCACGAAACGTCGTGTTTCGTTTTCCATTATCGGCTAACATGATTAAATTTAAAAATCTATTTAATGTATAAAAATCATTACATGGTAGGTCTGGGGGTGGGGGAACAAAGGAAAGAAAGTTGCAGACGCAGATGTTCAAAACCAAGACCTCCTCAACTCACTGTTACAGGTACAGCAGGGGCGTAACCACTGAACTGCGCCACATGGAGCTAATGTATAAAAATCATATTTATGACATTAGTAATGTTTTGTAAAGATAATATTGGGTATTCTACAAGTGGCAATAACAATAAATGGTCATGGTAAACTAAATCGTCTTAAATGAACATATTGAGGCACATTTCTTAATTTGAGTCCATTTTGGGAAAAGTTAAAAAATTGTATAAATATTGTGCTAATGGAATAATAAGACTTACACCTCTATAATTCTGGACATTACGAAGCTATTTTACAACAAATTTGACCACAGTCAATATACCAAGAAAAAACTTAATTTGATTATTCAGGATGTTAGGCACACGTGCAAATCCATTTCACATTCTATCTTTCATGGACATTTGATTCAAAAGATACCAAAGTTGTAAGGATCTTTGTTAACTCAACTCCATTCGTTAAGTTATAATGCTTCTTCTATAACTTTTTTCTTCCAAGCTTGGTCATTTTCACCCTGATATTTTATTTCAGGTTACTTTCTCTTCCTATCTGGAGAGAATGACTTTTTAATTCAAAGATTTTACTTGATGAATTTCTTCCTCAAAAAGTATATCATTGTTGAGAATAATTGTCATCCTCTTTAATGAAGGTTTCCCCTACTTGTTCATATTTTCTTTTCCCATCAATGTTCTATTTTATAATTAGAAACATAATTATGTGTTATCTTAGGTGACTTCAATTTTTTTCTCCTTTTTAAAAAGAAATTTCTTTTTCAGAAGTAAATGTTTTCCAAAATTTTTATTTCACCCTTTTGAAGTAAAAGTTTTCAAAATGTTTCTATTTCACCTTTTTCAAACTTTTTTGTCTTTTCAAAGTGACTTGTAACATCATCTCTTACGCCTAAAGTTGAAAGAGTTTTCTAAAAACTCCATTTTCCCATTTAACTCTATTTATATCCTATGGGGTTATGTTTTATGAATCACTTTCTAAATGCTTTTATGAAACGAATTTTGGGTGATTGAATTTTGGTATCATAATTCTTGAAGTTGTTTTATGTGATACCACTTGGAAATGTTAAGAAATCCATTTTTTTCACATGTGTTCATTACAATATGATGAATGATTAATTTCACGTGGCACGCATATTTATTGATGATTATTTTGTGACGGGTTGGGTCATATAACGTCCTCTAATGCATTGTTTAAGGTTTTACATCTCATGAGTTCAAAGAGGGTATACGGGTTGTAGCCAAGCCCAAGAGGGTATGCGAATTGTAGCTCAAGCCCAAGAGGGTGCACGGGTAGTAGCTCAAGCCCAAGAGGGTACATGGGTTGTAGCCCAAGCCCAAAAGGGTACACTGGTTGTCAGCCCAAGTCTGTTATGTTATGAGAATCAAGTAGCAATGTATTATGCTTTCGCTTATGCCACATTTCTATGTTATATGTTTATGTTATGTAATCATGGATCATGTTTATTACCTCATGTTTCTACATTCCTATGACATGTTATATGTTTGATCATTTGAGACTACAGGTTATTATATTATGTCTTGTGGACAACTCTTATTGTTTCATATTCATTTTAATAAGATTTTTTTCTCATGCCCATGATCTAACCCTTAATGTTATTGAGTTTTTCCCTTAATGAGAATTTAAACATATCTTTCTTATGTTTTCATTCTTCAGATTATGAAGATGAATATAACTTAAGAGTCTAGAAGGGGGTAGTGTGGCACAATTATGAAAAAATGTTCATAAATGTCATAAAATAAGATGTTTATGTAGCCGATCCTCAAAGACGCTAAACCTTCCGTTCTTGGGATTGTGTGGGATGTCATGTTGAACTTCAGAAAATGATGTAAAATAAAGATAGGTTTATCTCACTTTGTATCAAAGTCAATGTTTTAAAGAAAGTGTTTTTAGCACCAGATCCATGAGTGCGGGTATGGGGTGCCTCAATTGTTGTTTTATTACTCTTAGGATTTCATGAGGGTAATGTCTCTCATACGCTTTCTTTATACCCTGAATGCTAGTTGTCAATTTAAGGCCTATTGGAGGTGAAGCTTTGAGGGTCACTCTCGCCTACGCTACAGGCCCAAGAGGGGTTCCAATGGGGGCGGGTTGTGACACATGATATGTGTGGTCATCATCCTCTACCCCTTGATGTGAATATACAGTGTACCTAACAATCGTCAAACACACTCCACATCCTCCTCCTTCATGGTTCGCAAGCTAAACTCAATCGAGAGCACCCCCTTAACCCACATTCCTATGAAATTGCACTCATCATCACTTAACTACCATGCCTCTATCGTATGCCCTGATGATCAAGTGAAGGGAGGGGATAGTGGCAGAAGAAGAAATTCATCCTAAGACAACCACAGTGACAACACATTGTCACTGATTCCCGACATTGATCATCCGTGGAAGAACCCAGAGTAGAAAAAAATCATCTAAACATGAGTAAGGACTCGGGTTCATCACTGGATTCTTCCCCCCGTGAAATCTCTTGTGTTAGTTTTTCACCATCGTGAAGATTGGAGATCATAATGGAAGAACACAATGAAAACGAGAGAAGAGAGAGAAAACACAACTCTATTAAAATGCATGCAAAAAAGGAATTACAGCAGAAAGCGATGAAAAACCTAAACCGGGATCGGCCATCGACCAAATATTTACAAAGGTGGGAATGAAACGTTTAAATAGGAAATAATAGCGCTTCGGCATACTTCAACGTGCATGGGGATGCTTCCACATCAGAATGGTTTGAAAAGTGGAAAGTTTCCACGTAGCAGTCTTATATGTCCTCTCTTTGAATTCGTAATCCCTTCAAATTGTCCTTGTGGTCTTCGGTTGATTTCTTTCTTCAAATATCCCTTAGATTAATGCATACGGTCAAACAAAGATATGAGAATATCATTTTGGATAATGATATCAGGGTGCACGCCACAAAACTCCAATGCTTCTCTTTGAATGCACCTTGAGACAATGTGGGCAACGGTAGTTGTGTTGGTGGATGAGACTACATTAAGAGGAGCTTGTAGATACAGTGGCGTTCGAGAGTGTGTTGGGCAGGTTTGAGAATATGTCAGCAGACAATTGGCACCTGCGGGCTTCACCTGGTGTGACTCTTACATGTTAGCTAGGTACGAATGATTAACCCTTACATAAGTGCATATAACACTTACATATCAAATCATGATCGTTATGTATCATCCCCATCTCTTACGCAGCAAAAGCATAAACCCTTAGTATCCATGGCCTTGGTGGTGTAACTCTTACGCGTGTATTGTTGCGGAAATGTCAGGTTTCACACGGCAGAGGTTTGCAGATGAAGAAAAGACAAAAAAAAGATGAAGATGAACACAAATACAGCGATTTACGTGGTTCGAGAAATGATCTCTACGTCCACGGAGAGTCGAAATTTCACTATGATTCCGAAGCACAATTAAAGAGACAATATCAGAGTTTCACAACACAGAAACCCTAGCCTGAATTGAGCAAATAAAGAGGACGAAGCACTATTTCACCAACCGCACAGAAAATTTGTTGTGCTACAGTGAAAGGTGATTGGAAATCCGCACTGCCACAGTGTTGCGGTCACTCAAGTCCAAGCAGCTATAGTGGTCAGTGGCAAGAAGTCCGCAAAGCTACAATACCACTACCTCCAAAGTCCGAGCTGCTACAGTAGTCGTATCAAAGTCCACACTGCTACAGTGCTCTATCGATATCATCCAGTCAACTCTGCTATAGTCGGTCAAACTTGCTACAGTGCCCAGAAATTTGGGTCTAAGGCCTTCGACCCCCGGAGCAGGGGAACATTGCCCTCTGCAACCCCCAACGAGCTCGCCGCAGAGCTCAACCCGTGAGAGTTACAGTTTGGTGTGCAATATAGGCCACTAGTATTCGACCCAACATCATCCAAACGGAACAGGCTACACCAATCCAACATGTTTTTCCAGATTTGGATACAATAAAGTCCAAAATATTCCTATAAACTAAATATGTGATAATTACCCCTAAATTATGAAATTCATTGGGATTACTTCATTGAATTACAAAGTAAAAAATAATGAAATATTATACTCTGTCACCTAATGTGCAAACTTAAATGGAATCTTTACGAGGTGAAGCAAGCACTCAGGCAGTAAAACCGAAAGTTTAATACTTATATGGCAGAATGGAAGTCCATCTGTTGTAATGTTGATCATTGAAGCTACCAAAAGGTATTCAATGATGGGAGTTTCATCATACTTCTCTTATATGTGGCTTACATGCTCTTGGTGGGTTTAGATAAGAAACGAATTGAAAAGTTGAAGGTTGGGTTATTTGAAAAGTTGAAAATGAAGGATCTCGAGGAGGCCAAACAAATATTGGGGATGAGGATCTAGAGGGACAGCAAGCACGGAACATTGATGTTGTCTAAGTTGAAGTACATCCAGAAGATAGAAGGAAGTCAAAATCCATATAATATGCTAACGAATGTTGTAGTTCAGGAAAGTTTGAGGCAGTGTTGTGTATTAATGAGACTTGGGTGACCAGAAATTAAAGGATAGAGACACAAATTGATGATATGGAAGGAAGATTGAAATGCCTAGGTGATTCAAAGAATTGTGGTGAAATCGAGAAAACAATTCTCAAGTGGGAGATAGTTAGGTTGCTATGGGAAAAGTTTTCTAGCAAAGTCAACATATCTTCCCGAAGTGTGTTAGAAAAACCTAATGGAGGCATGGGCAGCGAAACCAATGAGTCCATAAGCTTCACTAGAGCTAGCAAACTTCTTCCACAAGTGAGATTCTTGAAGATCATCTGAAACTTCGGTTCTAGGCACTACATAAACAAGATCCATTTACAAGTAGGTCTTTCAAGGAAAATATTTTGAAACCCTAATTCACCCCTCTTATCTCAAGATGTCTTTATGAAACCTTAACAATAACAAAAATTCTTACAAATTTGAAGATTGTCTTATTCTCTTTGTGTACTTTCAATAGAAAACTCTTTACCTGTATCATAGACACGAGACTTGCAAAATTTAAGTACTCTTGGGATTTACTTTATTGTACTAGTGAAATAAGGAACATTATTTGTCTTTTCTAATTAACGGATCCCATGTGGGGTTCCATTCTCATTAATGGATCTCATGTGGGGTTCTTTAAACCTTCGAGAGGGGTCAAATAAAGAGATCTCTTATCTCCGCTCTCATATATCATTGACTGAAACAGTCAACAAAAGTCTTTATAATCTTCATCTCAATGGTAAAATATATTTGTTCGCTACTCGTAATTGTAACAGCATCACACACCAACGTCTTCACTAGAGGAGATGCTTGGACCCTCGAAATTTTAATGCCTTCTCTCAATTGCATCCAAAACAACACCGGTCTTGGTCTTGTTATGAACCACACTAAAAGAAAATTCATTAATGATAAAAAAATGTCCTCTCAACTGAGAGTTTTATTCAACATAAAACTAACATGACCAGACCCAATCTTTCAATCACCTATATTGGTTTCCCCTGTACAACAAAGCAAAACCTTCCATTTCCATATGTTAACAAATTTGACAAACAAAAAGAAAATTGGCATAGAAAGTTGCTCTCTATGGAAGCTAAACTTTCAGCTTATTAATCATGTCCTCTCCATTTACCTTCTTCATTACTTGGTCGTTCATCATTTACCTAAAGGTATTGTTCAACCTTTGGAAAAAAATGACCAACTTTTTTTGGAGGGACTCTAATTATGAACCCAAACTCTACTGGGTTGCTTGAAAAATGTTGTGTTGACTTGGGAATTAGAAACATTAATGAGCTTTTGTAAGTTTTCATATATAAGTTTTGAAATAGACTCGTTAATGCAACCAATCTTTAGACAGCATTCATGAGGTATATGTATTTCCTCACAATCCAAAAAGCATTCCCCTTGCTGGAAAGTCATATGCAACTCTTCTGACAGCCTTCAACTGAACTACATACATTGTGTTTTAATCTCGAAAGTCAAATAACATTTTTCCAATCATCTTGGCATGTTACTGAATTACTGTGGTTTATCAACTTCAGACTGTTCTCTCAAAAAAATGGTTGAAATGTTCTCTATGTTATGTTGTTGATTACTATTATTGTTACTGAATTACCATGGTTTATCAACTTCAGACTTTTTTCTCAAAAAAAATGGTTGAAATGTTCTCTATGTTATGTTGTTGATTACTATTATTTGAAGTGTTTGGGTTGTCCATAATATAATCTTACACAAAGGTGGTAACACCAGTTACAACTCTATTTTACATGACATATACCATCATTAACATATGTTTTCTACTTACGTGACATATATCATCATTTACATGTGTTTTCTACTTCCCATCCTATAAAGGCCTTTACTCATGCAAAAATACATGACCAAATCCTAATTCACTCCCCTTCCAACCAAGTTAGGGCAGATGGGTCCACATGTTCAAAGGGGAGGGAGTGGAGTTGTTATAAGTGGGAGCAAAGAGAGGGTAACAAGGGGGGATTCAGTTGTGAGAATCAGTCATTGGGCTTGGGCAAGAGATTCCTAGAGAATTTCTCGAGTGTCTTCACTCTCCATCTCCATCTTCTTCTTTGGCGCCTGTATTTCCATTTCTGTTTACTGCAAATTGGGGGTTCAAAACTCATTGGGGCGCAGGTACTGCAGAGTATTGTAGCAGCGGTGGCACTGTAGCGACGGCAGGGTACTGTAGCAGCGGCGGTACTGTAGCAGCAGGTGTACTGTAGCAGTATTATTCACAGATTGGGGCTTGGGACAAAAATTTGGGTCTACGGGCCATGTAATGGGCTAAATGCCCATTGGGCCTTCGGGCTGTGTAAGAGTGTAATTTTGGCCCGGTGGCCTGAAAGCCCGACAGGCCCGGCCCGAAAGCCCGAGCGGCCCGGCCCGGCAAAGCCCGCATCGGGCCAGGCCAGGCTCGGGCTGTAGGTTCCGCGGGTCGGGCCTGGGCCTTTCCAAGAAGGCCCGCGGGCCAGGCCGGGCCAGCCCGAAAAAGCCCGGTCTGCTGGCCCGTGCGAAGCCCAGCCCGCGCGAAGCCCGCTGCGCTGTAAAAAATATAACGGGGAATCTGCGGGTAGGGGGATTCGATCCCCCTACCACGAGCTCCCAAGGCTGCCTGCGCCTGTAAAATAATCACCACCCTATATATATATAAATATATCTATATATATATATATATATATATATATATCAGTGTATATATATATCTGTATGTGTGTGTGTGTGTGTGTAGATATATGTATATGTAGATATACATATATACATACATATATATACATATACATATACATACATATATATACATATACATATATATATATACATGTATCTATATACATGTATCTTTATCTATATATGTATCTTTATATATATGTGTGTGTGTGTGTGTATATATTTCCATATATATGTGCATATATCATTATATATTAACAAAAAATAATATTATATATATACATATAATTATTATTATATATAATTATAATGTGTGTATAAATATATATATATATACAATGATATATAATTATATATATAATAGAGTATCTATATAAACAAAGTCATTAATAATATATATCAATTAAGTGTGGTTTTTAAAAATCCATTAATAATAATATATATGTGTGTTTGTGTGTGTGTGTGTGTGTATGATTTAATATAATATATATATAAACAAAGCTATGAATATATATATATATATATATCAATGATTTAATATTATATATATATATAATAACTTGTTGTATATTAATAAAAAAAATAACACACTCACCTAATGATGTTCGTGCAAGTCCCTCAACTTCATTAATTTTTTTAAGTATGTTCCAACATGCATATATTATATATACTATACATATATAAATATATTTAGAAAAAAAAATTAACTCACCCACTACGACGCACCCCCCAACCCCTAATTATTATTTTTATAATTTTCTCATATTATATATATATATATATCAATAATTTAACATTATATATATATAATAACTTCTTATATATTAATAAAAAAATAACACATTTACCCAATAATGTTCGTGCACACCCTCAATCTCGCTAATTTTTTTTAAATATGATGAAACATGCATATTATATATATGTATATATAAAAACAAATCTGCTAATATATATATATATATATATCAATGATATGATAATATATATATAAACAAAGCCATTAATATTATATATAAAGCTATTAATAATATATATCAATTAAGTGTGGCTTTTAGAAATCCATTAATAATATATATATATATATATATTTGTATGTATATGATTTAATATTATATATATATATATGAACAAAGCTATTAATATATATATATATATATCAATGATTTAATATTATATATATATATAATAACTTGTTGTATATTAATAAAAAAATAACACTCATCTAATGATGTTCGTGCAAGTCTCTCAACTTCATTAATTTTTTTTAAGTATGTTGCAACATGCATATATTATATATACTATACATATATAAATCTATTTAGAAAAAAAAATTAACTCACCCACTGTGACACACCTCCCAACCCCTGATTATTATTTTTATAATTTTCTCATTATATATATATATATATATATACATACATATATATATTAATCATTTAGCATTATATATATATAATAACTTATTCTATATTAATAAAAAAAATAACACATTCACCCAATAATATTCGCGCACACCCCCAACCTCACTAATTTTTTTAAATATGATGAAACTTGCATATTATATATGTGTATATACAAAACAAATCTACTAATAATATATATATATATATATATAAACAAAGCCATTAATATTATATATAAAGCTATTAATAATATATATCAATTAAGTGTGACTTTTAAAAATCTATTAATAATATATGTGTGTGTGTGTCAATGATTTAATATTATATAATAACTTATTTTATATTAACAAAAAAATAACACATTCACCTAATAATGTTCGTGCACGTCCCCCAACCTCATTAGTTTTTTTAAATATGTTTCAACTTGCATATATTATATATAAATTTATTTAGAAAAAAAAATTAACCCGCCCACTGCAACGCACCCCCCACCCCCTAATTTTTTTTACAATTTTCTCATATTATATATATATATAATAACTTATTATATATTAACAAAAAAAATAACCATTCACCAAATGATATTATCACACCTCCAACCACATTAATTTTTTTAAAATATAATAAAACTTGCATATATTATATATACTATATATACATATATAAATCTATTTAGAAAAAAATTAACTCACCCATTGATCCGCACCCGCTAGGGGTGTAATTTCAGTTCAGACAGGGCCGGGTTGGGCCTGCCCTGCAAAAAAATTAAAAAACGTTTAAAAAATTGTTTTAAATTAAACAAACACTTAAAAATACTTTTCATAAATAAGTTAAAAAAATAAATGTAAAAAAAACATTTTAAATAAATGATAAAAAAACGTTTAAATAACAACACTTTAAACTCGTCACCCAATGCTGTGCACTAACTCATTAATTTTTTTTAATTTGTACATAATATATATAAATTCACAAACATGTATAAATTTATTTAGAAAAAAATAACATATAAAATATTTTTACATAAAACGTGTTAAATGTTTAAAAAAATACATGTAAAAAATATGCGTTCAAAAAAACGTTTTAAAATAAACGTCTAAAAATAAATGTAAAAAAAATGTTTTAAACAAGTGTTAAAAAAATGGTTTAAATAAAGGTTTAAATAAAAATGTTTAAAAAAGTTTTTAAAACAAACATTTAAATTAATTTTTTTTTAAACAGTTAAAAAATACTTTTTACATTAAAATATGAAAAAAATTAAATGTTTTAATAAATACTTGTAAAAAGCATACATTTAAAAAATTCAAAAATGTTGTAAATTAATCATTTAAAAATAAATGTAAAAAAACGTTTTAAACAGATGTTAAAAAATGGTTTAAATAAAAATGTTTAAATAAAAAATATTAACAAACGCTTAAAAAATTATAAATAAGTTAAAAAAATAAATGTAAAAATGTTTTAAATAAATGTTAGAAAAACTTTTAAATAATAAGTCTTTAAACTCACCCATGGCAGTTGCGCACCCATCATTGTTTTTTTTCAATTTGCAAATAATATATATATATATATTCACAATATATAAATCTATTTAGACAAAAAAACACATCCACCCACGGTAAAATGTTAATAAAAATAAAATAAATGTTTTTACAAAAAACATGCATTTAAAAATAAATGTAAAGAAACGTTTTAAATAAATGTTAAAAAAATGTTTAAATAAAAAAAAATTAAGACAATTATTTTGAAAATATTAAAAGCCCACCATGGCCCGACTCGAAAAAGCCCGGCCCGACCCGAAAAAGCCTAGCCCGACCCGATGGTTTGGGTCGGCCCGAGGCCGGGCTCGGGCCACCTCATGGGGTTGTTCGGGCCGACCCGGGCCGAAATTACACCCCTAGGGCTATGTAATGGGTCTCCCTCTAACCAGTTAAAATAGGTCTTTGCTTTGCTTTAATTATAAAATGAGACTTCGACCCCAACCTTTTAAAAAAAAAATTTAAGTCAGCCTTCCATTGGGACTGCAAGATCAGGAATCTTAACAATTGGTCCAACTTGTCGCTACTCTCACCACCTGTTCCGAAGTGTCATGCACTGCCGGATCTTCTTTGCTTTCTGTTTTGCATAGGTACGCACGGATTCATCGCGGCAACGCGCGCCATCGGAGTTAGTTTTGCAGAGCCGTGCTCAGTATGCCAACGTGCACTGTTGTTCTTCCTCTACCAGCTCGCATCCAGCACGGCCACGCACTACTATTTTCCATCCACTCCTGTCGCTTCGAGACGTGATTTACGGCCATGGAAACTTGACACAAAGCTAAACTGGATGCCCTGGAGCAACGCCTCGAATGGTTCGAAACAACATTGAAAGAGTTGGTTGTCAGCCAACAGCGAACGGAACAGGATCAACAGCGTCGGGAGAAAGAACACAACGATCAAGCTGAGTTCCGACAATTCGTGATGCGCCATTTCGAGAAACAGTCATTGCGTGATGAACCTCCACCGACGGGAGAGGCAACAACCTCTAAACTACAGTCTGGCGCACTAGCCGACTTGCAACGACCAGTGTAAGGAGTGGACACACCTATTCTCGCACCGAACCCTGCGTTTTTTATCCAACGGGGCACACTCCCTATTTTTGATGGCACCGATCCCAAGGGATACCAAACCGAGTTGTACTTCTGCATTCATCGGACACCAGAACCTTCGAAACTCTTCCTCGCTCAAGTTAGCATGGAAGGCATCATCATCCATTGGTTTATAGTGTTGGACGAAGTCCTTCCAAATGTCACCTCGTCAGTTTTCAAGGAGGAGTTGATGGCTTGATTCAGTGGTCACGACAACTAAAATCTTTATGAAGAATTGGCCGCCATACTTCAAAACAATTGTGTTTCAGACTGTATTGAACAATTCAAGTATTTAGTTTCCTTAGTTCCTCGACAGCCCGAGCCACAGTACATGTGGTACTTTTTACATGGATTACGCAGAGACATACAGAGTTGGTTGCGAGTTCACAATCCGAACACTCGCCTGCAGATAATGCGGCCCGCTCGCCATGTTGAGCTCGTTTCACAGGAGGTGCAAACACTAAGCTCCAGAGCAGTGGCTCGTATAGTTTTAACAAGGTCCATGGAGCTGAACCATTCTGCCACCCGTCAGACAGGTGGAGTCTGCTGACAATGGAGTTCATCGAGATGTTGTCAATCACACGGCCTCGGGTGGGCACGGAATTCGGCACTTGACAGCTCAGGAATGGGAGGATCGACAGAGTTTTTTTTTTTTTTTTTTTTTTTGCACGGGGGTCAAGTGTGAGAAAGGGAGGGGGTGGAGTTGTTATAAGTGGGAGCGGAGAGAAACGAGGGGGAGGAAATTCAGTTGTGAGAATCGGCCATTGGGCTTGGGCAAGAGATATGGGGAATTTCTCGAGTGCCTTCACTCTCCATCTTCTTCTTCCACTTCCTTGCGTCTGTATTTCCATTTACGTTTACTACAAATACATTGAAAGCAGTCTTCCATTGGGACTGCTGGATGAGGAGTCCTAACAAACATCAAGTCAATCCAACAACCTACTTAAAAACAATACAATTCAATGATGAATAAATGTTGGATTTATGTAATTGATCTAAAAAAAATAATGATTATGCTGAAACGATCTACAATTACTCATTTTGTTGCTAAAATGTAAATAACACCACGAATAATTTCACCACTAATAAACAAGCAAACTAATAAATGGTTTTTTTAGTACAATTCTATGTAAATCACAAGCAAAATTCATCTCTGTTTTAATCATTAGATTAGATTCGGTGTCGTCAAACAATTAAAAAAGGATTACTTCAGCTTCTGAAAAAGTTTAGATCCCAATTATCAAAAACAAACAAATGCAATTGCAAAGAAACGATCAGAGATGAAGAAATGTTTACTCAGAAGTAGCAAGAGCAGATTGCAACAGGTCTTCCAGGTACCTCTCAGCCACGCCATACTGTCTCCGCTTGTCCTCGATTGCCAACACCGCCAATGCTTTATCCTGTGGCACAGACACAGAGCCCCCAAATTAACATGCTATATGTTTATAGCAATTATCAATAATAATAAGTGCTTCTGTTTATATATTTACATATTTTTTATTGAAAAGGTGATTTTGTGGAACTTATTTAATTATATTTCTCCCAAGTAATTTTTCATAAAGAAAACAAACATCCGCTTATTTTTCGTAACTGTAACTAGAAGTGCTATAAGCAGTTTTCAATAACAGTTTTCAAAAACGAAGCATTGATCGGGACCTCAAAGAAAGGCATTACCGGAGGCAAGTCTTGGTAGCTCCTCAATGTTTCAACAATGGGCTTCGTTTTCTTCTCCAGCTCCTTCTTGTGCTCGGCCATTTCAACCAACACCCCATGGCTGATCTCCGGGCTGTAGCCCACTTGATTCAGCACCGCCTGTTGGCCCACAGCCAATGATAAGAATTCAGAGCTCAAAATTATCAAATCCCAGACAGGCATGGTGTTAATTATATCATGCCTGTGCGCTATGATACAATTAATCATTTTTCATTTTCATACAACTTTCTCATTCCAATCCCATGATCCAAACAGGACACAGGGAACTAACCTTTTTTTTTTTTTTTTTTTTTACAGGGAACTAACCTTGTAATTGGCATACTGCTGTAAGTACTGCCGCTCCTTTGAAGCCATCACTGCCAAGTTTGTCTTCCAATTCTCCATTTTAGCCTCACAGTGGGCCGCATCATCATCATTTTCCAACTGTGATAGCGTTCTGAAAACAGAGGGAGAATCAAGAATCACCGTACAAAGATAAGATTTCTCGAGCAAATTTTACATACAGAGGGATAAAATTTTCCAATAGAGTGCACTGCAAGTGGATTTTAATTTACCTTTTCAGATAGGTCAGCCTTGCAATTGCCCGTCGAGTGTAATCCAGAAGAGCTTTGGACTCTTTCTGTACTTTCCCCCTCTTCTCTTCCACTGCAGTCTTCCTTAAAGAAATGTCAGCCATTGCTACAAGAAAACTGGTGAGCAAAATTACTTGTAAGACGCTATGAAAAAAAATACAGGTTGTGGAGAAGAAAGGGGCAACCCACCTACTTAGTTCAGTATCTCGTATGTTCAATAAATTAGCAACATTTCCAAGAACTTGTGCAGAGCCAACCACGCTTGATGGTAAACTTTCTTGTGCCAGCCCCAAATTTTCTAATATTTCTCTAATCCTTGCAGCTGCAATCATAAACCCTTTCAAATATATTTCATGCCGTTACATGATGAATTCAAAGAGTTAAATAGCTAAATAACAAAATAATAATGAATCGTTTTACATCATCAAATGATATGCATCTAAAAACTCGCACCCAGAAATTTCCCAGCAACCCAACAAGAAGTAACATAAAATATAAAGAAGCACAATAACCTTGGGACCGATATTCCGAGGCTTTTTGGCGAAAATCAGCCGCAATGATTTGGGCAGACTGGGTCTTAGCCTGTGAAAGAGTGGCAAGGTTGTGCAAATATGCAACAGTCCAAGGGGTATACTCAAAATCGGGAACATCTTTCCCAGATGCCTCAAACTGAGAAGCAAGCCATGATTTGACTTCACCAATCTGGTTTGCATCAAAAGAACTCTTTGCTTCACCTACTGATATTTCATTCATCCCTTTGCCAAATCACGAGGTTTTCCGTTAGTATCAAACCATGGAAGAATATCACAAAGAAGATTGAAAGAAAAGTGTTTACTAGAATGTGTGTGTATGTTTGTGTGTATGGATAGGTTAGCTAGGGTCTGGCAAATGGTGGAAGTTCCCACAGCATGACAGGTATGAAGGAAGAAAGGGCATGAAAATTAAATACATGAAGTAAACTGTAAGAATACATATGTATCTAGTATGTGAGTTTATCTAAATTCATTCTATTTGAACAGACATTGACAAGGCCGACCCTATCCTTTTTCCCTCTAATATGAATTTTGCATTTATTATCTATCTCAATTCTTGTATCTCTTTATTTCTTCCTAAAAATAAAGAGTTAAGACCTATGTTTATGGGTCAATTGTTTCAACATGGTATAATAGTCCGATAAACCCTATGCTTTACTCTCTCATCTCGCTCTCCCCCTCTCTCCGCCGAACAGTTGTGCTTGATTGGAGCTGTTCAGGCCATGCACCGCTGCCCAGGCCAGGCATGCAGCCCCAAGCTGTGTGTGGCTGTCAAGCGCCCCCTGCACCGCTGGCCATTGCCCTCTATGCACTTCAGCGCCATGTGCCCTCTCCCCTTCAGGTATTCCAGACGACCCAGACAGCACACATATGGCACCACTGCTCCAGGCCTCAGCGCCCTCTGCATACTCTACCATTGCTGCTCTCCACCACCCCTTTGCCACTATTGTGCTTGCCAGATCTGTTGCACACAATCTTTTACTATGCCTCGTGCATCTTTCTCGTGCACGTTCTGGCATCTTCTTAGATCCCAAGATGATCACAAAATCCATGTGATTCGTAAAAGCGCGACTTACATGACACCACCCCTCACCCAACCCCAGCAACCCCTTTCCCATTGCGCAAACCACTGTGCGTCACCCCAACACCCACGACGACCCCCTCCTTCTCCAGGCACGACCCTCCCGACACTCGTCCCCACCTCTGCTGCAGATCCAGCCTTTGTCAGACCTTTCAGCAGCTGCCAAGCCTCTTTGCCCCTTCAAGAGGGACTTTTTGCCTCTGTCAGGCCTCTAAGTTGCTACCCCAGACCTGCAAGCATGTCTCTATTAGGCTTGGCCATGTGAAAACCATTTTCCAACCAAGTCATTAGAACCAACAGGAGAAACTCCGAGTGGTCTAATGTTTGACTGTCGGATGGAGGTGATGGAGCAGCAGCATCCAAGGCGTCCGGTCAACGGAGAATCAGAAGCTATGTGGGCTGGCCAGACCGGACGATGTGTTCGGGCGGTACAGCTTGAAGAAAACAGACGAGAGTTATGCCTGATCGCTCAATCGGTAAGAGCGGGGTGTCTGGCATCTCTCTCCCAAATCTTTGACGGACAGCACGGTGTGCTGGCTGAGGAAGTTGAGACAGTAGAAGTCCTTTACCGAATGAAAGGTCCGCCCGTGAAGATTGGTTGAGGTGGACTTCAACCAACAAAGATGAGTTAGTGACAATGACTAAACGCACCAGCTGGGTTCTGTTGAGGAAACACCAGGAGTCATAGCGACAGAAGTTTGTAGATGAAAAAAAGACAAACAAAAGAAGAAGATGATGATGAACACGAACACAGCGATTTACATGGTTCGGGAAAAATCCCTACGTCCACGGTATGGCATCCCGCCTTTTTATTACATTGTACAAACAGAAGATCTTTTAAAGTTTAGTTTCTTCGAAATAAGGTCCATAATACATGAAAACTTAATACATTCTTCTAAACAACGGGAAAGGCTTCTCATTGGTTCATCTTAAGTACTTTTACTACACCTCATAATCCGGGGGCATACATCAAAGGAAAGGGTGACCATAAGGCCCAGTAAGGAAATAAGCAAGGGAAACAGTTTACATGTGATCTTGAGTAATATCAGTAAGAACATGAGAAATATCATTGTGGCATGAGCAAGAGAACATAAGGCATAACATAATAAAAAGAACATGAATCATAACTTAAAATATGGCTACAACATTTAATTTAGACATTCATAAGCATATCATCAAGGTTAATCACGGTATCATAAAAAATTATCAAAGTTATTCACCAATGTATCGTATAACATATCATCTCTAAAGATTAAATTTTTTACTCAATGCATTGAAGCGTTATTAGGAGCATACCCTTCATATGTCTTAATTTTCATGTGAGCCACATTATTCATAATAAATCATTTCATAAATAACCCGTGGAGAATAAAAAAAACAGATTTCATATCAAAATCATGGCATTTCAAAAGTGCTTAAAAAACATAATCATAAAGTCACTTTATAACCCACAGAAAGGGAATGCGGGTTTTATGTATGTCAATCCCAGAATTAAATAAATCATTTTTACATCTTGGTGAATTCCCCTGAAAAAAAAAGAGGTTTGGGTATTCACAAAAAGAAAATAAAAGAAAATTTCTTAAGGGGAAGAGAGAAATTTTGAGAAGTAAATTTGGCAACATAACAGGTATAAAACATGGTTTTAGAAAAGGGTAAAAAAGAGAGGGGACAGAGGTCTCCCATTGATAAAACATAATTTGAAAGTGAGAGAATGAATAAAAAGAAAATAAGAGATTGTTACCATAACATTCAGAAGACATATACAAAAAGGTTCTTGAAACGAAGAGAAAAGAAAGATATTTCTTACCTTGAAAAGTAACTCTTAAAACTTGAAGATTGGAATCTTGGGGGATTGAGGACACCATGGGAGATAAAATTACTAGAGCTTCGTGGATGATGGATTGGGAGTGAAAGTAAATGGAGAAATCGGTGGGTATTTATAACAAAAGTGAAAGATTTGTTTATTAATTTTCAAATATAGACCTTGGAAACCTAGGTTGTGGAAAATGCAAAACCATGAACTTGCTCATGGTATTTACCCTTGGTTTTGGACACTTGGGTTATATTTTATGTTATTTTAATCCATAAGAGTAGATCATCTTTATATTACTTCTTTTGGCATGGAAAAATAATGTTTCCACAAAAATAATGTTTTTAATGTTAAAGATTCCATTTTAGACTTTGGAAAGTAAAATATAGGTTTGGAAATTGATTAAAATCGATTAAAATATTTGATATTAATAAAATAACATATTTTAGGTCATGGATTATGGTTAATTAGTTATTTTATCATTATAACATAATTATGAAGTCATTAAACATACCGAAAATCTCAAACTGTATTTTTACTATTTACGAAAAAATAAAGTATTTTAAAAAAAATCTTATAAATTCACCCTAACCTAATTTTGACGCGCAGATTTCAAAAATAATATTTATTTTAACAGAATAATTCTCTAAATATGATAACTCTAAATTTAAAATATAAAAACCTTATTTATTAAAAATAATAGCGGATTGAAAATGCATAGTAAAATTTCCGACACTTAAAAAAATTATCATTTATATATAAATAAGAGTGTTTTAGAATATTATTTCATTAAAATAAGTATTATTCATAATATCTTAATTTATTATAAATATTTATATCTTTTCTGGAAAGAACAACTTCTATCCGAAAAATCAATTTATCAAATTTCATCTTAATTTTATTAAGCAAAACTATTCTTAAAACGAAATTGATGGAAATAACAATTTTATTGATTACACTGTAACTAGGTCTGCAACACATAACTCATTATAACACTCATGTATGACCTAAGGGTAAAGTGTGTGATGGTGATAGATTCGTGAGGCGGCTTGGCAAACATCGTCCGAGTGGTAATTCTCACTAACTTGAACTTCTCTCGTAGACGATTTCGTTCTAGCCTCACTTGTTGAACCTCAGCTAGGGCTTGGTCAGGGGCGAACCCTAGTGATGTTACCTCCCAAGTTCTAACAAATGGGCTTCATACGACATTACTCTACTAGTTGAGCTCATCGCTTCTCATTTCTACATTAATTTTTCTTTCATCAGTAATATTGACCAACGATCATATAACGGTCGAATCCAGATGGTCACATTTCCCTTTATATTCACTTCATTATTAAAGAGACATGGTTTTGTTGTGTATAATATAATATAACACACATTTTCATGAAACAATTGTCATTTAAAAAGTTTGGGTCGTTACACACGGAGAGGCAGAATCACTTCACTATAATTCGGGAGCACAATTACAGAAAGATCAGAGTTTCACACACAACAAAACCTTAGCTCGAATAAGCTAATAAAGAATACGAATCACTGTGGCTGAAAATCCGCACTGCTACAGTGTTGCGGCCACCCAAGTCCAAAATGTTACAATGGTCGGTGGCTAGAAGTCCGCGGAGCTACAATATCATTGTCTCTGAAGTTAGAGGTGCTACAGTAATTGTGCAAAAATCCACACTGTTACAATACCTTATCGGTGGCGTCTAGTAAACTCTACTGCAATCGGTCAGAGTTGCTACAGTTCCCCAACATTTGGGTCAGGGGCCTTCGGGCCCCAGACCCCCGAAGCAGGGGCGTGTTGCCCCCTGCAACCCCCAACGAGCTCACCGCCTAGCTCAACCCACGAGAGTTGTGGTCTGGTGTGCAGTATGGGTGGCTAGCATTCGGCTCAACATTATCCAAATGAATCGGGCTACACTAATCCAACGATCCCTCGCTTGGAGCCCGATCCGCTAAGCTAGTCTGTTTCGATGCAACTGACTTAAACAACTTAATATGAGTTCCTCTTCTTCACTCATCGGTGCGTGATTTCAATTCACAGCTTCAATTTCAAGCTGACGGTTCATGAAATACTAGTTATTTTCCTTTTTGTGCTCTCATAGTGTTCCCCGTGTTATGTCTCTCATCCTTCATTTATCAGTCGAGACCAACAGAGGCACAAAAGTGCCTCAACTTCTGTATTATCATCGGCTTCGTCAACATATATGTCGGATTGTTTGTTCCATGAATTTTCTGCAATGTCGCCAACCCATCATGTATCAAGCCTCTGATAAAATGGTACTTCAACTGAATGTGTTTCGTCCGGGCATGAAACACCGGGTTCTTTACAAGATATATAGCACTCTGACTGTCACAGTGCAATACATTTTCCTCTCGCTTTCTACCCAACTCATCCAAGAAGTTTTTCACCCAAACCATCTCATTTCCTGCTTCTGTTACAACAATGTATTTTGACTCTGTGATGGATAAAGTCACCACCTTCTCTAGTTGAGATATTCAGCTCACTGCAGTTCCTCCACAGGTAAATACATAACCCATGGTACTTATGTCGTCGACATCACCTCCAAGGTCGGCATCCACATATGCAATGAATTTCCTTTCCCGGGTGCATGTTTCAACCCATATAAGCTCTTCTGAATTTTGCACACCAGGTCTTTCTTCCCTAACTCAACGTGTCCCTCTGGATACCGCATATAGATGTCCTCCTCCAGGTCTCTATTAAAGAAAGCAATCTTGACATCAAGCTGCTCAAGGTATAAGTCTTCTGATGCAATAATACTGAGAACCACCCGAATGGTGGTAAGCTTCACTACAGATGAGAAAATTTCAGTGAAATCCACACCTTCCTTCTGTTGAAAACCTTTCACCACCAGCCTTGCACCTCATCTTTCTGTCATGTTCTTCCTTGACCCGGTATACCCATTTGTTCTGCAGTGATTTATTTCCTTGTGGCAGAGGTGTCAACTCCCAAGTATTGTTGTCATGTAATGAAGACATCTCCATAGCCAACTCCCACTTACTCGACTCCTTCAACTGCATTGCTTCTATAAGACATTCCGGTTCTCCACCGTCAGTCAATAACAAATAAAGTAAGGATGGTGAATACCTCTGCACAAGCATTCTCACTCTTGTCAATCTCCTCAACTCCACTTGAGGACTAGGCTCGACTGGTTTTGGTGTCACATGCTCGGGTACACCTTCAAGCCCACTTGCTCATGGCACTATGATTCTTTATTCCCACTGTCAACTTTAGTTGCATGACGATCCTTATAAGTGATACCTTCATTAAATATCACGTTCTGACTTCTGATGATCAACTTATTGTGATCGTCTGTCATGAACCAAGTCGGAGTGTCATCGAACCCGACACCTGACCCGGCCCGTGGCAAGGCCCGAATGGTATTCTCGATTCCCACGGGCTGGCAACTAGTGTCTAGGTATCAACAATATACTTTTGGAAACGGTTTTCCCCATGATAAGAAACTATAAACAAAACTCAAAGTAAAACACCATACCAAAATCAATATTCATAACCAAAAGAGATACAACAATTCAAGTTTAAGCATTTTACAATTTTAACCAAAGCTCAAAACTGCCAAAATGAAAGGGGAAACAACTAGACCAAAATCTTCATGCAACGAGAGGGTCATCACCCTCAAGCCACCTCCACAAACATTCGTAAGAGAGGAACACTAGCAACCGGATCCACCATCACCACTACAGAACATCTTGCCCTTACTTGATTCATACATAACAAAGTCTACATACACCCAAATGTGTATGTAGGGTGTGCGTCAAAGCCCAATAGAATGCCACCCATAAGGTCCACCGTATACCGACGATAGGCACCAAATCAAAAGAGACCACCACATCACGAGAAATCCCTAAAGGTACTAGCACTGGTGGGGCCCTAGAAACCTCGTATCTCAGTGAAACATGGTATAGCAACCATAACCCACAGCGTCCTCGTGCACGAGCCACTAGAAGGGAATCCATCCCAAGGTCCAGTTGTCTCCAATCACCATCATAGTTTAGTTAGTGTTGCATCGTCAATCCTGCTAGAAGAAACTGGGCCTTGATCCCGCCGATCCAACTAGCGTACTAATTCTAGCCCACCCACCAAGATACCTAAAATTCCCTTTGTGCTCAAATTACATTTCACATGTCACATAAATCACCGCTTTCACATACACACATCCAACATCATGAATACACGTGAAAACCATCACTTTTCATAGGCAAAACTCATTTCAAATCCATACGCACACCAAATCCATTTTAAATCATGCTTCGCACCAGCACAATTCATAAAGCCCATTTAGAAGCACAACAAGCAAAGCACATATGAAATCCAACCATTTCCAATTGAAAAATCACTTTCCATAACATACGCACCATGAAACCTTTTAAAAACACATTTCGCACCTTTCACACAATCCATCGAACACATTCAAGAAGCAAAGCAAGCATACCAAAGTCATCTAAAAATGTTAAAGCATGGAACTACCTATCTCAAGCTTGGAAACTTCCGAAATCCGGTGGAAAACCACAACTGCGCCTCAAACGAACCATATAAAGGCAAGATTGAACCACAAACATCAAGACTTCACCCAACTCCAGATTGAACCCTTATTAGGTCAGACAACCCGCTAGAAAAGTAGAACTCAAAGAGAAAGGAAGAAGAACCCTAAAAGAATGAAAAAATCGAAAGAAAAGAGGCTTACTTGATGATTCCTTGAAGATCCAAGGCCAAATCCACCCAAAAATTGGAGTTCCAAAGGAGCGAAGAGGAAGAGAGGAGGCTCATAGGGCTGCAAATCCCTTATGGTTCGAATTAGGGATGATTTGAGGTTAAAATCGAGGGATGGTAGAAGAGTAATTTCCAACTTTTTATGACCTGGACAGGTGCCACTGTCACAGGCACATAGTTTTCTCTAGGTTGGCGCACGGTTTCCCCAAACCATGCATCAACCATGCGCCACCTGCTGCCGGAACCGAGAACTCCATTTTTCACCAAAAACTCTCAGGAAAACCAAAGGATAACCACAATATCAAAAAAAAACAAAAGAATACCTCAAAACAAAATCACGGATGTGATAATTCTTCCCACAATAAAAGCTTTCCGCTCTCAGAAAGTCATCCCAGAGTCTGATCAGAGAACAAAAACGAATATTGTTCCTCAACCCAAGACTCTCGCTCCCAAGTCTCATGATCATCATTTTCATGCTGCCAAAGAACTCGGACCAACGGTATGGACTTCCCCCGAAGCACTCTCTTGGGAATCCACAATCCGTATAGGTCGCTCAAATACAGACAAATCTGGCTCCAACTCCAACTCTTCCCAATCCAACACATGAGACGGATCTGGATTATACTTTTTCAACTGAGAGACATGGAACATATCATGAATTGACGTTAACTGAGAAGGCAAAGCTAACATGTATGTCACCTTACCAACTCTCTGAGTAATCTCAAAAGGTCCGACATACCTCGGCGTTGGCTTCCCATGCTTACCAAAACGACAGTGACCTAAGCGAGGTGCCACTTTCAAAAACACCCGATCACCCATGGAGAATTCCAAGGCTCGGCGCCTTTGATCAGCGTAGGACTTATGGCGACTCCGCGCCGTCAACAAATGATGCCTGATCAACTTGACTTTATCACATTTCCTACACCAAGCTTGGTCCCAACAATGAGGTCTCACCCACCTCTGCCCAGCATAGAGGGGACCAACACGACTGACCATAAAGCGCCTCAAAGGAATCATTCGTATCAAAGATTGATTATTGTAAGAGAATTCGATCAACCCCAAATGGTTATCCCACAAGCCTCTGTAATCCAACACACATGCTCGAAGCAAGTCTTCCAAGATCGGATTCGCGTGCTCTATCTGACCATCCGTTTGAGGACGGTATTCCGTACTCAACTTGACATGCAACCCCATTGTCTTCTTAAAGTCTTCTCAAAACCGCAAGGTGAAACGAGGGTCCCTATCCGAAATGACAGTCAATGACACACCATGAAGCCTCACTATTTCCTGGACATGCAACCGTCCCAACTCATCCACTTTGGTTGAATCCCTGATTGTAATGAAATGGGCTGATTTGGTCAGACGGCCGATCACTACCTGTTTAACTCGGTTAATTGTATTTTCGGATAAAAGGTATTTCCGAGTCCCGCATTGGATTATTCCAAATTGTTATTCTTTTCATCCATCTATAAAAGAATGTCTCCACCTCTCCTTGAGGTAAGGGGAATTCACCACTCTACATGGTATCAAAGGAAAACTCCCGATGATTCCTTTTTTTCCGATGCGCTCATTCCTCCCGACGGAAAGCTCCCTCCACCTCCTGTTGCGGTATCCCAACTCGCCTCCCTCTGCGTTTTCTCAGACCGCCTCCCACAGCTGTCTCCCAGCCCCGCCTCCCCCACGCTCTCCCGGCCCCGCCTCCCCCACGCTCTCCCGGCCCCGCCTCCCTCCAAGGGATCGGAGGTCCTCCCACCGACCGGCCTCCCGTCAAACGCGTCGGCCTCATTAGCGCGCTCCTCCCTGCCGAACGAGCCCCTATCGAACGAACCCCCATCTCAAGCGCACTCCTCCACGCGCGCGCCAACTCTAGGCGAGACCTCCCTCCCTGCGAGCAACGACTCCAAGCAGGACCTCCCTCCCGCTCTGACTGCTCTGTCGTCGTGCACAGCGACAACAACGCCTCGGCCGCATACTCCGTCGACTAATCTGATACCTTCAGTATCGTCTTCACCAAAATTGGCACCGCCACCGCGTTCTCCCCAAACGCTGCACACCCCTCCGGCACGCGGCGGAGCATAATCATGTTTTCCAGATCGAGGCGTGCACAACCTGGTCCGTCTCCTCTCCCTCCACGGCCTCGCTTTGGACGCGTCATCGCTGCCTGCCTACGCGAGTCGGACATCCACCACGACCAGCACCTCTCATCGCTGGCACCTCCGGCACATCTTGTCCCGTCGACGGTCCTTTGCGCCGCATCCCACATGCATCCCTCCGACACAGCATTCCTACGGACAACCGGTGACCCTTCTCCAACATGGCTGCACAGTGCCCCTATTGCCGGCACACTCGCGTGTCTTCCCCTACGCCTTAAGTCGCTGGCTCTCCTGCGAGGCCCACCCTCGCCTCAGTTGTAGGCCTTCCCACACGGCAGCCCCACGCTTCATCCTCACGTCTGTGCGCCCGCCTGAGCGATTGTCCCGTGCTCTGTCACTGATCCTCCTGCGAGGCAGTCCCCCTTCCCGGGCGTACTGCATACCCAGACATGTCTTAATCCTCATCATCATCTAGTACCCATTACAAATTGGCACTCTCGAAGAAGGAGATTGAATTTATAAAATCTTATCGGGCTGACTTGCCACATTCCTCTTCTTCAGCCACTATTGCACAGACTGGTGGCCCTACGACGTGTATATTTCATCGACCGACAGCTTCGATGCTTGACTCTGGTGCGTCTGAACATCTCACAGGGGATTCAGGTCTGCTTACGACCTATCATCCGTATACTAGAGCCTCTGAAATTATTGTTGTTGATGGATCTGCAATCCTCATTACGAGATTTGGCACCTGCTCATTGACTTTGTCTATTCGCCAGGCTTCGGTAGCTCATGTTCCTCACAGTCCTTTAAATCTTATCCCCATCAATAAACTCACCAAAGACTTAAATTCTGTTGCTACTTTTACATCTTCTGATATTGTTTTTCAGGAGTGATCAACGAATCAGAAACTTGGTAGAGGTCATCTTAGTGATGGGGTATACATGTTCGATAATCCACCATCCCTTGTTTGCTCATCCAGCTCTGCTCGTAACCACGACCTACATTTTCGGTTTGGTCATCCACCGACTTCTGTCTTACATAAGTTATGCCCCCAATTCAGTTCACACCTTTCCTTCCATTGTGAATTCTGCAAGTTTGCTAAACATCGTCGGGTGATGTATGTTCCTCGATTGGAAACGTGTGCAGCGAATCCTTTCAACCTTATTCATTCCGATGTATGGGGTCCTTGCAAGGTTCCTAGCCAGTCCAGATACAGTTATTATGCATCCTTTATTGATGACTACTCTCGAATGACATGGATATATCTCATTCGTGATCGTTTCGAGGTGTGTGATATTTTCAAAACCTTTTACCATGAAATTCACACTCAATTCTCCAAGCCTGTTAAATGTCTCTGCTCCGACAATGGCCGAGAATATTTATCCACTTCCCTTTAGCAGTTTCTCAAGGATAACAACATCATTATCAGACATCCTGCCCCGATACACCTCAGCAGAATGGAGTGGTCGAACGTAAGCATCCTCGTATTCTAGAGACAGCTTGTGCCCTCTTATTCCACATGCAGGTGCCTCTTCTTTTTATGGGGATGTCATCCTTACTGCTACATACCTCATAAATTGTCTTCCTTCTTCTATCCTTCAGAGGAGACTCCTTTTCGGGCTCTGTTCTCCTCCTCTCTCTTCACCCACTTCAATTACATGTGTTTGGGTGTTTGTGTTATGTTCGTAACACTCGTCTCAACCTCTCAAAGTTTTCTCACAAATCTCTTTGTTGCATCTTCCTCGGATATTCTTGCACTAAACGCGGATACCGATGTTTATCTTCAAACTTACGGCAACATATCATCTCTGTTGATGTATCTTTTATTGAGAGTTCTCCTTTCTCTCTCTCTTTTCATCCAGACACCACCATCGATGATTGTCTTCCTCTCATCATCCACCCACCTCTGACTCAGGTATCACACTATGATGATCATCGGTTTGGCACTGTCTACTCTCGTCGCCCATCGAATGTGTCCCCCGTCCAGGCCGAGGAAACCATCTCCCCAACTTCGTCCGACGCTCCTGCTCCAGCAACAGACGACTAGCTCATTGCATTGCGAAAAGGTACTCGTTCTTACCAGAATACTCTTCTTTACACATCCTCATACAGAGGTCTTTCTGCTCTGAAAACGATATTTATTACTCGCACAGTTGGCGAAGCCAAATCTCACCCTGGGTGGCTTCAAGCAATGCGAGATGAATTGCAGGCTCTAGACGACAATCATACTTTGGATTTGGTCCCCCTTCCGGCAGGTAAACAGGTGGTCAGCAGCAAATGGATTTATACGGTCCGCCACAATGCATATGGCACTCTATATCACCTTAAAGCCAGACTTATGGCAAAAGATTTTGTTCAAACATATGGTGTCGATTATTTTGATACTTTCTCTCTGGTTGCGAAGATGGCATCTGTCTGATTGTTCATCTCTCTTGTCGCTCATCATCATTGGCTTTTTCATCAACTTGATGTCAAAAATGCATTTATATATGGTTTTCTTAAAGAATAGGTATATCTGCAACAACCTCCTGGCTTCCGTACCTCAAGAGCCGATTCTCATTTCTGTCAACTTCGTCACTCTCTTTATGAACTCAAGCAGTCACCTCGTGCGTGGTTTGGACGATTCGGCACAGGTGTCACTACATTTGGTCTATCTCAGAGTACGAAGAACCACACTATCTTCTATCGCACGACATCATCCGACTGTATCCTGCGAGTTGTGTATGTTGATGATATCATTATCACTCACAGCGAATCAAATGGAATCGCTCATCTAAAGGAGCATCTTCAACACCACTTTCAAACCAAAGATCTGGGTCATCTGACATACTTCCTTAGCATTGAGGTCTTCCGTTCTCCGGACACCATCTTTCTTTGTCAACGAAAATATGCCTTTGATATCTTGCAGGATGTTGGTTTGACTCAGGCAACTGTCGTTGACACTCCTCTTGAGCTCGGAGAACGGTCTCTCTATGACAACATGGAACCATATTCTCACCCAGAGAGGTATTGTCGTCTTGTGAGAAAACTCAATTATCTCACCATGACTCGTCCATACATTGCATGCGTTGTTAGCCAATTCATGGAACATTTGACAAAATCTCAGTGGGATGTTGTCCTTCGCATTGTCAAACACATTAAGAAAGACCATGTTTGTGGTCTTCAATATTCACATCATGATCATCTGAATATTGAGGTCTTCGGCGATGCTGACTATGTTGGTTGCTTAGCTACCCGGAAGTCTACTTTTGGATTTGTCGTTTTCCTGGCAGGTAACTTCATCTCATGGCGAAGCAAGAAACGGACTGTTGTCTCTAGATCCAATGTTGAGTTTAAATACCGTGCGATGACCATAGTCCCTACTGAGATCTTTTGGCTTCCTTATCTCCTCCATGAGATTGAATTCCCGCCACAGACATCTGCTCATATTTGGTGTGATAATCAGGCAGCCACGGAGATTATTTCTAATCTCGTCTTCCATTAACGCAGGAAACATATCGAGGTGGACTGTCACTTTCTTCGTCATCACCTCGAGCAACACCATGTCAGTTTCAACCACATATCGACGGCAGATCAGCTTTCCGACATCTTCACCAAAAACATCCCGGGAGCTCGACTAGACTCTCTGTACCAAGTTGGGCATCCATAGCATCAGCGACCCAGCTTGAGGGGAAGTATGTATGGTCTTGTTTGGTATCTTCATTCTTTTTTGTGGGACTCATGTTCCAAGCTATCATGTACTAGTTTGAGGGGGAGTGTTGAACCCAGTTAATTGTATTTCCGAGTAATGGGTATTCCCAAGTCCCACATCGAATTATTCCAACTTGTAATTCTTTTCATCCATCTATAAAAGAATATTTTCACCTCTCCTTGGGGTAAGGGGAATTCACCACTCTACACTACTCTAATAGTGTTCCGCCCCCGGGGTGTACGAGATAAACCAACAATGAAATCCATAGCGACCTCATCTCACTTCCAGGTAAGAACGGGTAATGGCTGAAGTCTCTGGTGCTATGCTTTGACCTGCTTACATGTATAACATTGTGATACAAAGTCAATTATGTCTCATCTCATACCCGACCACCAGAACTGACGTCACAAATCATAAAACATCTTGGTGCTACCAGGATTCACGGGCCATTGACACTGATGGTTATCCTGCATCACCACCTTCCGCAACGATAACGGCACCACGAAGCGACCCTTGAAACACAAAACTCCCTCAAGAGACAAAGACCATTCACTAGGCACCTCCCCACCATTTAGGAACTGCATAGAACATTGGCACAACTCATCACCCGGCTGCTCTTGCCGAACCAATTCCAAAAAGGAAGGTGTCAGCTGAAAACTAGTCAATAACACACCTCCACTATGTTCCTTGGTCTCAAGATGCATCTGAGCAAAAAGACCCATCAAGGTCCACTCGACACTGAACTCCTTCAACGCTTGCACCGACACTTTCATGCTCAAAGCATCTACCACTACATTACCTTTATCCGGGGTGTAGACAATATCGAAATCGAACCCCTGAAGGTACTCCACCCAACGACGCTGCAAATTCCAAGATAATGACACCACATCTTCAAAGCGTGCATCACCACTGCAAATTCCAAGTCATGGATTGGGTAATTCTTTTCGTGTGGACAAAGCTAGCGTGAACCATACGCTACCACATGCTCATCCTGCATCAGCACACACCCAAAGCTCATACCTGAAACATCACAGTAGACCACGTATCCCTTTCCAGATTCTGGACCGCTTAAGCTCCTCAAAAGATGTCTACACTCTAGACTCCAATCAAACTTCACCCCTTTCCAGGTAAGCACATTCATGGACGAAGCAAAACGAGAGAAATCTCTAACAAACCGCATGTAATACCCTGTCAGGCCTAGAAAACTTCTGATCTCGAAAATATTCTTCAACTGTTTCAGTGACATCACAGCACCGATCTTCTCGAGGTCCACCAAAACTCCATGTTCATAGATCAAATGACCCAGAAACTTCACATCCCTGAACCATAAGGTACACTTGGAAAACTTCGCATAGAGACGATGATCTCAAAAAGTGCCCAACACGATTCTCAAATGCTGCTCATTCCTTGGTCCCATAATAGACCAGGATGTCATCCACAAATACCACAACAAAGGAATCGAGACACTGTTAGGAAACTAGGGCTAGAACAAACAGACTTCTTATATTCAGTTGAAAAGAAATACAGAGCTATTACAAGATAGGAGGAATTAGAAGAAAGAGAGATAGACTGGAGAAGAAGAGTTCGGAAGAGGCGCAGCTCAACCGTCCAAGCAGACTGCTGAAAGCTTAACCGAAAGGTTCCCCCTCTCTCTTCGCCCCTTCCCGCCCTCTTATTCCTAGAAACCCAAGCACACGTGGCTAATTAACTGCCAGCACCAGAAAAGACTCATTTACCCCTCCTAACATACACCCTCCAATCTTCAGGTCAGTCCCGATCTCTAACACTTTCCCCCTCCTGAAAAACAGGCTTATACAAGCTTGAAAGACGGAAACGGATTGTGGAGAACATAATCATCCTCTCAAGTAACATCTTCAACTGGACGGCCTTGCCACTGCACCAAGCTTTGAGGGATGTCGAGCCCCAACGAGTGTGTAATGCGACGATCCAGCACGGCCTCCGGTTCTGGCCATGCTGTGAGATCGCTGGCCAAATCATGTTGAAAGGAGGCATGTACATGCTGAGATCCCACTGCTCTTTTATGTTGGGAAACGTGAAAAACAGGGTGCAAACGAACTGTTGGAGGTAAATCCAATTGATAAGCCACCGGACCCAATCGTTTCAAGATCGAAAACAGCCATAAAATTTGAGGGATAAGTTCTGATTGACTGCTGATTATGAGGGCGAAACTTTAAATATACTTTGTCACCTATCTGAAATTTCACCACCCGCCAATGCTGGTGAACCTGCTTCTTCATATAACACTGAGAGCGACTCAAATGATGACGAAGTTGTCTGAGTGCTTCATCCCTATCACGTAACGCTGCACCCACAGCCTCCACCCGAATTTCAGAAGGTAAGTAACTAACAAGGGTTCGCCGTGGACCACTATAAACAACCTCAAATGGGGTAGTGTTGATGGCAGAATGCCAAGAGGTATTATAGTTAAACTCAGCCCAAGACAACCAAAAATACCAATTCTGAGGTTGTTAACCAGCAAAACACTTGAGATACGTTTCAAGGCAGTGATTCACGACCTCCGTTTGCCCGTCCGTCTGCGGTGATAGGCCGAACTAAACTTAAGAGTAGTACCGGACAGCTGAAATAATTCCGTCCAAAAATTACTAACAAAGATAGGATCCCGATCACTCACAATGGAAGAAGAAATTCCATGGAGATAAACAATTTCCCGCATAAAAATGGTAGCAATACCAGAAGCACTATAAGGATGTTTCAAAGCAATGAAATGGGCATATTTGGACAGTTTGTCCACCACCACCAAAATAACATCATAGCCGTAGGACCGAGGCAATCCAGAGATAAAATCCATAGAAAGATCCGCCCAAATCGCCGACGGTAACTCTAATGGTTGAAGGAGACCAGCTGGAGCAAGCGTTGAATACTTAAAGAGCGCTTCACACTACCGAACAATTCAGAATATGGTGTTTCATGCCAATCCAATACAGATTTGCAGCCAACCGCCGATAGGTTCTGTAAAATCCAGAATGACCCCCGAAGGTGTAGAGTGAAACTCAGCCAAAAGTTTGGGTATCCATGGAGAAGTAGCTGGAAGCACCAAGCGGCCACGATATGTTAGAGTGCCCTGAGAAAGCTTAAAACCAAACGGTGAAGTCTAACCATCCTGGAGGGACTGGATAATCCGCTGAAGGTGAGGATCAGCTTGGACATCCGCCATAAGACCACTATTGTCCAGCCAAACTGGAAAAGAGTGAAGCATACGACACTCCACATTTTCAGCCCGACGAGATAACGAATCAGCAGTTGTATTCTCAAAATCAGGGCAAAACTTAACCTCAAACTGATAACCCAACAGTTTTTTAATCCAATTTTGTTGGTTTGCCGAAGTGATACGCTGTTGTAAGAGAAATTTGAGGCTACGGTGATCAGAGAAAATGACAAAAGGGCGACCCAAAAGATAAGGCCGCCAATGTGAAATAGCCAACACCAACGCCATAATCTCTTTCTCATAGGTAGATTTAGCTAGAGTGGAGACCGCTAATGCCTTGATAAAATAAGCAACATGACGGTTATTCTGCATAAGGACAGCGCCTACTCCATGGGCCGAAGCATCACATTCAATTTCAAAAGTCGCTGAAAATCAGGAAGAGCCAAAATTGGTGCAGTGGTGATTGACCGTTTCAAACGATCAAAAGCTTGTTGAGCTGCGGAAGACCAGACAAATGGAGCCTTTACCGTCAAAACAATAAATGGGCGAGCAATTTGGCCATAATCCTGAACAAATTTACGATAATAGCCCGTAAGGCCAAGAAAACCCCAGACGCCCTTAGCTGTAGTAGGTTGGGGCCAATCCAAAACCGCTTGAACTTTAAAAGGATCCATAGAAACGCCCAAAGAAGAAACTACATGTCCCAAATATTCAATTTGTTGCTGAGCAAACAAGCATTTTTTACAATTAGCGACAAAAGAATTATCCCTAAGTAATTCTAGAAGAGCCTGAAGATATTCTAAGTGAAGCTGCCAATCACAACTATAAATCAAAATGTCATCAAAAAATATCAGGAAAAACTTACGATGAAAGGGGCGAAACAAATCATTCATAGTGGCTTGGAATGTTGATGGGGCGTTAAGCCAAAAAGGCATAACTAAAAATTCGTAACGACCATTATGAGTGCAAAAAGTCGTTTTTTCAATATCTAGCTCCTGCATTCGAATTTGATGATAACCAGATTTCAAGTCAAGCTTGGAAAAATAAATCGCACCCCCCACCTCATTGAGCAACTCATCAACAATTGGAATGGGAAATTTATCCGGTATTGTGACACGATTTCAGGCCCTATAATCAACGCAGAGCCGCCACGAATCATCCTTTTTCTTTACCAACAAAACCGGACTGCAGTAAACACTTGAACTATGACGGATAATTCCTATCTGTAGCATAGAATCCACTTGCCTTTCAATTTCTGTTTTCTGAAATTGAGGATATCTTTAGGGACGTACAACAACAGGACCCTGCTTACGAATCACATGTTCCCACTGTCGAATCGGAGGCAAACCGTGAGGCTCAGCGAAAACATTCTGAAACCAAAATAAAAGACTCTGTAAAGCTGAGTGTTGGGGCGCAGACAACGAATGGTGTAAAACGGAATCTGCACCACCCAACAGTACTCGCTGTTGACCACCAGTGGGAAACTGAAAAAATCGATGACCCAAGGATGAAGTCGTTGGTAAAGAATTAGTAACTCCCTGAAGACTAAAACTGCAGCCCCCAATAGTAAAGCGCATAGTCAAGGGCCCAATTTACTGTAACCTCGCCAAGAGTTCGTAACCAAGCAATTCCCAAAATAAGGTCAAGTCCACCCAACTCAAGAACATGAACATCAATGAGGCAGGAAAAATCCCCAAGAATCAATGGGGCCTGACAAAATCCATGGGTAAGTAACTAATGTTCATCGCCCAATTTAACGTGCATAATCCCAATAGGTTGCAAGGGTAAATTAAGAAGTTATACCAACTGTAGAGATATAAAATTGTGTGTAGCCCCACTATATAACAGGACTAAAATCCGAACATCCCCAAGGTAGCCCTCCACATTCATGGAAGATACTGCACCTGCCCGATCAGTCAAAGAAGAACAAAGAGGGGCCAAAGTATCATAAGAAACCACTGAACATTCAGCATTCTCCTGATGAATGGAAGGAGTAGGTGGCAAAATAACAGAGCACCCAATATCCCCCTCCTCCGGCTCGAAATCATCATCTAATGAGAGTAAAACACGTAATTTGGACTCAGCACATTTATGTAAAGGCGTATAAGGTAAACCATAGCGAAAACATAAGCCACGTTTGTGCTTGTCCTCCCACTCTTGATTTGAAAGATAACGAGTGTCGCGACTGCCCAATGGCTACTGCCGAGGGAAATCGGTTCGCAATCCAGTTGAAGGGGCATCAGTTTGTTGTGTGAATCGCTGCAAATGTAAGCTTTGTGAAGAACTGAATCGGTTTGGAAGTTGCCAAGAATTTCCTTCACGAACAGATGAAGTAACCCAAGGAACAATACCACAAAACGAAATATCCACACCCTTGGAGACAGCCAATTCAACATGGCGAGCTAAATGCATGGCCTTAAGGCGTGTGTCAGGATCACGAATGCGTACCCAATTACGAATATCCTCCCTTAAACCATGTAAAAAAATAACTTACATATTGTTGTTCCAATTGCCTAGGAACCAAGGAAGCAAGGTATTCAAACCGATCAATATACTCGGCAACTGTGGAAGACTGCATAACGCTGCCAACTCCTCGTAAGGATTTTGTATATCAAGACTACTAAATCGCTCCATTAATTCAGTCTTGAAAAAGTTAAATGAGGATGTACCTCCTCCAAAACGGTAAACCAGTGAATCTCGAGTCCCTCTAAACACACCTGCGCCAAGGAAACTATTAGATGTTCCAGAGTACGATGAATCTGAAACTAAAGCTCAGCGCAAGTAAGCCGACTCCTAGGATCCGTTCCATCGAAATATGGCAGCTCAACGCGCCGCCCACACTGCGGAGCATCCAATAGAGGCAGAAGAGTCTCTAACACCTGAATAACTAAATCGGCTAACTGATCAGCAGCGGAACTCCGTCCGACATGTAAATCAGAAAGAGTTGGCGCGCCCGAAGGTAGTGTGTCTTCAAGCGAAGGCTGTTTCTCAAGATGTCGCACCATATACCGACGGAATTCAGCTTGATCGGCCATCTCTTTATCCAATCATTTCCGATCAAGATCAGAACGATGTATGTCCTCAACGCTCTGCTGATATTGAGTAAAAGTGGCAACAGAAGAAGCCAACTCAGTGACCGTAGATTTAAAATGATCAAGACGTTGCTCCAACGTATCTAGACGAGCGTAATGGCGAGTAAGCCGACTCCTAGGATCCGTTCCATCGAAATATGGAAGCTCAACGCGCCGCCCACACCGAGGCGCATCCAATAGAGGCGGAAGAGTCTATGACACCTGAATAACTAAATCGGCTAACTGATCTGTAGCGGAACTCGGTTCAACATGTAAATTAGAAAGAGTTGGCGCGCCCGAAGGTAGTGTGTCTTCATGCGAAGGATGTTTCTCAAGATGTCGCACCATATACCGACGAAATTCAGCTTGATCAGCGATCTCTTTATCCAATCGTTTCCGAACAAGATCAAAACGATGTCTGTCCTCCTCAAAGCTCTGCTGATATTGAGTAAGAGTGGCAACAGAAGAAGCCAACTCAGTGACCGTAGATTCAAAATGACCAAGACGTTGCTCCAAGGTATCTAGACGAGCGTGATGGCGAGCCTCCATCAAAAGGCCGGCAGGTCGGACCAAATGTTAAGAAACTAGGGCTAGAAAAAATAGACTTCTTATATTCAGTTGAAAAGAAATACAGAGCTATTACATGATAGGAGGAATTAGAAAAAAGAGAGATAGACTGAAGAAGAAGAGTTCGGAAGAGGCACAACTCAACCGCCCAAGCAGACTGTCGAAAGCTTAACCGAAAGGTTCCCCCCTCTCTCTTCACCCCTTCTCGCCCTCTTATTCTAGAAACCCAAACACACGTGGCTAACTAACTGCCAGCACCAAAAATGAATCATTTACCCCTCCAATCTCCAGGTCGGTCTCGATCTCTAACAGATACTGGCAAAACACGCGGTTCATAAGCGCCATAAAGACAGCTGGAGCATTTGTCAATCTGAAAGGCACCAAATACTCAAAATGGTCGTACCTACTTCGGAAAGTTGTTTTCGAAAAATCTGTCTCTCTAACTCTGACTTGATGATACCCGAAACGCAAGTCAATCTTGGAGAACCACCACGACCCCTTAAGCTAATCAAAAATGTCATCAATACGGGGCAAAGGGTATTTGTTTTTGACCATCACCTTATTCAGCTTCCAGTAATCAATACATAACCAGAGAGATCCATCAGCCTTCTTCGCAAATAGGACTGGGGCGGCCCAAGTTGAGATGCTCAGGTGAATGAATCCTTTGGATTTCAAATTGACCAGTTGTACCTTTAATTCCCTCAACTCGGTGGGGGTCATACAATACGAGGGAAGAGATATCGGTGGTGTTCCTGGCGCCAAATCAATGGCGAACTCCACGTCCCGCTCCGGAGAGAAACCTGAGAAATCATCTGAAAATACCTCTGAAAACTCATCCACCACAAGAGGCAATCCATTCTGAAGGCTCCCACCATCGTCCTCCAACATGAGCAATGAGATCTGACAAACAAAACTACCAACTCCAACAGTGGAGATCCAACACGTCCCGACCAAGGATCTCACTCTCCTTGAAAAACCTAGATACTTCCATCAGGTGCCACAAAACTCACTCATCGACGATAACAATCGATGTGCGCCTGGACGCGCACCATCCAATCCATACCGATGATCACGTCGAAGAGGTCCATTTCCAAAACCAAAAAATCTCATTCCAGCTCGACCCATGACACGATGAGTGCACAAAACGGACACCTGAAACCTTACTCTCGCTTCTTACCAAGCGGTGTCACCAACTTCATCGCATACGGCATAGGCTCAGTTGTCAATTTCAACAAATCCACAAGATGGGCATAAATAAAGGATAAAGATGCACCAGTATCAAACAAGGCAACAACTAAAGACGATGCGATAAGAACAGAACCTCGAACTATCGCAGGTCCTGCATCAGATTCCGCTGGTGCCTGATCCACAGCATGAAGATGCCTCGTCTCCACCTGAGACTGAGAACGGCCGCTAAACTGCAGTTCTGCCATAGGCCGACTCTGCCCTGAAAAAGATCCAACCCTACCGCCACGACCACCAAACCAAGAACCCGTTGTCCTGGATGGCTCTGACTGAGCCGACATCCGCCTGAAGGCTGCTGAAGTTGCACCACTCTGATATAGGCACACCACCTTGCAAAACCGCTGCAATTGTCCCATAGTTCCACAACGATGACATGATCTAGGGGAGCTGAACATGCAAACCGCACATGCCCGGCTTCACCACATTTGTGACATAGAACTAACCCAACATCCGAAGCCACAGACGAAGACAGTCGGGAAGGATGGCTTGGACTACCACCTCCCTTCTTCTCCTGCTTGTCTCACTTCCTCTTCTTCTAAGATGAACTGTCACTGCCCTGGCCCACTGTCGACACTGATCCGAAGAAACCAAACTTGACACGACGATCGATCTCCACCATCAAAGCACGATCAACCACCTTAGGATAAGTCTTCAATTTAAACAAGAAAACTTGGGATTGAATATCCGACTGCAACCCCATTTCGAACTTTTGAGCCTTCAGCTGCTCATCAGAAACTACCTCGGGCGCGAACCGAACCCACTCAGCGAAGCGATTGGCATACTCCATCACGGTTCGATCCCCCTAGTGAAGATCCAAGAACTCTCGGGTCTTGGTGAAGGCCAAGGTCTCATGGCAATAGTGCTCGTTGAAGAAGACCTTGAAATCTTTTCAACTCATCTGCTCGTGCTTCCCGGCTTGAACAACTGAGTTTCACCACCTCTGACTGGAACCTTCCAACTAAAACGAAGCACATTTCACCCTGACTGACTCAGGAGTGTTAAGAAACTCGAACATTCTCTCAATTTTCTCTAGCCACTCCTCTGCTTCCTAGGAATCTGTGCTACCCCGGAAGAAAGGAGGCTTGTTGTTAGCAGTCGGTCCGATATTGTTGCTGGTACCAGGCCTCCCATCCTTCATACTTATCAAAGGAGGGGAAAGGCATAGTATTAATGTGACGTGGCAAGTGGGGAGTTAGTTACTTCCCTTGCCTATTTGTAGTAGAGTCGTGAGTTCAGACGGGGGGTGCGGAGGCAAACGACTGGAGGCACACCTGCTGGAGCAAGAGCTGAAACTGGCGGACCGAACTAGAAGCGGCCTTCTAGTTCGACTCATCAGGAGTGATCGCAGTCAGGCTACTACGGAAACGCTCTAAACTTGCCGGAGAATTGTAATCGCACTTCCATTGTAAACACTTCATGTTCTAGAATTGTAGAATCTGACCTACAGTTTGGTAATAACAAGTTTTGTCTCAGTTAATTCCTTCTCAATTCAGCTTTTGCTGGTGTTAGGCTGGAAATCCCTAACAATTTGGTGCTTTCATTGAGTCCTCCTTCCTCTTTGTTCTTCGCTCTGCATTTGGCACTCTGATTTACCAGTGGTGCGTGGCCGAACTTGTTGTTGTAGTAGCGAAGACCGATTGGTTTCTTTCGAGTTGAGCTTGTATGCAGACTATGATGGACAGCAAGTTAGCCACACTTGAAAAGACACTAGAGTCGCAACAGAGGAAAAGTACCGATCTGGAAAAACTAATAGTAGCAGTCCAAGCGGGTATAGAAAAAGTTTTAATCGGACAATCAGAAAATCAGTGAATGTTGCAGGAGCAATTGCGATCAAATGAAGAGCATATTACTCGTCGCATTCGTGATTTGGAAGAGCAGACTATGGAGCGACTTAAGGCCGTTCAACCACCGACGAATCAGAGTTCTGCATCTGGAGATTTGAATAACGGGCCGACGGCTTCCTCTTTCTACGAAGGAGAAGGTGCTGAGTTTGTTCCGAAGCAAGGATATCACTCTACTTCTACAGACATGTTACTACGAGAGGATTTAAGGACCATCAACAAAGCGTGTCGAAATGCCTTCTTTTTCTGGAACCGATCCATTCAACTGGATAACTAAGGCGGAGACTTACTTCAGGATAAATTGCACACCTGAGGATTTGAAATTACCATTGACACAACTGTGTATGGAGGGGGATTCTGATTTATACTGGTATTTGTCCTGGAAATTTTCTGGCCCCAATCTCCATTGGGAACGGTTAAAAACGGCTCTTATGGAACGGTATGGGAAGGCTACTGAAGGGGATCCAATTAGATTCCTAAAGTCCCTGCGGAAAACCAGAACAGTTGAAGAATACATTGACGAATTCGAGCAAGTTGCATTGAGAATTCTAGATTTCCCAGAAATGTGGTACATGAGCTTGTTTATGGGCGGATTACGATCGGAAATTGAAAATTGTGTTTCCACTCATGAACCTACAAATAAGAACAGAAAGCTTTCTCTTGCTCGAAAAATTGAAAGGGAACCGGTTGGAGAAGGCTTGATATGTGGGAGACCGGCATTTGTACCTCTGTCTCGACGGCTGCCACCTCCAGCGCCTTTGACACCAGTGCCCAAATTTGTTCCAGACAACTCTAAGAGAGAGGACGAGGTGTGGCATGGTAGTGCGGTTGACAGGTGGACTGGGGTCAGGCCAATCAGTCGACAAGAATGGGAGGAACTTAAACTCAAAGGGTTATGTTTTCGGTGTGCACAACCATACACACCTTTACATAGATGTCCTGAAAAGAGTTTACGACTTTTGGTTTGAGAAATGGAGGAGTCAGACACAGCGCACGATACAGCCGCCGCGCTAAACCAGGAAGGACAACGGGCTTTAGAAATTTTGGCAGAGCAGGAAGTTGTGGAATTCAGAAACATGGAGGACAACAAAGCAGAATCCTTGCTCATTGTTGGCGCAAGTTTTTGCGGTCCCTGTGGAGGTTCTCATCGATAGTGGCGCGAGTCATAATTTTGTCTCCAAGGCCCTTATTAAGGTTGCAGCATTGCCAGTCCATTCAACTAAACCATGCGGAGTAAAGCTTGGCGATGGGCGACGAACATTGTATCAAGGCGTCTCTAGAGAGATTGATCTAAGCATGGGCGCATATACCTTCAACATTGAATTCTGCATTTTAGACATTGGAGGTCCTGACTTTGTTTTAGGGATGAAGTGGCTGAGAACTTTGGGATATGTGTTGACAAACTGGAGTCGAAAAACTATGGAATTCATGTGGGACGGTCAAGAGGTCAAGAGGTCAAGTTGCAGGGTATTACAGAAAAAGATGATAGACCGGAGAGCTTGCAATTCGTTTTACAAGAAAAAAAGGTTGTCGTTAATGGGTGGCTTTGGCAGGCAGCATTACTTTTTTCGGACACGAAGAAAGAATTGGGTGCAGACCAACAACAGTTGGACAAGTTATTGACACAGTTCCAACAGTTTTTGACGAACCTCATGGGTTGTCGCCTAGCCAAACAACTGACCATGCTATACCATTGATCGAGGGGGCTCCAACAGTTAATATACACCCATACAAATTAGCTCATTATTTGAAAGATGAAGTGGAAAAACAAGTTTCTGATATGTTACAAAGGGGCATCATACGATACAGCACTAGCCCGTTTGCAAGTCCTATTACTTTGGTAAAAAAAAGACTGGGCAATGGAGACTTTGTGTGGATTATAGAGCCTTAAATAAGCTCACTATTCCCGATAGGTATCCCATACCTATTATTGAAGAGCTGTTGGATAAATTATATGGAGCGCATTTTTTCTCTAAGTTGGATCTTACTTATGGTTTTCATCGGCTTCGGGTCCGAGAGGAAGACATTCAAAAAACAGCTTTCAAAACACATGAGGGCCATTACGAGTTTTTGGTCATGCCCTTTGGTTTGATGAACGCTCCGACCACCTTCCAATCCACTATGAATAATATTTTTAGACCACTTTTAAGGAAGTTTGTGTTGGTTTTTTTTATGACATTCTGATCTACAGCAGATCTTGGCCAGAGCATCTTCAACATTTAGAGACTGTGTTTCGGTTATTGTTAACCAACCAGCTTTCAGCAAACAAGAAGAAATGCTCCTTTGCTCAACCTATTGTGGAGTATCTTGGCCATATTATTTCCTCTTAAGGGCGTAGCAGTGGATCCTAAGAAAATAGCCTGTATAGTGGACTGGTCTCGTCCTCAAACTCTCAAGGCAGTCCGTGCTTTCCTCAGGCTTACGGGCTATTACAGGAAATCCATTTCAGGATATGGTAAAATCGCAAAACCTTTAACGGATTTGACTCGAAAGGATAGTTTTTTCTGGACTGACAAGGCTGAACGAGCATTTGTAGAGCTCAAACACTGTCTCGTTTCAGCACCCTTATTGGCTTTACCTGATTTTTCCAAGCCTTTTGTCATTGAATGTGATGCTTCTGGTACAGGTTTAGGTGCTGTGTTAATGCAAGAGGGGTGGCCAATAGCTTTTTTCAGCTAAGCTCTTGCTGAAGTTAATTTGTCGAAGTCGGTATATGAAAAGGAAATCATGGCCTTGGTTCTGGCAGTTTCTCATTGACAGTATTTACTGGGCCAACGTTTTATAGTATATTCAGATCACAAGGCGCTTAAACATTTGCTTACACAGCGAATTCATACTATGAATCAACAATGCTGATTATCGAAGCTTCTTGGCCTGGATTTTGAAGTGAAATATAAAACTGGGAGAACAAATTATGCTGCAGACTCGTTATCTCGTCAACATGAAATCCAAGATGCCTAGCATAGCAAAAGGGGCTATACGACATGTGTTCTTCCGAAGTACACAACGTGTAGTCGGGTTTTTCAGAGAACCCACAGGCTCTCCACGCGGTCTACTCGTGCCGCCGCCGCATCAACCAGTACATAATTGAGCTATGTCACCTCCCCCAAACCAGGGTATACCCTTCGTTCAGACGTATTGTATTAGAAAAGGCGCTTTGTTCTTTCCAAAACTTCCAGCCTGATTCCGAAATTTTTACACTATTACCACTCGTCTGCTGTTGGTGGTCATGCAGGTTACTACAAAACTTATAAACGTTTGGTCACAGGTCTTTTCTGGACAGGTATGACACAGAGCGTTTTAAAATATGTTCGCGAATGTGCCACATGCCAAGGACACAAATATTCTACACAACTTCCCGCTGGATTGTTACAGCCTTTACCAATTCCTCGACAGGTTTGGGAGGATATTTCTATGGATTTTATTTCTGGCTTACCTCGTTCTCAAGGATTTGATGTCATCATGGTAGTGGTGGACAGACTTTCCAAGTATTCCCATTTTATTTTGCTCCGCCATCCTTACACTGCTATAGTCGTGGTCACGCAGTTTGTCAAAGAAATTGTTAGACTACATGGTTTTCCATGATAGATCATTAGTGATCGTGATCCTTTATTTGTTAGTAATTTTTGGAAGGAACTCTTTCGTTTAGAGGGGACAACTTTGAAGATGAGTTCTTCGTACCATCCACAAACGGATGGTCAAACCGAGGTTGTTAATCGTTGTCTCGAAACCTATTTGCAATGTTTTGCTTCAAAGCGTCCTCTTTCTTGGGCCCGTTGGATACCATGGGCAGAATATTGCTATAATACTGCCTCTCATTCGGCAACCCAAATGACACCCTTTGAGGTTGTTTATGGACGTCAACCACCGACTATACCTCGTTATATTCCCGGGGAGACTCTTGTTGAGTCTGTGGCCCAAGTACTCACTGATCGGGATACAGTTTTGGTGCATCTTCGACGAAATCTTTTCTGAGCCCAACAGTTGATGGTCCATAACGCTAATAAACACCGGCGTGACGAATAATTTCAGGAAGGTGATCTTGTTTATGTTAAGTGCGTCCCCATGTTCAAACTCTAGCAGCTAAAAAGATTTGTCCCAAGCTTTCTGCTCGGTTTTATGGCCCCTACCCAGTGCAGTCTCGTCTTGGTCCTACTACCTACAGACTTATTTTACCAGAGGGCACCAGAATCCATCCAGTTTTTCATGTGTCGCAGCTTAAACGAGCTATTGGGAACCATCCCGTTCAAGAACACTTGCCTGGTGTAGTTGAAGATGGACTGGTTTCTCATATTGTTCCCGCTGAAATTTTGGATTTTAAAATCCAACCTGGTACCTCCAACGGTCTTTGTTTAGTAAGATGGCAGGGCCTCTCGTCCGACGAATCTACATGGGTGGATGTCGATTTTTTCCTTGAACAGTTCCCCGACTTCCACCTTGAGGAAAAGGTGAATTTTGAGGAGGGGAGAATTGTTAGCAGTCGGTCCGATATTGTTGTTGGTACCAGGCCTCCCATCCTTCATACTTATCAAAGGAAGGGGAAAGGCATAATATTAATGTGACGTGGCAAGGGAAGTTAGTTACTTCCCTTGCCTATTTGTAGTAGAGTCGTGAGTTCGGACAGGGGATGCGAAGGCAAACGACTGGAGGCACACCTGCTGGAGCAGAAGCTGGAACTGGCAGACCGAACTAGAAGCGGCCTTCTAGTTCGACTCATCAGGAGTGATCGCAGTCAGGCTACTACGAAAACGCTCTAAACCTGCTGGAGAATTGTAATCACACTTCCATTGTAAACACTTCCTGTTCTAGAATTGTAGAATCTGACCTACAGTTTGGTAATAACGAGTTATGTCTCCGTTAATTCCTTCTCAATTCTGCTTTTGCTAGTGTTAGGATAGAAATCCCTAACACTTGTTCTTGAGAAACTCCTGAGCTTTGTCCTTCCCAAGACCTGGTTTAGCTTCCCCAACATGAGCAGGACCAGAGCCCGCTCCTTGACCCAAAGCTTAGACAATCTGAACCACTGCTTCCACTAGCCACTAATCAACTGGAGAGGGAGAACTCTCTACAACCTCTTCCCGCGGATGCACAGGAAGTCTCCGAGGAGGCATCTTCATCAAGCAACAACCACACAGAAAAACCATCAACACCATTCTGAAAATTTCCAGCAACAGCATCAAATTCCAATCACTTCCATAGATCAAAAAAAAAGCACAACTCAACAACAAGCCAAACCACTTCATCCTCACCCAGTGTCCATGCGCAGTTTACAGCCTATACGTCTCACCTGAAGGAGAAGTCAAACCAAATTCCCAACATCCCATGACGACTCAAGATCTGTCACAAGATGTGTTGGCAAGACACCCCACTCGCAACCACAACCTCAAGCCCCGACAATCCTAGCTCCAGTCTATCCAGACTCTCCCAAATATCATGACCCAAAGAAAGACCGAAAACCTTCTCTAATGTCATTTTATCACGAACAAAGCCTAAGTGTCATCCAACCCGACACCCGACCCGGCCCGTGGCAAGGTCCGAAGGGCGTTCCTGATCCCCACGGGCTGACAACTAGTGTCTGGGTATCGGCAATATACTTTTGGGAACGATTTCACCCATGATAAGAAACCATAAACAAAACTCAAAGTAAAACACCATACCAAGATCAATATTCATAACCAAAAGAGATACGACAATTCAAGTTTAAACATTTTACAACTTTAACCAAAGCTCAAAACTGTCAAAACGGAAGGGGAAACAACGACCAAAACCCAAAACCTCCATGCAACGAGAGGGTCATCACTCTCAAGCCACCACCACAAACATCCACAAGAGAGGAACACTAGTAACTGAATCCACCATCACCACTACGGAACATCTTGCCTTTACCTGGGTCATACATAACACATTCTACATACACCCAAAGGTGTATGTAGGGTGTGAGCCAAAGCCGAATAAGATGCCACCCAAAAAAGAGATTCCATGTCATAACATTAAAAGACAAATCACCACGCAAGTTTTAAGAAAGAATTTGGAAACACTTTTAATAAAGACATTTTAAGGAAGGTACTAGCACTAGTGGGGCCCTAAGAACCTCGTATCTCGGTGAAACATGGTATAGCAACCATAACCCACAGCGTCCTCGTACACGATCCACTAGAGGGGAATCTATCCCAAGGTCTAGTGGTCTCCAATCATCATCATAGTTTAGTGAGTGTTGTATCGTCAATCCTGCTAGAATAAACCTGGTCTCAAGCCCGCTGATTCAACTAGTGTACTAGTCCTAGTCTGCCCACCTAGATACCTAGGATTCTCTTTGTGCTCAAATTCCATTTCACATGTCACATAAATCACCACTTTCACACACACACATCCAACATCATGAATACACATGAAAACCATCACTTGCAAAACCCATTTCAAATCTATACGCACATCAAATCCATTTTAAAACATGCTTCACACCACTTCCACAATTCATAAAGCCCATTTAGAAGCACAATAAGGAAAGCACACATGAAATCCAACCATTTCCATTTGAAAAATCACTTTCCATAACATACGCACCATGAAACCTTTTGAAAACACATTTCGCACCTTTCAAACAATCCATCGAACACATTCAAGAAGCAACGCAAACATATCAAAGTCATCTAAAAATGTTTAAGCATGGAACCACCTACCTCAAGCTTGAAAACTTCCAGAATCCGGTGGAAAACCACAACCGCACCTCAAACGAACCCTATAAAGGCAAGATCAGACCACAAACATCAAGACTTCACCCAACAACTCAAAATCGAACCCTTATTAGGTCAAACAACACGCTGGAAAAGGAGAATTCAAAGAGGAAGGAAGAAGAACCCTAAAAGAATTAAGAAATCGAAATAAAAGAGGCTTACTTGATGATTCCTTAAGATCCAAGGCCAAATCCACCCAAAAATTGGAGTTCCAAAGGACCCAAGAGGAAGGGAGGAGGCTCCTAGGGCTGCAAATCCCATATGGTTCGAATTAGGGGTGATTTGGGGTAAAAATCGGGAGAGGGTAGAAGAGTAATTTCCAACTTTTTATGACTCGAACAGGCCGCACGGTTAGCCCACACGGTTTGCCAAACCGTGCGGCAACCATGTGTCCCTCTCTGTTCAAGAAGAACAAGGCCACACAGTTTCCTGGGGAGGGCGCACGCCCGTGCGGCAAGCCGTTAAACCTGGACCGTGCCCCTATCTCAAGTGCACGGTTTCCCCTAACCATGCGCCACCTGCTACCGGGACCGAAAAGTCCATTTTTCACCAAAAACTCTCGGGAAAACCAAAAGATCAAAAATAAATACCTCAAAACAAAATCACGGATGTTACATCATCCCAAAAGCGATACCAAACTCCTCACCATAACCAATAAAGAAACATGATTTGGACTTAGCATCAAGTCTATCCTTTGATCAACATCAATAAGTACATATGTCAAATAATCAAAGACTCGTAAAAGTGAGTCTTACCTCCTTTCAAGACCAAAGCTCCTCGGGTATACATTCTTCCATTGGTACAGATAGACTCTTATTGATGAGATATTTTGCCATGTACACTGCATCTGCCCAGAAAATATTGGGAACCTCGAGTGCAGCCTCATGCTCCTGACACGATCATTCGATGTCTTATTCATCCTTTTTGCCACATCATTTTGTTACGGTGTACTTGAAATGGTCTTCTCCTACCGAATTCTATTATTAGAACAGAATTCTCTGAACTTCTTACTGCCATACTCTCCATCGTTGTCAAACCTCAAACATTTCAGCTTAGTTCCCGACTCATTCTCCACCATGGACTTCCATTTCTGAAATACCTTAAACACGTCAAATTTTCTTTTCAAAAAGCAAATTCATGTCTTTCTTGTTGAGTTATCGATAAATGTCACATAATATTGTGACCTCCTGGTGCAGGCCCCCAAACATCAGTGTGCACCACATATAGCTTCTCACCTTTCAGTGTTCTGCCTCCTTTCGCAAAAGACAATTTCTTCAGCTTTCCGAAGATACAATCTTCAAGCCAACAACATCCACTGACTTCAGCTCTGGTAGCAACCTTTTTGTTGTCGGCACCTTCATCTCTCTCTCACTCATGTGGCCTAACCTGTAGTACCACAGTTGTGAATCTCTGACAAAATTTATTGATGCAAGCATGTCTATTCAAAATTATGTTTTGTTGTACAGGGTATCATTCTTTGCTCCCTGAACTATGACCATAGCTCATTTGGTGATCTTTGATGCACCACCAGTGAACTTGGTACTAAAACCTACATCATCAAGTTGTGAGACAGAAATAAGATTTCTTAAATCAGGGATATACCTCACGTTGTGCATCACTCTTCCCCACAGTCTGCAAAGGTTCATCACCAGCAAGGTGTGCCTTGTCGAAATTTCCAGAAACATAATTGTTCAAGAAACCCTTCTCCGACGTGGAATGGAAAGACTCCCCTGAGTCTAAAATCCAAGACTTCGTAGAGCTATCCACCCTCAGCAACAGCACATCATCAGTTCTTTCAACCGTCGTGTTTGTTGTATTGGTTTCAGGTGTTTCGTTTTTCTCTGCAGTGCAGTTTGTCTTCCAAAGTTTCAACATCATAGCACGGGTTCACATTCCAGGGCTTGGTTTCTGCGTGGTAAGTTCCAATGAAACATAGTTCGCTGGTTTTATCGGACGGTGGTCGTGGACCCAACAAGTGCTATCAGAGCTGAGGTTGGAACTTTCCAGACAATCAGACCCCGGTGAAGGTGATTCAAAGCTCGGTTCGGTGGGTTTACTTTGCCCTTTGCCTTGTAGGAGGATATCAGTAACCAATCCCTGATCTCTTTTCTACGTTGTTTGGAAGTTGGTGGGAGTTCACACTTCTAGAGGGATGGCGTCTGAAGAGAATAAGATCTAAGTGGAGAAGTTCGACGGAAAGGATTTTGGGTTCCGGAAGATGCAGATAAAGGATTGTCTACCGCAGAAGGACCTTGATCTACCATTGATGGGTGCCAAGCCGAAAGTGATGAAATCGAAAGAATGGGAGAGGTTCGATCAGAAAACATTGGGGGATGATACAGATGTCACTCGCCCGAAACATAGCATGCAACATCCAAGAGGTGAAAACTACTTCAAAACTAGTGAAGACCCTCGCAAAACATGTATGAAAAAACAACAGCGATGAACAAAGTATTCTTGTTAAAGATATTGTTCTGCATGCGTATGTCAGAAGGGAAGTCTTTTGTCGATCAAATCAAAGATTTCAATACAATTCGGAGCCAATTGGAGTTGGTGAAGATGAACTTCGAAGATCCAGAGTGTACACTGTTGTTACTCTCCTCGCTTTCTGAATCTTGGAATGCGATGGTGACCGTTGTGAGTAATTCCAACGGAAAGGCTGACTTGAAATTAACGGATGTTCGAGATCTGATCTTGAACAAAGAAATTCGTCAAAAGGAGATCCATACATCTTCCAAACACACATACAGCACAGAAGGAAGAAGACGTACACCGACTCGAAAGCCACTAAAAAGGGAAAGGTGGGTGGAGCCAGAGCAGGCGTAGCTCAGCAGACGATGCAATGAACGAAGGGAGAACTCTGCGGACCCTGTATCGGAAGATAGAAGCGGCTTCCTCAAAAGTGCTGCCAGCTCGCTCGGGTCTTGGGTGATAGGCTAGGGAGCTTCATTCCATTCAACATCCAAGAGAGAAAGTATAAGGGATTTGTTGGAGTCCAAGTCCAACATCGGACTTGACGTGTTTATTATTTATTATAAAATAACCTCAAGGCCTCCCTTAGAGAAGAACCTTGGGTATTGGGTCCCCACCTCTTTTTATCATTCTACATGGTATCATAGGAGATTTTCTAAACCCGAGCCCTCTCATTTTTTTTTCCCTGCCCTAGGTTTTCCAGAATTCCCCCTTGGGAGGCGACGGCCCCCCATCACCAATAGGGCTGGTTTTTTCGGTCACCACCCCTCCAGGCTCGTTTCCAAACTAGGCGACAGCACCCTCCCGACAGGCCACTCCTCTCATCGCTCTCCCGTGTGACGACGCCTCCCTGCACGATGCCTCTCCTGCGCGGCGTCCTCCTCCCGACACTCTCTTGTGTGACGGCCCATCTGCACATCCCTGGTGCGCTCGCCGGCTCGCCCCTCCCTCCAAGGCCGGTCCTCTTTTGTCGTCGTCCCCGTGGCCAACAGGCCATGCGCGTGTCTTCCTTCATCGGCGCTCCGTCAAACGGTGCTCCGCCTCCTCTCCATCGCGACGGCCTCATTTTGTTGCCCCTTCCTCGCGCGCGACGACACCAGGAGGACTCACTCTCCCGACGGATCCCTCCCTACGCGCGACATTCCCCTCCGTCCCAACCGTCCCAAGCAGCCACGACGCACCCTCAGCCGGACCTCCGTCCGGCGGCCTCCCCTCTCCCATATCAGGCTGAATCCAGTCCCCTCGCCTCCCTACCCGCGGCCCTCCCTAACGCCATCTGAGGACCTCTGCGCACGACCCTGCCTCCCGTTGTCGGCTCGCCCCTCTGGGTGCCAGCTCCGATTGCGCCTGTCGACCCACCTTCCTCCAAATCCTTTTGTGCGTCTTCTTTCGCTGAAGCAGCCATTGCGCGTCGATCCACTTCCACCTCCAGATTTGAGCTCCTGCGCGACATCTCCGCCTCTACTCACTCTCCCGACGGATCCCTCCCTACGTGCGACATTCCCCTCTGTCCCAGCCGTCCCGAGCAGCCACGACACACCCTCAGCCGGACCCCCATCCGGCGGCCTCCCCTCTCCCAGATCCAGCCGGATCCAGTCCCCTCGCCTCCCTACCCGCAGCCCTCCGTAATGCCATCCGAGGACCTCTACGCACGGCCCCGCCTCCTGTCGTCGACTCGCCCCTCTGTGCGCCAGCTCCAACGGTGCCCGCCAGCCCACCTTCCTCCAAATCCTTATGTGCGTCTTCTTCCGTTGAATCTTCTGTTGAAGCACCCACTGCACGTTGATCCACTTCCGCCTCCGAATCTGAGCTCTTGTGCGACACCTCCACCTCTGCTCCCTCCATGTCGGCCTCCTCTTGCGGCAGCCTCCGCCTCCATGCCGAGCTCCTCCTACGGATTTGTCGGCATCCTATCGATCGGCCCCTCTAGTGCGAATTTCCCGGCACTTTGTCGACCGACCTCGCTAGTACGGGTTTCCCGACACTTTACCAACCGGCCCGCCAGTACGGCTTTCTCAACGTCCTGTCGTCCGGCCCCGCCTGCGCGGTTCCACTGCTGCGCCTAGACTACATGTCGCACCACTGATGTAATTCGGCTATTTCAACGTCATCTTCAATCATTCATTTTTTCAATTTAAGGGGGAGCTGTGATCTTGAGGGGGGAGCAGCAATTGCAGATGATTTATCTTCTTTTTTGTTTCGTCTTGTTTTGTCATCAGGCTGAGTATGTCCAGTTTGAGGGGGAGTGTCTGCACTGTTTGTTGATTGCTTTGTTTTCTTTGCTTTGATCTTTTTTTCCTTATGTGTCCAAGCTAGGTATACCTAGCTTGAGGGGGAATGTTGGAGTCCAAGTCCCACATCGGACTTGACACGTCATGTCAACTTTATTATTCGTTATAAAATAACCTCAAGGCCTCCCTTAAAGACGAACCTTGGGTATTGGGTCCTCACCTCTTTTTATCACTGTACAGGATTATACTTCTGAAAGACTTGGCAAGGTACACCTTGCGGACAACAAAGCTCTCGAGATTGTGGGGAAAGGAAATGCTTCGATCCTGACAAGAAACAGGACGTTGGAGTTGTTAGATGTGCGGCGCATACCGGGGTTTAAGAAAAACTTAATATTGGTGGGTCAACTTGATGATGTGGGTTTCTATACAATGTTCATGGATGGTGCATGGAAAATTTCACGTGGCTCCAGGGTAGTACGCAAGTCCGAGGTGTACAGAACTTTCATTAGGTGGAAAGTCATGGTAGAGAAAGAGGTTGGATGCAAGTTGAAGCGCTTACAGTCGGACAATGGTAGGGAGTACACAAGCATAAAGTTTTGTAGGTTCTACTGACGAAAGGGGATTCAGTTTGAGAAGATCATGCAAGGAACTCTGGAACACAACGGAGTCTCAAAAAGGATAAACCAGATAGTGGAAAAAGCTAGGAGCGTGAGAATTCACATGAGATTCCCCAAAGTGTTTTGGGCGGAGGCGGTGAACTGTGCAGCTTAATCAATCGAAATCTGTAATCTCCAATCGGTCAGCAACTACCGGAGATTTGTTGGTCTCGAAGATTGACTTCAACCACCTCAAAGTCTTTGGTGCACTTGCTTATGTCAATGTTGATGTCAATGAGTGAGACAAGTTGGAGGGTAAGTCTTGAACATGCTACTTTGTTAGCTATGGTGACGAAGAATTTGGATTTCAGCTAAAGGACAATGACTCTCAGAAGGTCATAGGAAGTCAAAATGTAATCTTCAATGAAAAGATCCTATGGAAGGATCGAATCCAAGCGGAAAATTCTGATGAGAACAAAGTATCATCGGAAGCTAAGGTTCGACTGGATGGACGCCCGGCTTAGAGCTTCTTTCCCCTTGGTTTTTTGGTGGATCTCCCATGATCTTTCGTGATTTCCTTCAAGGTAAGCTTGATTTTTTGTGATTTTCCTCCTTTTTCCCCTTATCTCACCTTGTTCTTCCATTTATATGGAGTTGTGAAACCCTAGCATACCATGTGGCCGAACCCGGAGTTGTGGATGGGGGATTTATGCTGTTTCTTGGTGGTTTAGGTTCGTGAGGACTCCTACTCAATTCTTGTGGTTTTTGTCAAAGGCAACGAGTTTTAGTTTGGTTTCAAAGTAGGTGTCTCTATTAAAGGGTGTTTTTTCACAACTTACCGTTGGTTCTTGATTTCCTTTGGTTTAGTTTATCAAATTGCCTTTAAATTGTGTTGATAATATTGGTTTATCCATGTTTGATGTGTTTTATAAAATGTAATGGCAATTTGATGGTTTAAAGTGGCTTTTAGAAGTGGATTGAATGCATGCAATGTGTTTGATAAAATGTCTCAAGGAGGATTTATGGTTTCAAATGGATTTATTAAAAGGGGGTTTTGAAAGGGTTCGCCTTGTGTTTGATGCTTGGTTAATTATGGGCATATGCGGTTGATGAAATGGGTATTGATATTGTTGTATGTGATTGGCAATGCGTGGCAGATGGGAGACCTTCAGTGCGTCAGTGACATAGGCACTTAAAGACTATGTCGTGGACTAGCGAGGGGGGTGTTGCCCAAGGGACCGAGGGAGCTCTTGGAAAGTATGTTGCCCGTGTAGACTGAGGGAGCCCATGGAAAGGAGGTAGGGCCCAGGGAAGACCGACTGAGCTTCCAAACTTGTTGTACTTGATTAGCCGACTAGCAAAACCATGTCTTAGACTAAGTCATACTCGATCCCATTGGTTAGAGCCCATGATGCATTATTGTTTGTGCCTTGTTTGATTTGAACACCCTTAAGTTTATGCCTAAAACCTTTTGTTGGATATTTGATGTTGTTCATGCTTATGCATATGTCATGTTTGGACGAGTAGTGTATGTTTATGATGTGTGGGTTCACTTCCTTTATATTGAGCCTTGTTTACTCATGTTTTGAAACATGGTTTGTTTTTGAGAAAACCAAAGGAATTTCTAAAGAAATGTTTTCAATGTGACATTGTTTTGAATATGGACTTCAAACTAGAGTTATTGGTTTGCATGGAGAAAGACCTTTCATAGATTAATGGTGGTATCTTACTGGGCTTTTGCCTCACACCCTACATATGTCTTTGGGCACATGCAGACTTTGTGGGGTAAAGGTAATGGCACCAATCCGTTCAGTGGCTCTCCTTGATTACCGTCGTCAGTGGTTGGTTTGGGATGGCGGACACGATGGTCTCATGGAGTTAGCTCGTGTGAAGCATTTTGGGATTTTGGATCGTTTGGGATGTTATGCATTGGCCTCTTTGGTTGTGTCCCTATTTTGAGCTTTTGTTTATGTTGACCTATGGATATCATGTTATGTCTTGTTATGAATTATGAAGTTGTGTTGGTTATGATATATGTGTTTAGTCATTGTGGTGTATGGTCTGTTTGGATGTTTATATTTGTTGATGCTTCTTATTTGTTGGCATAGGCGTCCAATTCATGGATGGGTCGTGTAGAATTTTCAAAGGCAAAATCATTCCCAAATGGTTTCGTATGTTGCCCTGGTTCTTGTCGCCATCCCGTGGTGATCAGAAACGTGTTTCGGGCCTTGTGGCGAGCCGGATCGAGTGACGTGTTAGGTCGACCCGAGCCGGTTCCTTACAGATTTGAATTCTATAAAGTGGGGATTGAGATGTTGCTCAAGCCTATGGATACAATGTATTGCATTGAGATTGAGCATAACTCCAGCTTACAATTTATCTTGAGTGTTGAGTGAAATATTCCGGAAATCTAGATCACAATATGGACATCGATATTTAAAGAAAAGTTAAGAAATGATAATGAGAGGAAAGAGGAAATTGAATGAGAATTTAATAATAAGGCATGGGAGGAATGAGTTGTTGAAGTTTAATGGTTTTCAGTTAAACCTTTGTTCCATTGACATGCTTGACTTTGTTTTTCTCTGGTTGATGTCTGTTTTCCTTTGAAATCTTTGTTGAGGTGTTTTTTTGCTTGAGGACAACCAATAGTTCAAGTTTGGGGAAATTTGATACTTGTTTTTTGTGCATATGTTTTTAGTGTCGTTCTCAATGATTTTTGGACTAAATATTGTCTAATGTGGTGTGATTCTAATGATTTATTGGAGGTTTGGTAATAAGAAGAGCTGCAAGAAGCTTTCGAGTAATTTTGGGCGAATTGTCTGGCATGGTTGAGTTGAAGACAAGCTGAGAGCTAAGGAACCCTTGAGTCGCAGTCGCAACCTGGAGCTATGCACCACGAAGGAGTTTCGAGCAGAGGAGCATGTTTGGAATTTTGTTTCGCATCGTGACACTTGAATCGCAACGTGGCCTAAAAGAAGAAGAATTTGGCAAAGGAATTAGATAGAAGTAAAAAATACGATTGGTTAGCACCATTAGAGCAAGGCCAGCTAGAGGCAGCAACAAGCTCGATGGCAGAGCCTAGTTAGAGTGGCATAGAAGAACAGAGCCCAGCGCGGGTTGGCGTTGGGCAGAGCCTGACGAGGGGCAACGCTAAGCAAAGTAGCAAGTGGTTGTAGTGCGAGGCGGCACCACAAGAGATCAACAAGCGTCTGATGAGCGCTCGAGCTTATGAAGCGGCGGCCAGACCAAGTGGAAGTCCAATGTTGGACAACGTGGTGTGGGCACTATTTAAGAGAAATGATTCGCGCGGTGACACTTTAATCGCACCACTGTCGCGGAAGAGAGAAAATGATAAAATCTCGGATCGCGGTTCCCTAAGCATGTAAGACTCTTTAAAGGAGTGCATAAGACTTTGAGGGGAATCGTAAGGCTCTTTGGAGAAGTGCGTAAGAGTCATCCTAAGAATCGTATAAGTCATTCACACCACAACGCATGCAGTCGCATCACGGCCCAAGAACCAAGAAAAGGGCCAAGTCCCCCACAGGAAGCTTGTGTGTAAGATATTAAATGTAAGATTTGTTTTGGGGTCTCCCTGTGGAACATAAGACTTTGTACTTAGCCACTAAAGGAAAAATTACACATCGCGAGATATTAAATGTAAGATTTGTTTGGGGGTCTCCCTGTGGAACATAAGACTTTGTACTTAGCCACTAAAGGAAAAATTACACATCACGCCGCGAAGCACGGAGTCGCACCACGACCGGAGTTCAAACAGAATGCTTGGAGGAAACCTACAGGGGATCATGACGTGGTTGATGGCGATCATGTCGCGTGCTGGAGGAGCCGACTGAGGGGGTGGAGAGATCAAGAGTCGCGGTTGCGACCAAGTTCTTTTGCACTGTGACATGTCTGATCAAAGATTGAAGGAAAGATCACAGTCGATTTCACTAGGATCTCGCGTTGCGATTCTCGAGAGGATTCAAAGTTCAAAAGAAGGAAAGAAACCGATTGCGTCATGAAAGTATGCGTCGCACCGCGACCAAGACAGGCCCATACAATGATGTTGTCCAAGACTAATTATAAAAATGTTGCCCTTTAATATAATAACAATATGTATAGTAAGATAAAAAACTAAAGTTAAAATATATTTTTTTAAGAGCCCCAAACATGAGGGCGTATCACAAACTGAAGCTTCGAATGGATAAAAATATAATTTGCAAATAAACAAGCAAACTAAAATAACTTAAAAACACAAGTCATGGCATACCAAAACAAGCCACATTACTTCACGAACCCAATTATGGCATTAATTGATTTATTTCTAGTTAATATTCAACTATTGCGGAGAATATCTCTAGAAAAATAAAGCATCAAATATAAACTAATAAAAAAAATTATTAGCTAAAATTTGAAAAATATAAACTCAAATTTTTATCAATTAAATCAAAAAAATTAAACAAAGTTATCTTAAAATTAAAAAAATTAACATTAAAACTCTAAGTTTTAAGGCCAGGGTTGCTTTTGAAAAACGATTATTGTTTTCATTTTTTAGGTAAATCCAATCTCGTATTTTTCAAATAATAATCTCCATTCTTACGTATACATTTTCAATTTTCAATTTAAAAAATAAGTAAACTAAAAAATGAAAATGGAACCGTAAGAATGAAGTGAAAGATTAAATAGTTTGTATATCAGAATTTAGCAAGCTTGATAAACTAATAAATCAGTGTTGTATAAAGATCAATTAAAATAAAAAATGAAATAGAATTATGAAATTAATTATGTGCCATAATTAAAAAAAATTATGAAAATGTAACAAAGATATTAATAAAAAAACCCGCTGACCAGATCTGGTAGGACGAAAGGGGCAGGCGTAGCTTTGCAGATGTTTCCGGGGGAGAGGAGGGCCGTAGGCTGGTCGGCCGCAAGTGAGTAGAGTCGAGGCGAGGACACCGGCCGGCTGGGTGGAGGGGGAGGCGAGACGGGGGCAGCGTTCGGCTGTCAGTGAGGCAAGTTACAGTTGGTCGATGACACAAAAAGAAAGGCGGCAACAGGGGGGGTGAGGAGAGGAAGGTAACATCAAGGGAGATGAGGCGGATGCGGTAGGAGAGGGTGGGGGGAGAGGCGATCTGGCCGCAGAAGGCGAATCGCCGGAGAGGGGGTGTTGACTGCGTTGTGGGGGGGGGGGGGGGGGGGGCGGTAATGTGCGGACGGCGGCTAGGGTTGATGGAGAGAGGGCGGAGAGGGTAGCGTGGGTAGGGAGCGGGCTGGCGAGGCTGCAGCAGGAGAGTGCCGAGGCGTCCGGCGAGACCAGGAGGGCGCGGGAGTCTAGGTGAAGCAGATTTGGGCGAGGCCACCACCAGTAGAGCGCGCGGGAGGAGTGATTCTCAGCAGCGGTGTAGATAAACTGTTGGTCTTCAGTATGTTGGTTATTTTTAGTAAAATAAAATAAATGATTTCTAATTTCATAAAAGAAAATAAAATAAAAGATTTTGATTTCTCACCTTCTTGTTTGGATGCGAAATTTAGTAAAAAAAATAAAAGATTGTAATTTCTCTCCATCCTGTTTGGTGATAATTTTTTAAAGAAAAGAAAAGAAATGTTCTGAAAATATGACAAAAACACCCCTTATTAAAAAATATAGTTTTACAATACTTAATTATTCCAAATAAAAAAATATTATAATTTCAAACTGTATCTTTGGTTTTTATATCATGTTAGTTAAATATACATTTAATTTTGAAAAATATATTTGCAATGATATTTTCTTTTCAATTTTATAATTATTTATGTTAGATGTGTATACATATGATAATTGGTATTATCTTCACTTTTTTACATCGCAACAATTGTATATACATTTTACTTCAATAATATAATTAATTAATTTTTTGAAAAAAATTGTTTAGTTACAAGGAACTATACATTAAAAAAATTACATAATCACGAGACACAATTATTTTAAATTAACTATATTTTACCTTGATACCTTATTTTCATTACAGATACATTATTTTTGAATTTTTAATTTCAATAATTATAAAAAAAATATTAATATACAAACATACAAAATTTGAAAAAAATATGATTTACATATAAATCAAAATAAATACAATTTTAAATATTAAATAGCATTTACAAAAAAATATGATTTTATATAATTTACTAACGAATATTAAAATAAATATAATTTTATCATTTATGAATTCATATTAAAATAAATATAATTTTATAATTTACGAATTGATATAATTTTATAAAAATATAAATTTCTGAATAAATATAATCTTATAATTTAAGAATTATTATTAAAATAAATATAGTTTTATTATTTATGAATAAATATAATTTATTGATATATCATTTTATAAATACAATTTACTAATAGATTTAATTTTAAAATAAATATAATTTATGAATAAATATATTTTTATAGTTTTATCATTTATGAATAAATACTAAATATAATGTTATAATTTATGAATAATTAAAATAAATATAATTTTATATTATTTTAAATTTCAATAACCATCAAAATTATTTATAAGTTAGGTTGAAATTAGAAAAACAATTATTTGTTGGTATTATTAGACATAAAGGGAACTATTATTTATATACACATATGGGGGCAAAATGATAAATTTCAAAAAACATCCAGCAGACGCATCATTTCCGTCCAAATCATCCCAATATTGGGATGATTTGAAAGGGCTGGACGGAGAGAAATATTTCTCCACGTTTCTCCCCCTTAATCCCTCGATCTTCCTCACCAAACAACGGAAATACGTTTCCTTCCCCTCAAATCGTTTCTTTTCCTCTCATATCGTGCCTGCCAAACGAGGTCTTAGATTGGGGTAAGGGAGGAGGTGCGTTTTGTTGCCCAGATCGGGGTGTTGCCCAAGCCCGTGGGATCACGGGGCTCGCCCTTGAGCCGGCTCTATTTAATTGTTGCCGGTTTAATTTTATACATGCAGTTTTACTTGTTTTTATCTCATAAACACTTATTTCTATAATATTTCACGGCGAACCCGAAGTCGGATAGGGGAGCGGGGTGGATCGGTTGGCTAAAGTCGAGATAAGTAGGGATGGCAGGATCGGTTTAAATTACTATATTTTATTTTAATTTTTTTAAATTAATTTATAATAATATATAATTAAATAAGTATATTTTATTATTTTATTATGTTTTAGGATGTATAGTTAATGAATTTATAATAATTGATTTAATTGAATTTGAATTTAAAATTCATTTATAAATCGAATATTAATTGAACACAAAATAAATAAATAAATTTTATAATTTTACTATTGTTGAAAAATATTTGGCTAATAAATTAATAATAATTAATTTAACCTAGGTCAACGCTCAAAATAATCAGGTTTTCCTTTTTTTCCTCTTTCTTATTTTTTCCCTTTCTTTGTTTTTCTTTTTTTGTTCCATGTGAAACTTTAAACATATAATTTAATGTCGTGTAAAAATTATGGAATCCAAAAAAATAGCATTTGATTTATAATCATTGATCTTGAATGTATAACTAGTTGAAATAAAATAAATTTACTACATATAATAATTATCAGTGATTCTCATGGACGACATTTTCCAAAGCATATCTCTCATCCCCCATCTGTGAATATTTGATGGTAGTCATTGGGTCTTATTTAGAATATCGGAATTGACGTGACATTTACCTTAGAATTTATTTTTATTAAGGGTTGTCCTTTCTCAATGCTTTCTAGAAGTGTCAAAAAAGAGTGTTTGTTTCCATGCTAAATTAACACTGAAAAATGGTATTATTCTCAATTCATATTTAGCTTCGAAAAAGCGTTCTTTCCTATGGTTTTTTTACAGCACTAAAGGTTGATCGATTTAACCTTAACATACCCTCTTATTTTTATCTTCTTTTTCCCTCAATCGCATCTGCACTCTGAAAATGTTGCAACTATTTTGGGTTCATGGATATACTTCTTCAAATCATCTCAAAATCCATGTGATTCTTACTTGTTTCATAATGCTAGTGATGTAATTTTTAATCCAAATTGTGTGGTATTTTTTTATTTTTCTTCATTCTCCATGTTTTTTTTATATTCTTCATTTCGGTTGATCATATATATGTTTGTGTATTTTTTTACTTATTGTTTTACGTATGTTATATATATTTTGTTTATAATATATATGTATATGTTTTATACTATTTATATATATAAATGTTGATACATTTATACGTGTGTACATAATGTTTATGTATAAATGTTATCCATACAATATTTTCATTTATGGGCATGTGTAATTGTTTATTATGTCCGTGATATAAGTATATACATGCACTACATATTTATGTTTATATATGTGTGTACTAACACACACACACAGTGTATACATGACCAGGTGTGATTATATATATAAATGTATGTTAGTTATATATATAAATTCTACACTTTGTAGACTGAAATACGATGAATACGAATCGAAAATGGATGAATGTTAATTGTATGACCATATAGTATAAGGAAGGTGTCAAAGAGTTCATCAAATTTTCAATAAACAGTATAAATTATCCTTTTTAAATCATTCATCCATGTCTACGTTGTTGTTATTCAAAGTGAATTGGTCAAGCTGAATTGGAAGAATATTTTCTTTGTTATGAAATTGACTAGAGTTATAAATGTTGGACCAAATACAGAGAAGTTAATGCATGTAGCAAGTTGAATGACAATGCATTTTATGAATCATCGAATATTAGTACAAGTGTATATGATGATGTAGGTGGCATTGAGAAAATGTCAATGGTGGTTGAAGATAGATTTAGAGATTGTCCGAAAATGTTCGAGAAACTGAACGAATGTACAAAGATGTCATTATTTAATGGTTGTATGAAACATACAACATTGTTAGCAATATTAAAACAATGTAAATTGGAAGTGGGAAACATATTGTTGGACATATGAAGTCAAATGAATGTTATTTTCTATGGGTATGAGCTATGAGAAAATACATGTTTTCCCTAACGGCTGCATATTATTTGGAAAAGAGTACGAATCTCTATGAAAATGTCTCAAGTGCAATGCAACTCAATGCAAGAAAAATAAATCAAGTCCATCAAAAGTCGTGCCTTACTTTATAGTTATTCATAGTTTTCAATGACTATATGGAAGTTCAGAGACTACAAGTCAGTTTACATGGTACGTAAATAAAATAATTCAAGATAGTAAACTTTAATACCCAGAAAACATTCCTTGATGGAAGAAAATTGATAAAGGGTATTCTAAATTTGGGAACAAATCACATAACTTTCATACTGCATTATCTATAGATAACATTAGTCATCATGGTGTACAGAGCATCACTTACAACACTCGGCTTGTCACGACCCGTCCTCGGGGCCCGTGCCGTAACTACCCCAAGCCCGCCTTCTGTAGGATAGGGGCTGACGACTAGCACCAAAGGTGAATCCCTGATAAAAAGGGAATACATTGCCTTTAAACCCGTAACACACACAGTCTGAACACAAGCAGTAGAAGTAACAAGTACTAATATAGGAAAGAAAAATGTGTTGAAAGTAAGTGGGCCAGTATACAAACTCAACTGAACAACAAGTACAAGTACAAAGGGAAAACAGCTCCTGGATCGTCCACCGGGGAATCATACCTGAAGGGTAGGTACAGATCTTGAACAAATCGTCCCTGAGGTATGACCCATTTAGTCCAGCTCCGAGCAGCCTCCCATCTGTCACCCTCAGCCTCGATCATTGCTGACCGTCATGAGCACAGAACACAACAAGGTGCGGGCGAAGCCCGTGCATGGGTGAGTATAACAATACTCAGTAGGGGACCCTGAGACCCCTGAAGGTCTCCCAGAATCCACTAAGGATAAACCAAATAATAAAGATACAATCATGAAGTATCAACCAACCCTACTTAGGTATATGCTCAAACGTATACCTAAGTTACCAGTCACAGTCCGACTCCAACTCTCGAGCCCAAACACAACCCAATCCACAAAGGAAGTAAAGTCAATCACCTCGATGATAATGACTGAAAGATAAGACTCAGCTCACATAGGTATACAACACAAGAAGAGGGGTAGATATGATTAGATGTAGCATCTGAATCATCTCCTCTGTCGAACCCACGTAGGATCCTGGAACAATATCAGCGTTGTCGAACCCACGTAGGATCCTGGTACAGAAGTCATCAATGTCGAACCCACAGAGGATCCCGGTATAGAAGTCACCGCTGTCAAACCCACAGAGGATCCCCGTACAGAAGTCATCGCTGTCGAACCCACGGAGGATCCTGGTACAGTATCGTCGCTGTCGAACCCACGTAGGATCATGTCATCTCACTCACAGCCAGCCCTAGGGTTCCCGCACACAACACGCTCAATTCTGGGTGGGTCCGCTCCTCGAGCCAAGTACCGATACATCAACTATCACGAAGTCTTGAGTTGATGTATCCCGTAGTTCCGTCTCATCAAAAGGAACCCAACGCGACAGACGACGCGTCAATCGGATGCCCGGTCTGTGAGTTATTGACATTTCCGTTCCCGGGGCCCGGTTGGTTTTTAGGTTCAAACCAACCTGACCGAACCCCAACTACGACCAAACCTCAAGCGGGGTATGCCAAAAGAATCTTCTCACTCCAAGAATTCCATTGACACAGGCGGTTCGTCAATCGGACACCCATAGCCCAAGATGTGGGCTAAAAGGTGTAAATGGCCATAACGGGTCCGGGTCCGGTCCGACCCAGCCGGACCGACCCGGCCCGACCCGATCCAAATTGGGGTCTGACCCGGTCCGCGGGTGTGGCCCGACCCGAGTGGTCGGCTAGAACCAAGGGAGCGGCCCGGCCCGACCTGAAGGCGCGGCCCAGCCCGAAGGGGCGGCCCGACCCGTGGCGGCCCGGCCGTGGGGGCCTGGCCGAAGGGCGACCCGACCGTGGCAGCCCGGCCCGTGGTGGCCCGGCCGTGGGGGCCTGGCCGAAGGGTAGCCCAACCGTGGCGGCCCGACCGAAGGGCGGCCCGACCGACCACGCGTGGGAGGGGGTACCACACCCCCCCGGTTTGTCGAACGGAACCGGCGCATTGCATAGGTTCAGGAGCCGAGGGACCCGGGTGGTCCCGCTTGTCCGGCTCCATGGAGGACGGCCCGACCGGCCGCCACCGCACCTCCACCGTGGCGCGATGACATCGCGGTCCTGCTGCCCTCCGCACAGCGCGACGGCGCTGCGCCATCATCGCCACAGCCTGACCTGGCCGCGGCCCCATGGTCCTCCGTGCGGCGCGACGGCGCCGCGCCTCCTCCGCCGCGACACGGTTTGGCCGCGGCCCTCGACTCCTCTGCATGACACGACGATGTCACGCCTTTCCGGCAGCCCGGCGGCCTTGCGCTGCCGGTTTCTTCGCGGTCGGCCCGACGCCAGCTGCCGTTGTTGTTTCACCTTCATTCGTCAACAAAAGTAAATAACAAAGGGAGAGGGTCGGGCCGTGTTCATGCAGCCCGAACCTTCCACGTTATTACGATATCATTTGGAAAATTATTAACCAATATCGAACGACGATGAACGGAAACAATAATCAAACTTAAATCCCCTACCTCGTATTTGTCGTTGAATGTTGACGAGTCGTGGGAAAAGGCAGTGTCAATTCGTTGACATCGGAAAGCGTCCGAGGATGAAGCGTCGTCGGTGTTCTTCGCGGGTGACTCATTCTCTTTTGGCTTGGTCGAAGATCGAAGTAGAAGTTCATCGTTCTTCGGTGGTTCTTCGTTGGAAGGATAAAGCTCTTCCAAGAGTTCTCCAAAGCTCCACCAAAAAGGATTTCCAACCAAAATAAAATAAAATATAACAACTTATTATAAGGATGACATAATGAATTCAAAAAAGATTCAAATTCATTAAGTTACATCCCTTAATTAAAATGTGGTGTTGGCTCATTAATTTGGAGGGATAAGGTGAAGTGGCTCCAAAAATTTACGGGGGAAGTGGAGAGTTTCATCCTCCTTAATTGGGGGTTCAAGAGGTTAAAGGGGAGTTAAGGAAGTTTAGGAGCTCGGGTGGACTGCACCTATTAACATCATCTTAAGGGAGGTTAGGGTGTAGTGAGCCCCACCTCTAACCTCCACTTGGAGGTTTTAACCACCCAACAAATAAAAATATGCTACACATATTTTTATTTAATTTTATATAAAAACCCCAAAAATTAACTTCCAACCTCGATAAAATGCAACTGCGCTAAATGTCTCCTTAAGTGAATACCGACGCTGCGAGTTCAACGGTGCCCTCAGATTTCAATTCTGAGCACCGGTTCAAAAGATATAAAATCCCGCTTGTATGTTTACTGAACGTACCCAAAAAAAACTTCAGAAATTGATTCTGGGCATACCGGGCCTCAGAATCAGGTACCGTCAGAAACTGCGGACTCGTAAAATTCCCAATAAATTAAGAAAAAAATTTCCATGAAATTTTTGGGTCTTAACATTCTCTCCACCTTAGGGCTTTACGTCCCTGTAAGATACAACTCACACTAAGGAAACAAATGAGGGTACTGAGCATGCATCTGAGCCTCCCACTCCCATGTGCTCTCCTGAAGGTTTTCGTGCTGCCATCGAACACGCACCAGAGGTATCAACCGTCCACGCAGAACCCGCTCCTGTCAATCCTCAATATCCACTGGAACCTCCGTGAATATCGACCCGTCATCGATGTCCAGCTCCCCGTGGTCGATGATGTGGGACGGGTCATGCATGTATCTCCTCAGCTGAGATACGTGGAAGACGTCATGCACCCGGTGCAACTGAGGTGGAAGAGCCAGACGGTAAGCCACCTCACCTACTCTGCTGAGGACCCAGAATGGTCCGATAAATTGCGGAGACAACTTGCCGCCTTGGCCAAATAACCATATACCTTGTTGAGGTGAGACCCGTAGAAAGACGTGGTCACCATCCTCAAACTCCAGTGGTCTCTGTCTCCTATCAGTATAGGACTTCTGCCTGCTCTGTGCAGTCTTCATCCGCTCCTGGATGATCTGCACCTTCTCCATCGCAGCCTGCACCATCTCTGGTCCTATAAGTGCTGACTCTCTTGGGTCAGTCCAACACAGAGACGATCTGCAAGGTTGGCCGTAAAGTGCCTCGAAATGTGTCATCCCAATGGTGGAGTGGTAGCTATTGTTATACGGAAACTCCACCAAGGGTAATTGATCCTCCCAACTACGACCGAAGTCGAGGACGCATACACAAAGCATGTCCTCGAGAGTCTGAATGGTCCTCTTAGTCTGACCATCCGTCTGAGGATGGAAGGCAGTGCTCAAGCGAAACTGCATCCCAAAAGCCTCCTGCAACCCCTTTCATAGCTGGAAGGTGAAATGAACATCTAGATCGGAGACGATCTTCGATGGAACACCATGAAGCCATACGATCTCCCGTATGTAGAGGTGTCTCAGGCTCTCTACTGAACCCTGCTCTCTGATCGGTAGGAAGTGAGCCGACTTGGTGAGTCGGTCAACAATCACCCAGATAAAGTCTTTTCCCCTGGATGTACGTGGAAGTCCCATCATGAAATCCATGTATATCCTGTTCCACTTTCACTCTAGGACCTCTAAGGGATGAACCAAACCTGCTGGAACCTGGTGCTCCACCTTCACTTGCTGGCAAGTGAGGCATCATGAGAAAAACTCCACTACTGACTTCTTCATACCTGGCCACCAGTGCTATCACCGGAGGTCCTGATACATCTTCGTCACTCCTGTATGTACCACTAAAGGAGATGTGTAGAACTCCCTCAACACTTCCTCCTGAAGTGCAACTAGTACCATGGTATGTCCTCTGAAGAGAATGACGTGCTCCCCACCTTCAGAAAATCCATCAGGTGCCTGCCCTGTGGATATCTGTGCACGTCGAGCCTCACAGTCAATGTCCCCACGCTGCGCCTCGCTGACTCTCTGAAGAAGTGGAGGAGTGATTGTAAGAGACTGTAGAAAGGCTGCTCCATCTCTATCCACAAAGGATATCTGCAACGCGACCAGCTGCTCTGTTGCCTCTCCTAGCAGCTGAATGTCTGATCTCCTTCTGAGAGAATATGCTACAACGTTCCCCTTCCCAGGAGTATAGACTATCTCGAAGTCATAGTACTAGAGGAACTCAAGCCATCACTGATGTCTTAGGTTCAGGTCCTTCTGTGAGAAGATATACCTAAGACTCTGGTGGTCAGAGTAGACTATAAAATGATCACCCATCAGATAGTGCCGCCATATATTCAAGGCGAAGACCACTACTGCTAACTCTAAGTCATGGGTAGCATAGTTCTGCTCATGCTGTCTCAACTACCGAGAACCATACGTGATCACTGCTCGCTCCTGCATCAGGACACACCCGAGTCCAGTCCCTGATGCGTTGCAGTAAACTACATACCCAACGCCCTTCTCTGGAAGCCTCAAGATGGGGGCACTATTCAAGCTCTGCCTCAACTATTGAAAGCTCTGTTGGCATCTCTCTGACCACACTAAGGGTTGGCCCTTCTTCGTCAATGCTGAAAGCGGTGCTGCAACTCTGTAGAATTCTGGCACAAATCTCTGATAGTACCCAACCAGTCCTAGAAAACTCCGTACCTCCGTCACACTCCTAGGTGGCTCCCAAGCAAGTACTGCCTTGATCTTCGCTGGATCCACTGCAACTCCAGCCTCCGAGATGACGTGTCCCAAGAAGTGAACCTCTCGAATCCAAAACCGGCACTTCGAGAGCTTACCATAAAGCTGGTGCTCTTGGAGTGTATCAAGTACTAACCGAAAATGGTAGGCATGCTCCTCCTCAGTAGTCGAGTATATCAGTATATCATTGATGAAAAATACGACAAAGCGATCAAGGTAAGGCTGGAAGATCCTATTCATGAGACTCATGAATACTGCTGGAGCGGTGGTTACGCCGAAGGGCATAACCAAGAACTCGTAGTGGCCATACCGACACCTGAAGGCCGTCTTCTGCACATCCTCATCTCGAACTCTGAGCTGGTGATAACCTGACATAAGGTCTATCTTCGAGAACCATTGTGCTCCCTTGAGCTGATCAAAGAGGTCATCAATCATCGGGAGTGGGTACTTGTTCTTCACGGTCACCTGGTTCAGGCGACGATAGTCAACACACATTCACAAGCTCCCATCCACCTTCTTGGTGAACAAAATCGGAGGTGCCCAGGTTGAAACACTGGTTCAGATAAATCCATTCCCCTGCAAGTCCTCCAGCTATATCCGCAGCTCATGAAGCTTGGAGGGAGCCATCTGATATACTGGAGTAGATATCAGTGTCATCCCGGGGTACAAGTCAATGTAGACGTCCACCTCTCTGCGGGGAGGTAGTCTTGAAACATCGTTAGGGAAAAAATCCACTTACTGATCCACCACAACAAGAAAACTCGGACTCTGCACATCAACCGCTCTGAGGATGAGACTAGGCAACTAATGTGTGATCGGCTGCCCCCTCCTCTGTGTAATTCCATCCTGCACTGTAAAGGCTCCCTTTTCCCCGATGAAGGTAAACCTCATCCCATCCTCGCGGATACACCGCACTTTCTGCCTAATACAGTCAACCTGAGCATGAACTGTGGATAACCTGTCCATACCCAAGATGACATCGTAAGGCCTCAACGCCGCCATGAGGAGATCTCAGCTGAAGCACTCACCTCCTAGAGTAAGCTCACACTGCCGGCACCAGTGCATAATCGTCGAGTCTACTCCCGTAGGAGTCTCTAGCCATAAGGATCGATCCAACGGCTCCGTTGGAATCTCCGAGCTCTGAACGAGGGGTAGTGACAATAAAATAATGACTTGCACCTGTGTCTATAAGAACCGCAACAAGGGTGGATTAGACACAGATAGTACCTCGAATCATCTCAGGTACACCGTGGTTGTAGGCCTAGACTACCTGGAGTTGATCCCACCTCTGTCCTCCATCCCCCTGTAGTCGGGGCAAATCTCCTAGTGGTGGTGGTGGTAGGGCCTCGAAACGTTGTCCACCACTTGCTGCTCGGAAAACTCCTCTGCCACGTCCGCCTGTTCCTGGCGGACCACCACGGTCGAACCTCTGACTCTGACTGAGAGGTCCCTCTACTGTCTGATGCTCATCTACATGGTGGGTCGGGAAGTTACGAGCCATGTGACCCTGCTCACCGTATGCATAGCACTGACTTCTCCTCATATGGATGGCTCTGTCTCGTGTGCCCCGCACAACCAAACCTGTATCCTGACGTCACCCACCTGACGGCCTAGTCCACTTGGACCTCTGTGACATCTGTCTACTGCCGGCTGCAGAAGACTCTGCTACATGTCACCCTGTGGTGGGTCTTGCTGCTGGTGTCTGCTCAGCAAGAAAAATCTCCACAAGAAGGGCTCGCTCTAGCACCCCACCTGCGTCGGGATGTTGAGGGAGATCATCGAAGCCCTGATCTCATGAATGAGTCCCTGCTCAAAGGTCCAGGCCTAGAAGAATGGGTCCCGCACCATATCCATGGAGTAGCGCGAGAGGTTGGTGAACCTCGCTGAGTACTGAGCTACTGTCATGCTACCCTGCTGCAAATGAAGTAACTTCTGAATTCGCATCGCACGAAGGGTGGCTGGAACAAACTCTGATCGGAAGAGACTCTCGAAGTCTGCCCAGAGTAGTGATGCCTCGTCATGCACCTGGTCCACCTGGATCATCAGGCTCCACCACCTACCTGTTGTTACATGTAGGAGACTTGCGGTAAGGATCACCATGAGGTCGGATGGTGTCCCTACCAATCTGAAAACTCTCACAACAGCCTCTAACCAATCCTCAACTGCCTGTGGGTCCGTCTCTCCCTGGAACTTGGGTGGACTCTGGCGTTGGAAGTCGTGAAATGCACTCAGACGGAATGCACTCTCTACTGCTGGAGCTGGTGGTATCGGTGGCCCAGCAGGTAGTGGTACCGCTGGTACCTCCGCTGTGATGGAGCCCTACACCGAGGCCTCGTCGCTCGGTGGGCTACCATCTCGTACGAAACTCATAACCCTAGCTGGCTGCCTTCATGGGGCCATCTTGAAAAGAAACAGGTGAGCCACAGTCAAAACAACATACCTGGTGAGCTGACACAAAGTAATCACGAAGAAAATTTTTCAAAGAAAACACACACGCAATCGGTGTTTTCGTGCACTGAGTCAGAAATCAGAAGTCAGAGTCCTAGTGTATGGATACGTCGGTCGTCGCACCAACACTGGTTTCCCTAAACTGATAACCACACCCAAAAAACTTAACAATATTGTTGTTAAAAGAATCAGAGTCCAAATTCTGTGGTAGAACCGACTCCTCTGATACCAATTTGTCACAACCCGTCCTCAGGGCCCGTGTCGTAACTACCCCAAGCCCACCTTCCATAGGATGAGGGCTGGTGACTAACACCAAAGGCGAATCCCCAATAAAAAGGGAAGACATTTCCTTTAAACCTGTAACACACATAGTCTGAACACAAGCATTAGAAGTAACAAGTACTAATATAGGAAAGAAAAGTGTGCTGAAAGTAAGTGGGCCAGTATACAAACCCAACTGAACAACAAGTACAAGTACAAAGGGAAAACAACTCCCGGATCGTCCGCCAGTGAATCCTACCTGAAGGGTAGGTACATATCTCAAACAAATTGTCCCTGAGGTATGACCCATCTAGTCCAGCTCCGAGCAGCCTCCTGTCCGTCACCCTCAGCCTCGATCACTGCTGACCGTCGTCTGCACAGAACACAACAAGGTGTGGTAAAAGCTCGTGCAGGGGTGAGTATAACAATACTCAGTAGGGGACCCCGAGACCCCCGAAGGTCTCCCAGAATCCACTAAGGATAAACCAAAGAAGAAAGATACAATCACGAAGTATCAACCAACCCTACTTAGATATATGCCCATACATATACCTAAGTTACCAGTCATAGTCCGACTCCAACTCTCGAGCCCAAGCACAAACCAATCCACAAAGGAAGTAAAGTCAATCACCTCGATGATAATGACTGAAAGACAAGACTCATCTCACACATGTATAAAACACAAGAAGATGGGTAGATATGATTAGATTTAGCCTCTGAATCATCTCCTCTGTCAAACCCACGTAGGATCATGGTAAAGAAGTCATCACTGTCGAACCCACAGAGGATCCCAATATAGAAGTCACCGCTGTCGAACCCATGGAGGATCCCAATACATAATTCATTGCTGTCAAACCCACGAAGGATCCTGGTACAGTATCGTCGCTGTCAAACCCATGAAGGATTTTGTCATCTTAGTCGCAGCCAGCCCTAGGGTTCCCGCACACAACACGCTCGATTCCGGGAGGGTCTGCTCCTCAAGCCAAGTTTCGATACATCAACTATCATGAAGTCTCGAGTTGATGTATCTCGTAGTTCCGTCTCGTAAAAAGGAACTGAACGCGACAGACGGCGCGTCAATCGGACACCCGGTCTGTGAGTTATTGACATTTCCGTTCTAGGGGCCCGGTTGGTTTTTAGGTTCACACCAACCCGACCGTACCCCAACTGCGACCAAACCTCAATCAGGGTATTGAAAAAGAATCTTCTCGCTCTAATAATTCCATTGCCGCAGGCGGTTCATCAATCAGACACCCGTAGCCCAAGATGCAGGCTAAAAGGTGTAAATGGCCATAGCAGGTCCGGGTCCGGTCCGACCCTGTTGGACTGAACCGGCCCGAACTGATCCGAACCGGGGTCTAAACCGGTCCACGGGTGCGGCCCGACCCGAGTGGGCTGCCCGGCCCGAGTGGGCAGCCCGAACCAAGGGAGCGGCCCAGCCCAAAGGGGCGACCCGACCTGAAGGCGCGGCCCGGCCCGAAGGCGCGACCCGACCCGAAGGGGCGACCTGGCCTGTGGTGGCCCGTCCGGCCACGCGTGGGAGGGGGTACCGCACCCCCCAGTTTGTTGAACGGAATCAGCGCATTACACCGGTTCCGGAGCCGCGGGACCCGGGTGGTCCCGCTTGTCCGGCTCCACGACGGCCGACCCGACCAGCCGCCACCGCACCTCCACTGCGGCGCGACAGTGTCGCGGTCCTGCTACTCTCCGCGTGGCGCGACGGCGCCACGCCATCATCGTCGTGGCCCCATGGTCCTCCGTGTGGCGCGATGGCGTCACGCCTCCTTCACCGCGGCCCGGTTTGGCCGCGGCCCTCGGCTCCTCCGTGCGACATGATGAGGTTGCGCCTTTCCGACAGCCCGACAGCCTTGCGCTGCCGGTTTCTTCATGGCCGACCCGACGCCGGCAGCTGTTGTTGTTCCACCTCCATTCTTCAACAAAATTAAATAAAAAAGGGAGAGGGTCAGGCTGTGTTCGTGCGGCCCGAGCCTTCCACATTATTACGATATCATTTGGAAAATTATTAACCAAGATTGAACGATGAAGAATGGAAATGAGAATCAAACTTAAATCCCCTACCTCATATTTGTCGTTGAACATTGACGAGTCGCGGGAAAAGGCGGCCTCAATTAGTTGACATCGGAAAGCGTCCGAGGATGAAGCGTCATCGGTGTTCTTCGCGGGCAACTCCTTCTCTTTTGTCTTGGTCAAAGATCGAAGGAGAAGTTCTTCGTTCTTCAGTGGTTCTTCGTTGGAAGGATGAAGCTCTTCCAAGAGTTCTCCAAAGCTCCACAAAAAAGGATCGCTAACCAAAATAAAATAAAATATAACAACTTATTATAAGGATGACATAATGAATTAAAAAAGATTCAAATTCATTAAGTTACATCCCTTAATTAAAATGTGGTGTTGGCTTATTAATTTGGAGGGAGAAGGTGAAGAGGCTCCAAAAATTTATGGGGGAAGTGGAGAGTTTCATCCTCCTTAATTTGGTGTTAAAGGGGTTAAAGGGGAGTTAAGGAAGTTTAGGAGCTCGATTGGACCCCACCTATTAACATCCTCCCAAGGGAGGTTAGGGTGTGGTGGGCCCCACCTCTAACCTCCACTTGGATATTTTAACCACCCAACAAATAAAAATATGCTACACATATTTTTATTTAATTTTATTTAGAAACCCCAAAAATTAACTTCCAACCTCAATAAAATGCAACTGTGGTAAATGTCTCCTTAATCAAATACCGACGTTGTGAGTTCAACGATGCCCTCAGATTTCAATTCCGAGCACCGGTTCAAAAGATATAAAATCATGCTCGTACGTTTACTGAACGTACCCGAACAAAACTTCATAAATTGATTCCGGGCACACCGGGCCTCAGAATCAGGCGTCGTCAGAAACCGTGAACTCGTAAAATTTCCAATAAATTAAGAAAAAAAATTCCACGAAATTTCCGAGTCTTTACACAGCTATTCATGTTGGTAAATTATCATTTATTCAATGGTCCGGACCTTCCCGACCTTTCCTTTGTGTTTTTCTGAGGCTTGGAGGTGTTGAGAGGGAGTTTGGAGGTGTTTTAGAGGCTTGAGATGAGTTTTGGCTTTCAAAGGGTTTCCACACCCTAGTGGTGGGTATGGTGGAGGGTGTTTTGGGTTCTTGGTGTAGGTCGTGTCATGCATGGTGCACCACGACTAGAAAAACGGATTTTCAATCCATTTTGGAGGCTGTTCTGGGCCCGATGTGTTCCTTTTGTTTGAAATGGTCAATAAGGGCATAGTGTTGGGTGTGGCGTCATGAGGCTTATCCTATCTGAAATGGATGGCTCGGAAATGACATGTCAAGCCATTTTGAAAGTCGTGGATAGGGGAAAACGTCTTGGTAGTGGGAAACACGCCCTAATGCAAGCCATTTTGGGATGACGTGTTGAAGAACCACCACGACCATGGCCAGGTCATGGTGGAAGTCATGGTAGCATTCAAGTTTACTTTGAAATAGCTGAAATAGTCATTGATCCTTGTGGATCTTGACCAATTCTAAAGGGGAAATACATGAAGAGTTAATGGAGGGTCTTTAATGTGTTTTAATTTGACCCCCCTATAATAACTGATCCACAAACCTCCTCTCAAATTTCTTCAGTTTTCATATGCATCTAGTGAACCTAGGACTTGGTTGAGTAATCTCTCACATTGGAGCTATGTTAATAGAATTTTTTGTCAGGTAAGGGTTCGTTCTACCTCCCTTGACATCCCTTGATCATCTCTTATGGGTTCTAAACCCTAGTTTGTGGAGAATCAAATGGTTTTCATTTGAGGTACGCTTCTTTCTTCTCTTTTTTCTCATTTTTCTTAGCTTCTTCTTTTCTAGGAAGAATGCAAAAACATGAGGCCCTATTTTGGGTATTTTTGGATCATGGTTCGATGGAGGCTTAAGAATTCTAGGTTTCAGCTATCTTTCCTTCGACTTGGTGTTGTTTCTTTCGATGGTGGATGAATCTTGTTCATCCATTATTATATTAAGAACACTGAACATCTAATCAAGGAATGGGATTCATTGATTCTACTAGTATTATATGTGCAATCATAAAGTTATCACACTTTATCTCTTTGGGTGATGGTGGAATTAACCTTAATAAAGATCCAACCAGATTAAGGAATGGACCTTGGTTTATTATTATAGTGATCACATGTGTTTCCACCATGATAATGATCTCCCTATTATTTTACTAGACAATGTGTTATCTACGTTTATGATTTGGTTTATCATGTTTGTTATGTCATGGTTTAGAATGTTTGATAAGATGAAAATGGTTAAAGAATGTAAAGTTGGTAAAGTTTCTTATTGAAATAATCAAAGAGGCATGTTTAAGTAAAATTATTCTCTCTTATAATTTGATGGAAATCAAAGTAATACTTGATGCTTGTTAAATAAAAGCATTCTTTCTTATGTTAAAGTAATTGTCTAAAGAATGTGAAGATGGCATTATTATTGATGAAATAACAAAAGGGAATGTTTTAATTGAAGTGATTTTCCTTACAGCTCATTGAAATTGGAAGTTATGCTTGGAATAATATTTAAATAATTCTTAATTTTTAATAGTTGATGCCTCAGGACACATGGGGTTGTAACCTGTGATAAATGAATTAGTAATTTTAAGACGGTAAAGAACCGATTGTTTAAAAAAGATAAATGTTTGGGTCTGAATGAGATCATTTTCTTTTGAAGTCTGGATTCCTTGGTTTTAGGGCCTAGATTCTCTATTGACTATGTTTTTTGTTTTCTTATTACCTTGTGTTACTCTCTATGAGAGCCTTGTGATGTGACATGATGTGTACTTGGAGTGATGATGGTTTGAAGAGACATGGGTGGGGAGGCCCAAGTACAGCAGGTGACACCTGAGATGGCAGGATGCATGGTGATATGCATTTTAGTGTTGGGGATGACACCAAGATTGATGGAATGGGTTGAAACTTGGCTCACCTAGTCTTGTGCTAAAAGTTGGAATGCTTTCTTGTTAATGAATCTACTTAAAAATGTCAGATGGTTAGGTTTCTTATTTATTACATTCCTTTCTCCACTGCTTGAGGCTATTGGTTGTGCTTGATTTATGCATCTCTTATATGGTAGAGTAGGATATGTCCTAGAGTACCTAGAATTATGGAATGATAATGAATAATAAATGTTTTAACCTATGGGTTTGGTGGTTTGTTGGAATAAAAATGATGATAATCTTGAGAAACCATGGGATTAATTTGTTAATGCCTGGAGGGAATGATAATTATTTTATGATCTTGTTAAAACAATAATAAAGTAATGATAATAATCAATTGAATCAATTAACATAATGTAAAATGTTTAATAAAAGGAAAGAACTAAATGGAAGTTTCTTGAAATACTCGTGCACTTATAGGATACCTAGTCCTTAGCAGTGGTAGTCGGGTGTCTGAGAGATGATAACTGTAGTTGAGATTAATATTAGGTATATACCTATAATATGGTTGTGATTTATATATATCCTATATGTCATGTGATTTCATACGCTACTCAACCCATGTCAGAAGGGTTACTGACACCCAATGAACTATGGGAGGGTGTTTTCCCCAACATCCAGGTTGGCAAGGAATGGATGACTAACTACCCCTCTATCCCCACTCTCCTCTCCTGGTAGCTTTTATGTAATGGTATGCACAATGGTTATCTTTCCCTATACATGTTTGTAGAGGGCTATAATGGATTGTGGTTATTTCACACACATGTATCTCTAGATATAATATCATATGGATTATTATAGGTATGTCGTGAATGGGTTGTGATGTCTTGAGTTACAATACTCGATATATGAGTTGTGGTGGCTCCAGAAACCTACTTGGTTACCATCTAGAGATGTGGAATCAAACGATGTGATGATATGATGCATGATATGCATGGTATGTGATGAGATGATGTGATGAGATGATGTGATGAATGAGATGCATGAGATGACACATTAGACTAGGTGTTGTCAAGATGACTTACTTTTAGGGAGAGATGGCTTAGAAAGTACGATGTTGGGGTAGAGCAACAAACCATTGGGAAAGTGGTAGCATATTACCTTCTTTCGATATTATATTATATGATTCTTGTATGCGATACTTTGTGAGAGAACCATGATGATGCTGAGGACTTAGAATACCTATTTAGGTGATGATTTAACTTTACTTGTTGTTCACTGGGCTTTAGTATTTTTTTCTTATCATTTGCACGAGTGGCTCTGGGGAGGATCCTACTGAGTATACATGTTATATTCACCCTACGTATATATAAACTATTTTTTAGGTCTGCAAGAGCTGGTTGGTGATTAAGTTGGACATTACTATCTTGTGGGTGGTTTAGGATCTATTTAGACTTTCGTGGTCACCTTTGAGGATTATCTTTTGGTACTTGTAGTTTTCTTCACATTTGTTCAATTTGCATGAAATTACATTCATGTATGGGGATTTTTTTACTTTTTTTAGCAGGAATTGTTGGATGTTTTTATCTTATCTATCATTTCTAAATCTTAAAGGGAAATTCCTACCATTTATGTGTATGATATACCATTGGTGATTGTCACCAAGCCATATCCTATTAGAGTCGGGCTTCAGGTGTCATTATCTCCCTTCTCTCATTCCGGCCCAGAAGGGGTACCTTTGGGGGAAGGGGGTCGTGACAATTTACCATCGTGGTTATGTATGAAGAGCATGTATATTATATTATTGTTTCTTATTTTAGGACCAAGACAACCTAATAATAATATTTATTATATTTATGAAAATCCCTAGGTGGTGTCGTATAGTCTCGTTTCTTACGGGAAGTAGAGCCACATTGAAAACAACTTAGCTTTATATTTGGCCGTGGAGGGAAATTTATCAATCCCGTGGTCTAATTATGAGACCCTCCACCATTTTGGAAATAGGAATCCCACTTCTACTCATTCCTAGTGTTTGAGTTCCCACCGATTCCCTTGGTGATAAACATGCTCCCTCCATCCAGATTTCTTGAGATATCCCTTTCCACTACAGTCGATCTATTTACCATTTATGTATAGTTCGTTATATAAATGACAACGATCTTTGAATAAATTTCTGATCATAACCCCAAATAATAAATGTATTCCTTTAAGGATGAACTAACAACTACTTCCAAGGAAAAATGAAATAAGTTTATAAACTTAGTTGTATATTTTGTTTGCTTGTGAAGGCTAGATACCTTGGTTTTTAGGGCCTCGATGCTCTATTGAATCTGTTTGTTATTTTCTCACTACCTTGTGTGATTGCTCTAAATGAGATCCTTGTGATGAAACATGATGTGTGCTTAGAGGGTTTATTATTTCATGAGACATGGGTTGGGAGGACTGGGTTTGTGATAATAGGTGACACTTGAGATGGCAAGATGCTTGGTGATATGCATAGTGGTGTCGGGGATGGCATTGAGACTAATAGAATGAATTGAAGCTAGGATTTCCCATTATAATTCTGAAACACTACTATAAAATGGGGTTATCCCCACACATATATACCCACAATTTAAAGAAACCATGGGTATAGAGATCTTGGCTAAAGCTATACCCACAGTTTTAAAAAACTGTCGATATAGGTTGATCTATACCAATAGTTTTTCAAAAACCATGGGTATAACTCCTTGATATATCAGGATACCCCTCCCCTCCTTCCCCCTACTCATTTATGATCCCTAGCTCCCCTCCCCTCCTGCAAGCCTCACCCCCTCCCCTACTTAGGTGATGCTTCCCCAACCGTCCAACTCTTCTTCCTCCATTTATGGCATTTTTTGTGATCTTTGAGGGGTAAGTTTTCCTCCCCTCCTCTTCTTTCTTATCCCCTCAACCGAGCAGTGACCAATTTTATTATATAGTGTGCTCCCCTAATTCAAGGATTTTTTGATTCTGATCTTCGTCAACATCATATTAGTGAGTTCTAAATCCTTTTTCTCTTATGTTGGATGTATTTTCATTTTTATCTATGCATGTGATTCTACTAGGTCATGTTGGAATCACTTCTATCATCATGTTTTTAAATTTATAGTCTAATGGAGATCAAATATAGTCTATTAAATTCCTATAAATGATGTTTTAATTATAATTTATTCATTTTGAAAACTATCCATGGGATTATTATGAATTTAACTTAAATTTGAGATTATTTTGGTGGAATATTTTAGGGATTTAGATATATTTAGTGTTGGAAATCATATTTAAGTAAACTATAGGGTTTAATTTTGGTTTTTATTATCCTTGAGTTATGAGATATAATTATTGAAATTTAATTTTTTATATCATGAACCATGGTTAAACTATTTATTGGATTGTTTAAACCCAAAATGAAATAACTGTATGATGATGTACATGATTTTTCTATTATAAGTAAATCTGAAATATTTCTTTATCTATGAAGGTTTGTTCTTTAGGAATTCACTATTATATTTATAGTACTTTTCAAGAATGTTTCTTGGAATTAATTATTATGATTTAGACATGGGTGAATGATAAAATATTCTTTCAAATAAATAAATATTTATATTTCAAATGTTTAAGAGTTTTAAAACCTTTATTATGTACAAATATTTATAGAATTCATTGGTAAATGTCATGAAATAATTTTATAAGTTAGAATGGAAAGCTTGTTGGATCATATTCATTTTATGAAACAAGGTTTCCATTGATAAAGTTTTACATAAGAATTTAGTTCTTTAAGAAACCTTTAATGGTATAAACCTTAGTTTCACCTATTTTGATCAACTATTGAGTATAGCTTAGTTCTTTATTAATAATTCTTCCTTAGTTCGTTTATCATGTATTGAGTAGTTAACCATTTATTTCCACTACACATTAAATGAATTAAAAACCATCTAACCACACTTGACCTTAATTAAGAGGTTTCATCAGTGGTGAAGTAATGGATGATTTTCATAAATTAGGATGGAATTGATTAATTATTTAGTCTTGGTGAATCTTCCCCAAATTAAATACTTCTTAAATTTAAATAGATCACCTTAAATAAAATCCTTTCATGAAAAAATGTTATCCTCAATTATGTTTTTAAATGAGAAGACCTCTTTGGATACGAAATACACATTTTTCTACTGGTATTTATTAGTTGTTTTTATTCCAATACATGCATGTTGTTTGAATTTATATGAGTATGCTTTGGTTTTTGATTATGATATGCCTTGTTCTTTGTTTGGATGGATAATATTATTATATAATGGTCACTTTTATCATGCATTGTATTCAATTTGGTTTCATATTAGTGTTCTTTAATTTACTCTACACTATACATTTAATTTGTCTTTAAATTTGAATATCATTCTAGAATTATAGTCAGTGTAGTAGAAATTTTCATGTTTATTTCCCTATTATTAAGAATATAAAATGGGATATATTTCTATAATAGATCCCCTAATATGGTATCATAGCTAGTGATGAATAGGTTTTGAAAGAAGGGATTGGTAATTGGATACACTAACTCTATATGTGATAGGATCATGATGCTCTGACTCTACCCAATTTCCCCTTTCCCAGTATGATGGGATTAAAGGTGTCTTAAATCTATACACACTTTCCCATTTCATATATCATACATATTCGGGCTTCCATCTCCTTTATTACATTTTTGATATATATTTTTGTTATTTTAAAAATATTTGTTTCTATGATATTAGGATTGGATGATTATTTGTATTTATATCAATTATGGTAGAATTTCCATGATATTATTATACCATGTTTTTTTTAGTTTTGATGTTGGGAAACACATTATTAATATTCTTTAGTAAATTTTTTCCATCATAATGAAAAGTTTATTTAATTGGATTAATATCATATTCAAAACATGGAAGTTTTAAAAACAATTGTTTCATGAAGACATATGTATTTAATTGGATTGTGTAATAGTTGTTGCTCATTCCATGTCTTATACTTTGTCTAGTTTTTTATTTTTAGGCATCGATTATAACATATGTTGTTTCTATTTTTACTTATTTTTCTAGCTACTAGCATGCTTTTATGACTTTTATATTAAAATTGGCTATAATGAATTTTATAATTATGGTTTACATTTTTGATTTCAATACAACTTTTTATCCCTATAATTGAATGGATACAAGCTGGATGTATCATATTGATCAGATTTCAATTGATTTTCAAAAGAATTTGGATATTTTTTTTAGATTTTTCATTTAAAAATGCTTAAGATGAAGGTCATATATAGTGTCCATGTTATAATTGTGTGGGAATAACATGTTTAATTATATAATAAGTTAGATACCATATAACAAAACTTGGATTTCAAATAAACTATTATATTGATATGAAAATGGAGAGACGAGACAATCTTATTCTATTCATGAATGGAAAGAAATAAGTGGTATGGAGAATTTTATATTTGATCATTTTCTATTTTTTTCACCATCATGAGAGAGATAGTATGATAATGTAAGAAAACAATGATATCAATACACATAAGTAAAATAATGAATATAATGATGTTTAGAGAGTGAAAAAATTGATGGATGATGCCAGAACTCCTGTATATCAGGAATGAACTAAAATGAAAAAGTTAGAATTTTTAATGTGGTTATATCATGGAAAAATCATGTATGAAATTTTTAATAACACAATTTATTATATTATTACCTTTTTTAAGGAATTTATTCCTGATGGTGCAAATATTACCTGAAAATCATTATAAGACATAGAAGTTAATTAAGCAGCTTGTATTTTCTACTAATAAAATTCACGTTTGTCCGAAAGATTACAGTTTATTTTGGGAGTAAATAGCAGACCTTAATGAATGTAAATAATGTGATACATCTTAATGGAAGGAAAATGTAGATGGAATACCATCTCATGTGCCATGTAAAGTCATGTGGCACTCCATTGATTTATAGGCTTCAAAGTCTATTGATGTCTGCAGAAATATAAACCAATATGCGATGGAATGATGTTGAGAGAATTGAAGATAATGATGAGTTTGTTAATCCTACAGATGGATTAGCATCGTGGGAATTTGATACACAACATCTCGATTTTTTAGCTGAGGTGTGTAATGTTAGGTTGGGTCCATCCCATGATGGTTTTAATATGTTTGGTCAGATGCTTACTACTCACAACATGTGGCCAGTTTTTATTCACATTTATAATCTTCCTCTGTGGATGTGTATAAAAAGAACCTTTCACTTTCTTGAGTATACTAATATATGTACCTTACGATACTAATAATGATATAGATGTCTACTTGAAACCTTTAATAAGTGAGTTGAATCAACTATGGGATATGGGTGTGTGCACATTTGATGCTTCTTCAAAAAATATATTTCAGATGTATTCTACCCTTATATAGACTATAAATTATTTCTATGCTTATGAAATAATGTATGGTTGGATCATGGAGGGAAAACTATCATGTCCTATTTTTATGAAGAATACATGATCGAGGAGACTTAAATATCTTCATAGTTTTAGTTTCATGCGACATCTATGATTCTTTCCAATGGATCATCAATATATAAATAATTTCTAGAGGTTTGATAATACTATTAACACTGAAAATCCACCTCAACGTATGTCAAGAACTAATGTGCTTAATGATTTGAAATATTTCAGTTTTTCATTAGGTAAAGGTCAGATGAAATATAAAAAGAGGAAGAATTTTGACACTAAATCCACTTACAATTGTAAAAAGAAAATTATCTTCTTTGAGTTTCCATATTTTTCTACCAATTTGTTACATAATTGTTTAGAAGTAATACACATTGAAAAAAATATATGTGAAAAGTTACATTTAATTATTCAAAATATTAAGGGTAAGACCAAATATGACTTATAATCTCATCGAGACATGTTGGATTGGGGTATTCAATTAGAACTGCATCCTGTGTATATCAGTGAAAACATATAGAAAGTTTCTTGTACTTATTATGTGATGATACCTTTAGAGAAAAATCAATTTTTGGAAGTATTTAAGAATATCAATGTTCCTGATGGCTATTCCAACAACATATCTAAATGAGTCAACAGAAGGGAGTTGAAACTAAAATCTATAAAAACTCATGATTATCATATCATTCTTCTTAAATTGATTCCAATAACAATCCGGTATTTACTATCCAATAATGTAAGGGTGACAATTATTCGCTTGTGCCATTTTTTAGAGACCTTTGTGCTAAAAGGTTATCTAAGTCTTTCTTGATAAAAATGCATCAAGAGGATCCATTAATTTTTTGTGAGTTGGAAAAAAAATTCCTCCATCATTTTTCACTTGCATGCTGCATTTAACAGTTCATCTTCCAACTGAAACACTTCTTGGGGGACCCATTGCTTTTTGGTGGATGTATCATATTGAAAGAAATATGTTCATAATGGAATATTATGTCTGAAACAAGAATCATCCTGAAGGTTCCATTGTGAGAGGTTATCTAGATCAAGAATATATGAATTTTTGTTCAATGTATTTTTTTGATGTGAGCACAAGACATAACTGGATAATGAGAAATAAAGATGAGTAGTATGGAGAAATTGAGCCCTCGTTTCCATCTTTTCCCTAAATATAAGTAATTCTTGGGTCATATACATTGGCTACATTAAGCCTTGAAGAGCGGGATATGGCACATCACAAGTCTTGTTTAATTGCGCTTTGTTCACTGACTATATCAAGAAAGTAATTTGAATATTTATATGTTATCTCATACTATGTCATTTTACATATACCTTAAAATTTTATTATCATTTTATATAGGGAACATAAAAAAATTAAAAGTAGAGTTAATCGATCGTTTACTTTGAGAAGGAGAGAGGCTTTGCATGGTAAAGAGTTTCCAACTTGGTTGAAATCAAATGTATGATCATCATGTTAATTAACTTAAAATATAGATATTTATTTAATTGTATTAATAATATATATTTCAGGTATTGAGTTTACCTTTTGACTCCATCTCATAAGAATTAAGAGTGTTGGATTTTGGTCCCAATTCTTTAGTTCATGAATGCAAATATTTAATATTCAATAGGTATAGATTTGTTACAACTGATCAAGTGATGAAAATGAGAACACAACATGATGACGTTGTGTTAACTACAGTGATGAATTTCTATGCCAGTGCATTATATAGTAGGCCTCAATATAAAAATGTGTCTTATTATGGTCTTGTTGAGAAAATCATGTTATTGGATTACTACTCTCGTGGCTGAGTCATTATGATGAAATATAAATGGTTTGATTCAATGATGTGACATGGTAAATTTATTGATGATTTTTTATTCAGAGTTATTGACATAACTCGATTCCTAGCTACCAATGAGCCATATATTTTGGCATCAATGGAAAACAAGTTTTTTTATGTGAAAGATCATCTGAGACCTAATTACAATGTCATTATTACAACAATCCCAAGATATATTTTTCATGATGGTGGGGAAGAAATTGACACCATTGATTCCACCATTGTTATTGACCAAAATATTGTATTTAATGACTTAAATTTTTCCATTGTGAGAATTGATGTTGAACTTGAAGTAATGGTGGGTAATATATAGAAGCAACCATGTATGTTCACAATTTATTCTTTTACCTTGACGTGGGTTTCTCAGGTTGGTACTACTATAATTACTTTAATTTAGTTTAAGTTTGGAATGATATGTTTGTTTTAGTATTTTTTGTTTTCATTTCATTTAATTAGATTTATTTCAATTCATAAAATCAGGTTTAAAATGAGTTTTTAAAAAATGCATAACTTGGTTTTAAATTATAGTGGCTAAAACATGTTATGACATTGTTTATGAATTCTTTGACTTATAAGATATATATATAATTTTTAAAGACTTTCTAAAAAAATTACATTTAATTATTATGCATATTATGAAATATATTGAAGAAGTTAAAAGGAAGTGATTATTTGATAATGATCAATGGATGCGCGAGCTCAAGTTGCCTCCTCTGGTTCCCTTAGTGAGTGTAATAATTGTAATATTTTTCTTTTGTATTATATTTAATGTCATGTTTTTATTCTTTATCAATTTTTTAGGGACATTCATCTCAACTAGAGTTGACTTATCATCATCCTACTAGTATGGGTCAGAGCAGGGCTAATCCTAGAGCTATACATAGCACCTACTGTACCCATTTACACCTTGACCTGACAACAAACACCTTATCTACCACACCTTTCCATCCTCCACTTGAGATTTGAGGGATGTTTCCACCCATTCATCCATCATCATGTCATTTATCCTCTTCTTCCCATAACATGTCTACACCACCTCCAGGGATGTTCCCACCTCTACCATATCCATATCATATGATGTACCCACACCCCTTCTATCCATATCCTACAATGTCCATGCCACCTCCATTTCCCATTATCCATCTTGGATCTGATGATTCTATTCCTTTAAATTCCACTCTAGTGCATACAGACCATCTATTACATGCATTAGAACAGACACATCCTTCAGAGGCTACCAATTTAAGAAAACCCACAGATCTATTAGATCCTAATGAAAAACCTATATCAGGTTTTTATTTTATTATAAGTGTGTCAGATTATATCACATCATTTTTTACTATTATACTATGACTCAATTCTTATTCTTTTTTTTCTTCCTTTTATATTATTTAGTGAGATATTCTAATAGGAAATGTGGGTTCACACATATACATGAAGCCTGTAATCACCAAACACAAATAATAGTGGATTATAATGAAGACAATCAGATGATAGGTAAAAATTTCAGACAGTGTAGAAGTTTTATGAGAACTTTATCCAAGTACAACGATATAATTCTAGTGCAACCAGTCTCATGAAGGCATATCGGTAATGGGATCAAGAAAAAATCATGGTTGGAGATATGGGTAAGACAAATTTTCAAATTAATATATATATTATTTCTGTATTTATATAAATTAACATGTTCATTGCAACTTCAGTTTAACTTTCTCGATGGTGAAGCTTCTAAGGTTGTATGGTTAATGGATCTTGGGGATTTTTGGCGATCATATAAGCACTACATATATATTGGTTAGAATATTAGAGTTGGTTCTGATTTATAGGGTGTACAAATATTCCCCGATTGTCAAATAACACAATATCAAGAAATGATGGCATATTGGAAGAGTAATGAGTTTTTGGTATTCCTAATAATTAATGGTTTACATTGGAAATTTAATTATTATTAATTTTATTGAATCTTTGTTTTTAGGATGTGTCTGAAAAAAAATAACAAAGTTTCTATGATGTATTTTTATACTTTGGGGCGCACTACAATGCACGAGCATAAGAGGCTCTAGGTACTTTAATATGAATAGAAATAATATATATTTATATTGTTACTTAAGTATAATGTATTTTGTATATTTTTCCAAATGGAAAAAATACTAAATGGCCAATTGGCTATTTCAGCATTGGGACAATTGGTGAAATGGACAATTGGTGGAATGGAAGAATGGTCGAATGGTTGAATGACCAAATAGATGAATGAATGAATGGCCAAATGGCTGAATGGATGAATGGATGAATGGTCGAATGGTCGAATGACCAAATTAATGAATGCCCAAATGGCCAATTTTCCAATTGGCCATTCAACCATTGGGTCATTCAATATTTGGCCATTGGGTCATTTAGTCATTTGACCATTTGATCATTCGTCCATTTGGTCATTCAACTATTCAACCATTTGGACATTTAACAATTTGGGCATTTGGTCAAATTGACAAATGTCCAAATGACCAATTGGATAATTGTCCAAATGACCAGACAACCTAACAAAAAAATGAACCAAATGACCAAATGATCAAAATTATCAAGTGATCGAATAACCAAATAACGTAACACAAATATAATTGGACTGAAATTAACATACAAGAGGAATCCATATCATACCCATGTTTATCATGATAATTAGTATGTATTAATTATGTTCTTCCACTAGTATTAAATTTCTAATTAAATGTATATTTATATGTTTCTTCATTTTATGGATTTTGTCAACAGCTAAAATTTTAATTCATGCATGGTTTAACAATTTTATATTATTCAATAATGTACTATTATAGTAATTAATTCCATTTGTATCAAGCATCATTGGTCATCAAAGGTTGTGTGCCTCGAGCAAAATTATTTTGCTCAATTAGGAAGAAAAAGGATGGAAGTGCTGTAAATGCACAAACATTAAAAAAGATTGTAAGTATTTTTATTGATATTTAAAATTTTGATACATGATTCATAAATAAGTATCTTGTTTATATTTTCAACAGTGTTCCATGAAGGCCCTCGATGATAAAGAAGATAATAGCTTCAATCCAAATGATCATTTGAGACAGGTATTAGATGAGGAGCACCAGGGGAGAGTCTGATGTTGAACTAGAAAAAACATCATCCCCACTATATATTGGACCTCATCAGGTGCCTCTCAAACCCATCACACCACCAAGATGAAAAATTCTCATGCAGAAGTAATTGAGGCAAAAAAATATCTATACTAGAGCATGAAAGAGGTAAACTGGTCACCAAACACTTCCTGAAATCCATATCAGTTATATGTCCATCACTTCCATTAGAGGCTAATACTACTTTTGATTTATGTATGTCATCAATTCACTATTTATATGATGCCTCTAGTAATGTGAATGAGGGTCCTAATGGTGTTTGAGCTAATAGTACTAGTGGTAGTGGTAGTGGCGGTGACGACAGTGATGACGACGATGATGATTATGATGATGATGACGAATACGATGATGATGCTGGTGCTTTAGGTTTCAATGATAGTGATGATTATGATGATACTGGTCATGATGATAGAGATATTGATCCCCTCTATTTTTGATTTTTGGTAAAGATACATGTGTGGATGACTGAAACTAATTGATGATGTGGATTGTATATGTATGTCAAAATTTTGTAAATGATTTGAAAACTATTTATAACTTGATGGTTGAATGTTAAATATATAATAAGTATACTACATTAAATGTGTACCATGGTTTGTAATTTATCTGTAGGTTCTTTGAGAGGTGCTTCATGGTGCTACTACTGTCCAATGGGGGTAGGTATCTATACCCATGGTTCACAAATTAGTGGGTATACATGAAATCTAGACACCCCTATATACCCACAATTTTTGTAATTATGGGTATAGAAATATACCCATAGTTTTAAGTAAATTTTGGGTATTAAAAAATCCTCATAGGCTACACCCACAGTTTCTATAGAAACCATGGGTATAACTCTATCCCAATGGATTGAGCACCCATGTTTCATAGAACCGTGGGTATAGCCTATACCCATGGTTTTTTGGGCTATACCCACAGTTCTAAACCATGAGTATAGGATAATATTACAATAGTTAAATCCATGATTCTTTCTTATTAATGAATTTTCTTAAAAAGGTCGAATGGTTGGGTTGCTTGTTTCTTTCATTCCTTTCTCCACTGATTGAGGAAAATGGTTGTGCTTGGTTTACATATATCTTTTATGGTAGCTTGGAACTATGGAATAATAATGAATAATTAATGTTTTAACCCATGGGGTTGGTGGTTTACTGGAATGAGAATGATGATAATCTTGAGAAACTGTGGGATCAGTTGGTTATTGTCTAAAGGGCATGGTAATTAGCTAATGATCTAATGATAATGGTTAATTGAATTAATTCATGTAATGTAAAATATTTAATAGAAGGAAAGAACTAAATGTAAGTTTCTTAAAGTGCTTGGGTTCTTATATGATGCATAGTTCTTGGAAGTGGCAACCTGATATCCAAGAGATGATAACTACAATTGAGCTTAAAACTAAGTAGATTCCCATAATGTGGTTGTAAGCTATATATATCATGTATGTTATGTGATTTTATACATTACACCACCCATATCGGTAGGGTGATTGACACCCATTGGACTCTGAGAGGGTATTTTCCCTAACATCCAGGTTAGTGAGGAATGGATGAATGACTACCTCCTCTTGCCCCACTCTCTTCTACTAGTAGTTTTTATGTGATGGTATGCACAATGCTTATCTTTCCCCATATATGTGTGCAGAGGGATGTAATGGATTATGGTTATTTCACACACATGTATCTCCAGATATAGTATCCTATGAATTATTATAGGTATGTCATGTATGGGTTGTGATGGATTGAGGTATAATACTCGACATACAGGCTGTGGTGGCTCCCTGAACCTACTTGGTCACCATTTGAATATGTGGCATGAAATTTTTAGATGATGTGATGCATGAGGTTTATGGTATGAAATGATATGATGTGATGTGTGAGATTCATGAGATGATACATTAGCCCATGTGTATTCAAGATGACTTACTTTTAGAGAGAGATGGCTCAGGACACATGATTTTGGGGCGGAGTGAAAAACCCATGGGGAAGTAGCAGTGGGGTACCTTCTTTCAATATTATATTATATTATTATTATATGAGATACTTGGTGAGAGAGTCATAGTGAGATTAATAACTTAGCATACCAATTTAGGTAATGATTTAGCTTCAATTATTGTTCACTAGGATTTAATATGTTTCCTTTATCTTTTGCATGAGAGGCTCCAGGGAGGATCCTACTAAGTATACATGTTATTCTCACCCCTATGTATGTATAAAATATTTTTCAGGTCTGCAGAAGCTGGTTGGGGATCTGGATGGACATTTCTAGTTTATGGGTGGTTTAGGAGTTTTTTGGTATTTCATGGTCACCACCAAGGATTATCTTTTGGTACATGTAGTTTCCTTCATATTTGTTTAATTTTATGACATTACATGCATGTATTAGGATTTTATTTTACTTTTTTGAGTAAGAATTGTTGTGTGTTTCTATCTTATCTCTCATTTCTGAATCTTAGAGGGTAATTCATTCTATTTATGTGAAAGATATTCCCTAGGTGCTTATTTCTAACCCATGGACTATTGGAGCCGAGCTTCGAGTGTCATTATCTCCCTTCTCTCATGCCAGCCCAAAAGGGGTACCATTGGGGGAATGGGGTTGTGACGATTTACCACCATGGTTATGCATGAAGAGAATATACATTATATTATTGTTTCTAATTTTAGGACCAAAACAATTTGGTAATAATATTGGAATTTATTTGGATCCACTTATTGAATATTTTAAATTTTATGGGATACAAGTGTTACGGTGTATGATGTTCAAAAGAAAAAAAGATTTTTTTTGAGAGATATGTTGTTCATGTTGGGTTTCAAATGGATCTAACAAAACTTGTTAAACTAACGAAAGCAATATAGAAACCCAATCCAAGATCTCCATGAATGAATGAATGAAAAAATTAATTAATTATAAATAAAGACATCATTAGTGCGACTTATAATGTTATTAGAATTCATATGCATCATCATCCATCTTCATGCAAGTTTGAGGAAGATCACTAAAAGTGGTAGGAAAAAGACATCCCACCTCCAAAGGTATCCATGGGTTGAAACTAAATCACTCATCACATGGGTGGGATCATCCTTCATCTACAGTATGCTAGTATCTTAATTTGTAAAATACAAAGGATATAGATATATTTGGGGTGAGTGATGTAAGATCCCATTTTTTAGGTACATCCCTATGAGTTTTTCATTGAACCTATTTTGTTTGGGTTTTCCTTGTCTTTAAACCTTGTTGGTTGAGTCTCATTCAGGGATGGAGAGCTTTGTTGGGGAAAATGACCTAAAGTTTGAGGATCTTTTTTGTTTGAATTAATGGATTCCATGTATAAATGTGATAAATGGGATTATGGGGGTTTTTTGTGAGTTTGTAAGGCTTCAAAGGTAGTTCAATCACTTTTATAGAAGCTAGGCATAAAGATATCTGCAGGACATTTTACACACCATGTAAAGGAGTTACACATCATGTAACTATCATAGGGTTGATGCCATAAAGGGAGTAAAAGTCGTGAACTGATTCATGGCATGAACTGATTACATGCTGTGTAATGTTCATACAAGGTTAAATTCACCCGAGGTGACATGATTTTTGTCATAAATCTTAAATAGAAAATGCACAACAATAAAGGGGGGTACATGCAGTGTATTTCTTGTGACAAATGATTTTAAGGCCATGTCACACTTATGTTTTCTATTCCCTCTATGTACAGCCCTCCTCTCTCAAACCTAGGTGATTTTCTATGTGATTTTGGAGCCTTCCCATCAATTCTGGATGTCCCGTTCAGGCGATTTATTCCTGGTGAGTTGTTTCTTAGGTTTTACATTATCTTCTATTGTTTTCTAGTTGTGGTAGTGGAATATCTTAACCACAATTTGTTTGGGTGATGATTGAGATATTTTGTGATCCAGGTTTCTTCTTTCGGTCTTTTACACCTTCATTTTTATTGGAGTTACCCATTGGAAGTGTTGCATTGTTCGATGGTTAAAGGTAAGTGGTCTAAAATCTAACCCTATGGTCTGTTTAATTGTTAAGTATGTGCAATATTTTCTAATTACACTGGTATAACATGTGCATGAATTAATTGAATGATGAATGATAATAAACCATGGATTATATTATTCCTTAGATCCATTTGGATTCAATTATGTTGTAACTTGGCTTGTGGCTACCCATTGGGTGAGAAAACCATTGAATAATATAGAATTAGCTGATGGATTAAAGTGTGTTTAGCATGAAATTGGAATTTAGGTGATTTATTGGTATAGATTCACCTTGGTAATGACTTTTGTTTATTGAAATTTCTGGTGATAACTTGATAAATGCAAAGTTCATTTGCAATACAAATGGTAATTTGAAAAATTAACCATTGTAGATTATGATGTAATATTGTGATATCCTTACTATTATGACTTGTATTGTGATTCATTCTAAAATTATTATATAGTAGGATTGGTCTAGTTTTATACTAAAATGCTTATATAGAGGTCTTGACCCAATTTTATACTGTAATGCTTATATAGTGGGATTGGCCTAGTTTTGTGTTATAATGCTTATATAATAGTCTTGGACCAATTTTTTGTTGTAATGCTTATATAGAGGGCTTAGACCAGTTTTTTGTTTTAATGCTTATATAGAGGGATTGGCCTAGGATGCTGAAATACTTATATAGGGGGCTATGTCTGGGATGCTGAAATGCTAATATAGAGGGCTATGTTCAGATGTTGAAATGCTTATGCAGAGGGATTTGTCTGGTTATGTGATTATGCCATGGTTTATGGTTATGATTGACATAATTATGCTACATGCTCAGAGATATCATGGAATGGTGCTGAAGTAGGTTGATTGTTGTATTATATTAAGTTGATTAATTAATACAACTGTTATTGATTTATTGCGTTCTCTTATTATCATGCTGATTATGTTTAGACACGATGGTGTTGAACTACCAAGTTTTACTCACACCCTATTTGGGATGCCATTTGGTACCTGAGTAGATTACATGGATATAGGTTTAGATAAGGGAAAGAGACCTTATTAATAATTTTTTCTTGCTGGATGGGTTAGAGATTGGAGATAAGACCAACATGGGGTTCAAGACTGGGGTATTTTGAGTTTATATGTGTCAGCAGATTCTTTTATTTATATTGTTTTTATTTTGACATTTAGATACATTTCAGCCAGTCATTACATGATTCATTATTATTGGTTTGTTGATTCTTCTTTTGTTTCCCAATTTTATATTATACCATTTTTGTTATGTTTCCATTACTTTTATATTTTTTATTATTTTTTATTTTCCATTGTGTTGTAACTATGTACCAAGGGGTATAGTCTCCCCACTATATTCATCTCACTCATGCTACTAGTCGGCAAACTCTAGCATATGGGGAGGCATATATGCTTTAGGTCCCGTAACTAACCTGATTTATTCATGTGAGAGAGTGCAAGATCGAGGGACGTTATAAAGTGGTGTCAGAGTTAGGTTTTTTTTCTTTACCATTTGGGAAAGGTAGAAAGGAGACTAGGATGTGTTGAGACTTGGTAATGAGCTTATGCATGGGAGTAACCTAGGTACGGGGGAAAATTTTAATGCCCAGGGATGAGATTATCATTCATGTTTTTCATTGCTACGATTGATGTTATTTCAGATAGGGTGACTAACATGTTGTGTGATGCTATTTTTTCTTGAGATTTCTACTTGTGGCCTGATATGGCATGATATGAGTATGAATGCATCATGATAGGCACTTAGGGATATATCTTGACATGCATTGTTTAAGATAGAGACATACTTATAAGACATGTTTTGAGAGACCATGAGCCAGTGGTTCTCTATTGTTGTCACCTATTGAGGTTGACCTTGTTTTAAACAGTGTTCTAATGAGTGTGTTTATCTTGTAGAGAAAATTCATCCTCAAAATTTTCAATTTGAGTGTCAGGAGAGTGGAAATAAGCACACTTCTAACATAGATAAACTAGTGATTCTTGTAAATCCTAAGGATCATATGGATGTTTAGCTCTATGAAAGCTTCTTGAGGGTCATGCGATCCATGGTAAGGGATTTTTTTCACACTATGCCTTCGATGTCTAAGTTGAAAAGAGAGTTCTAGCTATAGAATCCACCTATGTTCATTGGGGAGGGAGGCCCCTAGGAATCTGAGTTCTGGATTGAGTTAGTCCAGAAAATCTTCAAACACCTTGAGACACCCATAAATAGAAGGGTGAAGCTTACTACATAAATACTTCATGGACCTACCAAACGATGGTGGGATATTCTAGAGTAATCTGGGTAGCAAGAGCAGTTTTCTTGTAAGGACTTAAAGATAAAGTTCCTAAGACAATTCTATTTATATATTTTTAGGGATGAGAAGTCTCATGAGTTTATGCATCTAATGAAGGAGGGCATGTTAGTGATCTCATGTTGGATGCTTCATCGGCCTGAATTGCTTTGCACCATCTTTAGTAGCTGATGAGATCTATAGGGTGATATGTTTTTAGGATGATATTTTCTATGAGATTAGGTCATAGGTGAACGTCTTTTATTTGAGTATATTTTTAGATGCAATGAACCAAAAACTCATCACAGAAGGGAATCTGAGAGAGGCCTCATGCAGCACCCATGCTGTTTTGACAGGACAAACTAGGAGCTCTTCATCTGGTGTTAAGAAGCACTACTATGAGAGTTATCACCAGAGAAGTAGCGAGTAAATAAATTAGGGTAGTGGGCATCTATCTTGAGATTATTTTTCATTGTAGTGATATCAGTGTGTCAAGTTGGGATATAAGTGACTTCAGTGTCTGTACCTTACTTTGGAGATCCATTCTTGTGGTAGGATGAGTCACCTATAGAGGTTTTATAGGGGAATATAGTAGAAGAGAAGTGGTAGGGGATTGGGATAGGTACCAAATTTTGGGAAGGACTCATAGACCCCTTAGAATGAAGGTATCTGGAGTTCCACTAGACGTTCAAGTCAAGGCAGAAGACATGGTACCCCAGTGTAGGAGTGACAATACCCTGCATAGGGAATATCTTAGGGGAGTCATACTAGAGCCCAAAGTAGAGGATAAAGTTAGATTCATGTTATGTAGACTACTCTAGATAGTGTGGATATAGGACCTTCTACTGTCAGAGGTACGATTCTTATATCATATACCCTTGATTGAGTTTTTTTGATACATGAGTATCGCATTCTTTTTTATCTGATATTTTTGAAAATGGTTTGGTTTTGGATGTGGAAATATTGGATAGTGTTTTAACCATTGATACACCATTGGGAGTGCGATCATATAATATCAAATGTTGAAATGTGTGTTCTCTATAAATTGGTGGTTACCATTTCTTTTGGGAATCATTCATGCTGGAAATGACAGGTTTTGATTTGATTCTTAGTATGGTTTGGTTAGTTATATACCAAACACATATTGAATGTTACTATAGAAGAGTTACCTTTATATCTCTAGAAGTAGGATGCAATTATCATTAGGGTGATTGGGATCTTTAGGCTGGTCATACAGGACCAATTCAGTTCAGATTGGATTGTCTCAAGGCTTAGATTGTAATATTTTTTCTAGATGATAGAGGAATGCAGCAGGGTACTTTTCCTCTAGTGTTAGAATGTTTTTAGGATATATTTCTCGAAGAGTTATATGATTTATCACCTAATAAATAGATTGATTTCATTATCAAGATAGTACTGGGAGCATAAAAAGTTTCTATTACGCCTTACATAATGGCACCGATGGAGCTTCAAGAGTTGAAGGTTCAATTATAAGACCTGGAAGCGATTTTTTTGTATGGACTAGTAAATTTCCAAGGGTTTATCTATTTATTTTCACCAAGAAGTATAATGATACTTTGTACTTATGTGTGGATTATCTAAGGTTGAACCAGATGGTAGTCAAGAACTAGTATCCCCTTCACACATCTACGATCTCTTCGATCAGCTAAGAGGTGTTAAGATCTTCTCTATTATCGATTTGAGATTGGGATACCATAAGTTTAGGGTGATACCACCAAGCATAATTCAAATTACTTTTAGGAGTAGGTATGGATTGTATAATTTTTTAGTAATGCCATTCAGTTTGATTAATGGACAGACAATATTCATGGACTTGATGAATTAGATCTTTCATCCTTTTCTGGATTAGTTTGTGATGGTTTTTGTCGATGAAATCTTAGTGTACTCCTAGTCTGTGGATGATCATTCCCAACATCTTGAAATTTTCTTGATTACATTAATAGATCACCATCTATACGCCAAGATAAAAAAATGATTTTTCTAGATTGATAAAGTGCACTTCTTGGGCCATGTCATCTTAGAGGCAGGAATGTCAACAGACTTAGAGAAGGTTGCAGTTGTGGTATATTGGGAGTGATCTAAGAATGTCTTTGAGATTCATAGTTTTCTGGTATTAACAGGTTATTATTGATGCTTCCTCTAGAACTTCTCCCATATGGTATCACTGATGTCTAGGATGACCAAGAAAGGGTTGAAGTTTGTTTGGTCGAATGCTTGTAAGAGATATTTTTAGGAGTTGAAAAGAAGGATGACCTCGACACCTATCCTCACTTTATCTATGCTATGTAAAGCATATACCATGTACTATTAAGCATCCAGAGTTGGAATCAGATCAATTCTGATGTAAGGGAATCAAGTGGTTTCTTAGAGATATATATAGCTGAGATCACATGAGAGGAATTGTCCTAATCACAATTTAGAGTTAACTGCAGTGGTACATGCCCTGTGATGCTTGAGACATTATCTTATGGGTTATAGGGTTGTGGTGTACACACAACATAAGAGCCTCAAGTAAATTTTTTATTAACGAGTCCTAAACCTTTGTAAGAGGATGTGGGTCAAGTGTATATAGTCTTTAGACTTTGATTTTGCTTGTACATTGATCAAGGGAAATGTATTTGTCGATTTCTTGAGCTAGAAGTCATAGACGGAGGTAGTGAAAGAGTCTTACAATGAGTGGTGGATGATGAAACTCTTTGAAGACATGCATATAGATATTAAGGAGTCCTAGGGATGAGTATCTTTGAATTAAACATCTGTTATGCCTGTGATTTTGGACCAGATCAAGATAGAGCAATTATCTGATTTGGAGGGATTAGTTCTAAGAGACAACTTATATGGTGGGGAGACACCATCGAGATGATATTTTGGTAGTGGAAATTCTCTTATTTTCCATGACTGAGTATGGGTTCTTATGGGTTTTCACAAGAAGCTTATGAGAGAGTTTCATGCTTATAGATGGGCAGTACATCCTGATTTGACGAAGATGTATTATGATCTCCACAGACAGTACTGGTGGCTAGGGATGAATAATGAGGTAGCAGGCTTTATGGCAAGTTGTTTCACTGGTCAGTAGGTGAAAGCTAGGCATCAGAGGCCAGGTGGGATTTTGTATCTTGTTCCCATTTCTGAGTATAAATGGGATGATATCACTATGGATTTTTTATAGGATTACCTAGGATAACCTGGATGAACGATGTAGTATGGGTGATCATGGATCGACTGATGAAGGTAGGTTGATGCAGACACATAAATAACTAATCATATATAATATCCGATCATGCTATTTAATAGTGGTAAAGAACACATACATATAAACAGAAAACCATAAAAGCATGGTATTTAGGTAAATCATTCTGAATAATCATATAATTGTGGAATATAGGTAAGCATGATACTCAATAACACAAGGAACATACAACATGTATTAGGCTATCCTGCAATGAAATCTAAATTGAATGGCCCATGGATATCATGTGAATCTCTATGTATTTATAATGATTCATTAAACAATACATACTTTCAATACCAAGATAATGGTAAAACACAATAAATCTCATAAATCAATAAGAATAAGAAATTACACCAATCACTCAAGGTGAAATAACAACCAACTATAACACGATCAACATGAACAATAGTCTCATCCCTAGATACTTGGTCTTTTCCCATGTGTGGGTTGATCAATCCCAACATAATTATTTAGAAAGATCCAACACATTACTAGTCTCATGATTACTATAACAAAACATTAATACAAGGAAAAATAATTTTTTCTACCACCTTCTAATGTACCATCCTATCCCACTCTATGCGCAATAGCTAACCCAGTTTCCACATTGGCTCAAGTGTGCCTCCTTATATTCCAGTGGTTGTTGATAAGAAGAGAGGGTCCAATTATGGAAAGGTGTGGTGATATACCCTCATGATTAGGTTATACCAACAATATGTAAAAGATGAATCAATAGGGGAATCAGTGTAAATGGAAGGTAGTGTAAATAAATAAGATAATATGGTGATGCCAAATAAATTAAACCATGAATGTATTTATGATACTAAAAAGAACCATACATATATTAGGTAATGCATAAATAATAGATAAATAAATGAAAAAGGACTCAAAGGATACTCCCTGAGCATCCTAAGCTATGGATCGGTCTTGTGCTCCCACACTCCCATGTACAAGAGTGATGACTCAAGAATAATAGAAAAAAGATGAATCCATAACCCAACCCTCAAATCATGATGATTGTCTAGGTTCCAAAAAGAGGCCTAAAAAGAGTGAAAAGGGTGATAAATATACTCCATAGGATACCACTAATGTTTTCTAATTCTATCTAGTAGTAATTATAAAATACTATAATATTTAAGTGTATCAATAATATAGTAAATAGTTATATCTAAGTAAGTCAGGATTAGGTTCTTCAAAGGACACTTGGTCGACCATACCTGCGTCAAACTAAGAAGGAATGCCTCTAAACATGTGTTGCCATGTATATAAGTATATATATATATATATATGTGTGTGTGTGTGTGTGTGTGTTTGATTTTATTTATATATATTAAATATATACATAATAACATACATATCCATATATATAGATACATATTACTAGCAAGGACTCATGGCATAACTAAATAATCCTTTTATAATTAAAAGAGTCTCATATAATTAAATAAGGGTTGATATAAACATATATTTCTCACCAAATAACAAAGGCCACCATGCCCGAGTCTTATAATCTATAAGGGAATCCATGCCTGAGTATCATGTATAATAAGAAGGATGCGTTGAGTCGGAACAAACGGGGAAGGATGGCAAGAGGGGGGTGAATTGCCTTTTAAAAAATTGATTAACAAATTAAAAATCAAAGTAAAGGTGCAGCGGAAATAAAGAGGCAATCACACAAGAAATTGATAACGGAGTTCGGCCAAAACCCGGCCTACGTCTCCGCTCCCAACTCAACCGTTGAGAGATTCCTACCGCTTGCTTTTCAATGGTTTTAGCAAGAAACCCACTAGGCTTTGAGGTAGCACTAGGACCTATTACAGCTTGCTTTTATTGGTTAAGCAAGAACCCACTTACTTTTAATGGTTAAGTAAGAACCCACTAGCCTTTTTAACGGGTGAAGGCTAGCTCACCGGTGACACAAGCCTTTTAAAAGGAAAGGCTTGAAGAAACCTCTTCACACCTTAATGGTGATGTGAAACCCAAAAGAAAGGGGGATGAAGAAAGAGTTTGGGGTTTGTAGGCACAAACCCAAATTGAAAGCTCAAAAAGATAAAAATAATAAAACCCGTAATTGGAGAAGTCTTGGGCGCCTTTGATTGATTGGAGATGTTGAAGGCTGCTTCCAAGCTTCTTTGAAGGGGCTCCTTGGATGTGGAAGTTGTTGGAGCTATTGGGGTTCCCTTGGAGGAAGTCGCCGGAGGTTGGCCAATTGATGCAAAATATGTCCGTGGGCTTCCGTATATTTCCGGTTAGTGTCCGGGGCTTCCTTGGCCTTTATTTATAGGCATGGAACCCTTGGGGAGGCTTCGGAGCCGTTGGAGAGGCTAAAAGAGCCGTTGGGAGCCAAGTGGGCCAGCCTGGTCAAACTGCAACGACTAGTTTGACTGGCTCCACCGGCTGGCCGGTACAGTCCCACCGGCTGGCCGGTGTGTTGAAAAAGGATGAGGATTTCTGGCCAGGGGCCACCGGCTGACCGGTGCCAGAGCCACCGGCTGGCCGGTGGCAAGACAGTAGCTTGCCATTCTGTGCAGGTGCCACCGGCTGACCGGTGATGAGGCCACCGGTTGGCCGGTGGTGAGGCAGTGGCTGAGACTGTTTGGAGAGGGTGCCACCGGCTGGCCGCTGGTGTGACACCGGTTGGCCGGTGGTCTGGACAGAGGAATCCCTCTTGTCCAGTCCTCCATTGGCTGGCCGGTGGTCTTCCATCGGTTGGCCGGTGGACTGAATTTCAGTCCACTTTTGGCTTCTTCTTGTCCTAAGACCTTGGCAACCTTTTTCCTATCAACACAAACACTTGAAAACAAGTTAGATAAGAAAGAGGGTGATTGTGATCATGAAAATCAAACCTCGAGGGGTTCGAGAGGTACAACAATCTCCCCCTATTTTGATGATCACAATCACCAAAACAATTAATGTAAAATACTGAAATTGAAAGGAAATGCTAAGCATGATGAAAAGGATTCTCCCCCAATCAATCAAGAAATTTCTCCCCCTTTGTGATTATCAAAATAGCACGGGGCATAAAACTTGATTGAGGGAAAAGATTTGAAAAAAAAGAGATGAGAATTGAAAAATCAATTGAGATTTTTGAAATTGAAATGAAAATTTGAATAACAGTTTGAATTGAAAGTTTTGAATCAAAAGCCAATTGAAATTTGAAATTTGAATATTTTGAAATGAAAATTTTGATTTGAAATTGAAAATTGGAATCGAAAATTTTGAAATTGAAATCAAAAGAAATTTTTGAAATTGAGAGTTTTGAAACAAAGTTTGAAAACAATTTAGAAAGTTCTCCCCCTAAATAAAAACAATGAATCACCGGGGAAAGGAAATAAATTTTGGCCCGGAGAGACTCGCTAAGAGGGATTTTTCAATCCACACTTGCCTTGTAGCGGGTCTTCTCATATAGTAATCATCCGAATAAAAAATCGATTTGGGCCTACCATACCGGGCGTTTTTGCAATTACATTCATATATCATGTGCCCGAGTTTTTTACAATAATTGCAAAATTTAAAACTAGAGCTCCCCCTTACAAAAACAGTTGGAGCATGGGAGGAGGAAGCTATATTGGTATATCCTAGCCCTTGGGTGGTTCTAGATATACGTTGGGAACCAAGCAAATTGTTCAAATTTTGTTCCCCTTGGGTGAACTTTGCTAGGGTCTCCCTTAGGTCTTTGATGGTTGATTCCATGGAATCAACATTTGGAAAATTTTGGATTTTAAGGGTCAACTCTTCCTTCTCTTTGAGAAGTTGTTCTTTTTCGGAAGAGAGTTTTTTGAAATTCTTTTTCAAAGCAACGAATTTTGAAGAAAGATCATGAAAACCATTTTCTAATTGATCTCTAGCGTGTGAGAGTTCTTCATAAGATAAATGATTTAAAGAATTGGAATTTGAAGAACAAGAGGAAGAGGAGTCGGAAGAAGTTACCTCATGGAATGCCATTAGGCATTTTGTACCTTGGTCGCTCGAGGAGGAGGAGGAGGATGATGAGGAGGTGTCACTCCATGTGGCCTTGAGGACCTTTTTCTTTCCTTTTTTCCTTGGCCCGTTTCTTGTTGAGTGGGAAATCGGGCTTGTAATGGCCCTTTTCGCCGCACCTGTAGCATTTTACCTTGGGCTCGGATCTTGCGGTGGGTTCTTGCTTTCGATGCTTGCGGGATTTCTTCTTTTTGTGCTTCTTCATAAACTTGTGCATTTGGCGGGCGAGATTCTCCATTTCCGAATCACCGCTTGAAGATGAAGAAGATGAAGAGGATGATGAGGAGGAGCTTTCTTCCTTTTGTACCTTGAGGGCGATGTTCTTTGGAGTTTTGATAGGGGTGCCCTCCTTTTGTGCTTGCCTCCTCATGGTGATCTCGTACGTCATTAGGGATCCAATGAGCTCCTCCACCGGCATATTTTTGACATCCTTAGCTTCTTGGATAGCCGTCACCTTAGGTGACCATGAGCTCGGAAGGACCCATAGAATCTTCTTGACCATTGCTTCAGCTGAAACATCATCACCAAGAGATTTTCTACCATTGCACACGTCAGTAAAGCGAGTAAACATATCGGAAATAGACTCATTTGGATGCATTGAAAATGACTCAAAATCTTGCCTATACATATCCAATCTAGTGTCTTTGACTTTGTTAGTGCCCTCATGAGTTACTTCTAAAAGTTTCCAAATTTCATGTGAGGAGGTGAAAGTAGACACTCGATTGAATTCATTTCGGTCTAGGCCGCAATGGAGATCATTCATGGCTTTGCCATCAAGCTCAAAATTCTTAATATCGGCGGGGGTCCATTTGGATTCGTCGGGGGAAGACAAAGAATAACCTTGCATGACAATTTTGTAAATAGGATATCCTATGCTTCTAAGAAAGGTAGTCATGTGGGTTTTCCAATAATTATAGTCGGTTCCATCAAAAAATGGAGCCCGACCCAATGAGTAGCCCTCGGGGGCGAAAGAGGTAGATGCCATCAAAATGGATCTTTGAATTTGAAACCGTTTAAGGTATTATTCAAATTACCCCTTTGATACCAATTGTTGAGTTGGAAAAAACGGGGAAGGATGGCAAGAGGGGGGTGAATTGCCTTTTAAAAAATTGATTAACAAATTAAAAATCAAAGTAAAGGTGCAGCGGAAATAAAGAGGCAATCACACAAGAAATTGATAACGGAGTTCGGCCAAAACCCGGCCTACATCTCCGCTCCCAACTCAACCGTTGAGAGATTCCTACCGCTTGATTTTCAATGGTTTTAGCAAGAAACCCACTAGGCTTTGAGGTAGCACTAGGACCTATTACAGCTTGCTTTTATTGGTTAAGCAAGAACCCACTTACTTTTAATGGTTAAGTAAGAACCCACTAGCCTTTTTAACGGGTGAAGGCTAGCTCACCGGTGACACAAGCCTTTTAAAAGGAAAGGCTTGAAGAAACCTCTTCACACCTTAATGGTGATGTGAAACCCAAAAGAAAGGGGGATGAAGAAAGAGTTTGGGGTTTGTAGGCACAAACCCAAATTGAAAGCTCAAAAAGATAAAAACAATAAAACCCGTAATTGGAGAAGTCTTGGGCGCCTTTGATTGATTGGAGATGTTGAAGGCTGCTTCCAAGCTTCTTTGAAGGGGCTCCTTGGATGTGGAAGTTGTTGGAGCTATTGGGGTTCCCTTGGAGGAAGTCGCCGGAGGTTGGCCAATTGATGCAAAATATGTCCGTGGGCTTCCGTATATTTCCGGTTAGTGTCCGGGGCTTCCTTGGCCTTTATTTATAGGCATGGAACCCTTGGGGAGGCTTCGGAGCCGTTGGAGAGGCTAAAAGAGCCGTTGGGAGCCAAGTGGGCCAGCCTGGTCAAACTGCAACGACTGGTTTGACTGGCTCCACCGGCTGGCCGGTACAGTCCCACCGGCTGGCCGGTGTGTTGAAAAAGGATGAGGATTTCTGGCCAGGGGCCACCGGCTGACCGGTGCCAGAGCCACCGGCTGGCCGGTGGCAAGACAGTAGCTTGCCATTCTGTGCAGGTGCCACCGGCTGACCGGTGCTGAGGCCACCGGTTGGCCGGTGGTGAGGCAGTGGCTGAGACTGTTTGGAGAGGGTGCCACCGGCTGGCCGCTGGTGTGACACCGGTTGGCCGGTGGTCTGGACAGAGGAATCCCTCTTGTCCAGTCCTCCATCGGCTGGCCGGTGGTCTTCCATCGGTTGGCCGGTGGACTGAATTTCAGTCCACTTTTGGCTTCTTCTTGGCCTAAGACCTTGGCAACCTTTTGCCTATCAACACAAACACTTGAAAACAAGTTAGATAAGAAAGAGGGTGATTGTGATCATGAAAATCAAACCTCGAGGGGTTCGAGAGGTACAACAGGATGGTCATGCCCAACTTCCTAATCAAGGGGGGGCATGTAATGTCATGTACAATAACCCAAATGATTTGAAATTCCATGTCCAACATCCTTGACCAAGGTGGTTTGAATCATCACATCCAAAACCCTAACCAAGTTCATCATGTATCAATCGAGTATAAGGTAGCCTCACTTTCCCTATAATTCCTTATACAAGGTGTTATACAAATAGGAACTTGACATCACTGAAGGCACATTACACCTTTATTATAAAAAAGTCATTTAATATTATAACAACAATCATGAGATCTTTCATGCTAGATTCCAATTTAATATCACTCTATCTAATGTTTAACTAACAAGAAATCAAATGGGCCATGTAAGTAAACATTACCTTTTATAATTCCATTCATTTACAAACCCATTTGGTTATTCCATTAGTAAAATTTTAGTTTAAAAATATTATTTCAATTTAAATAACATCAGGAAATCAAGCCACAATCCATTATAATTCAAAAAAAAAACAAGTGTTCAAATGAATTATCCATACCACATAACAATCCACTTATTAAAAAGGGATGTCTCACTTTCAAGTATTTTACATATAAGGAACAAGTATTATACATGGAAAACATCCCTTTCTTTAATGATTAATCAACTAAAATGAGTTATTTCAAATATCAATGAAAGTAAAAAAACCAGAGTGATGTCCTAGTAAAATAAAATAAAATTCATTAAGAAATGTTAGTGAACCTACCAATGGGATGGATCAGGTTGATGTCTTCAACCTCCAACCATTTATAATGGTGTCCTACCACGTCTAAACCAAGTCTAGGTTACCAATTTGAATCATTTAAAAATTTAAGAGCAATTCTTGGAAAATACGGCATAAGGAATAATGGAAATAATTTAATAGAATGAAAATATTTTAAGGGATAAACCATATAAAACCTACCATATTCTTAGGATGCTTCACACATCCATTGACAGGCTTTGATTTGAGTTCATTGGAGAGAAATTGAAAGAATATAAAAACACCCTGAAAATAGGGCATATGATATCACATTGAAATTTCATTCAATATGAAAATAGAAATTGAGAAAGGAGTTTGATGGAATCATAGAATCACCATGGGGCTTCAAACACGATATGCAACATGTGATTCCATACTCAGATAAAAGATGTCTTACCATTCCTAGGAGGATAGGAGGAGATATCCATACACATGGACCTACTCTGCATGGATAGGAGGAGAAAAAATGGGCTTGTGGTTTAAATAATGTAGGGGAAAGAGGGTAATTTTACCCCTTTAAATGATGAACACTGTTTGGAAAAGTCTTGCACCAACTGTGAGCACCCACTATATAAGTGACATTAAGTTTTTGGTTTCACGTGCAGTTTGTCTAATAAAATACAGCCATTGTGGTTTGGATCTGTAATTTTCTATAGATTTATCGATTTCCCATGTGGGCTCTGGTGCATGGTTTGAAAAGACATGTGAGACCTACCAGGACCACATGTCTGAGGTGAATGGTTAGCAATAACCACACACTAACAGTGTGCCTCCATTGGGCTTTCCAAAAACCATCCTTTTGAAGCTCAATGCTTCTGAAACTTAATGGGACACCCAAGACACCTCTTTGTCCTTAAAAACCACTTAAAACAACAATTTTAAGTTTTCCAATGCTTAGATTTACATTCTAAGGATTCATTTATAGTTTCACCATATCTAAAAAACTAAACAATCAAATTCCATTGGAAATTCCAACTGGTCCAAAATGTCACACCTCGAGTTTTTAAATTCATCCTTGGTTCCAGTTCAGTTCAGTTTTTGGTTCTTTTCTTAGAAATCAGGTGTGAGTTTTTGGAAGGTTTTTTCCTTATATACTTTTCCTATCTATCCTCCTTGGGTTCTTCCTTGAGTTTTGGGTCAAATTGGGGGTTTTGGGTGGAAAGTACCCTGAGCACGGTTATCGCATGGTCTGTCAAACAGTGCGGTAGGTTACAGAACTGACCACATGGTTAACGCATGGCTGTACAGTAGGTTGTAGGTAACCATGAATTACCTCGAACCTTTGGCAGAAGTGGTCACACGACTTTTGTATGTTCTGACAGACTGTGCGAACTAACCATGCGGCCTACCTAGTTTTGAAAAAATGGGAAATCCCAATTTTCCCCCTTGTGTTTTAACCCAAAATGAGTCTTTCTCCCCCATTGGGGTTCATCCAACCTAGGTGCTCCCTCCCCATCTCCTTTGATCCTTATATATCTTTCCCTTGGGTGTTTTTGGCTTGATTTTTCCAAGAAGTCCTTATGTATATCCTCTTCTCCTTGGTTTCTCTCTTTTCTTTAGGGTTCATTCTCTTTTGGGGGGTTTCTTCTCCATCCTGGATAGGGATATGAGTTTAGTGTTATATCCTTAAATTTTTTTGTTCGATCTTATTATTTTAGGTTGGTTTAAGTCTTCCTTGGGTGTGGCAGTGGTGCGAATGAAGTTTCACTCTATATTTTCAGAATTTTCTCCATATTTGAGGTAGGAAACCCATTGCATATGCCCTTAAACTAGGTTTACTTTAATTTCTTGATGTTATCACCTCATTTAGTTTCTAAATAGGCATTAATTATTGTTAAATAAATTTCATCATGTGAAATTAGGTTGTTTCCATTTGTTTTATAATTTTTTAGAATTGTTGGAAGGGATTTTTCATGCCATACATTTTGGAAATGGCCCGGTTGGTTCTTTAAAGTGACTAGTGATTTACAATGTCATGGTTTAGTTTTTATAAACATGTTTTTGTCATTCAAATCGATGATTTGAGACCTTTAAATGGGTATTGAACCTTGATTTCCTAATGGTATGTCTCTTTGGCCTTGTAAATTGTGTTTTGGATTTTAAATGGTGATTTGGATTATGAAAAGGGGTTGTGTGTGTGGTATTTGTGAAATTTATTGTTTTTATGAAAATGATAAAAGGCCCATTTGTAACCTCAAATTGGTTTCTTTGGAAAACCTCTCTAGGAGGGAGCTTGACCTAGTTGGATGATGAGGGGTGGGGTTGTCCTCGACATGAGACTCCACCCGTGTAATATTTGGTTTAAGGCATGGGATGCTCCTTGAAGAGGACATGGTGGTGCCCCTTGTGGTGATGTGTGGTAGTATATATATATATGTGACTATTTGTTTACTTGATTGGAACACCCCCTTTAGTACATAGCATAAGAACCTAGCATAGTAAAGAGGTTTACTGAGAATGTTTGCCACACTATTTTGGGTTATTGTACTAGCTAGTAGACCATAGTAGGTGGATACTTGGGTTTATTGTTATGGTATCAGGCCCCTTGACCAGGACAGATGGGGTGATGGTCGGGTGTCAGGGCGTTATGACGTCATCAGATAGAGAATTCCTTAGGGATGAGTCACACGCATAGTATGTTTTGGTCTTCCTATGAATTTATAGGTATTCCTGTGATAAACTGACACTCGACTTGTTATCCATTGCCCTTGTTGTGAGACTGCCTCCCTTATTATTGGTTTTGGAATCTTCTTAGTAAATCATGTATGGAGGTTTTTGTTAAAGGGTTTCAAGAAAGTTTTTTTTGAAATAATTTATATGAAAATGTATGTTTCTTATTTGTATCCCTTTATTCTTCTTCCCTATGATCTTAATTTTCCTCCATGAGCATTCCTTGTTTTAAAAATGATAGGGCGATGGGTTGTGATTTGTTTATTTTAAAATGTAAAGTATAGAAAACCTATTTTTATAGTTTGTATTTCAAACCTAAAATTCATTGTTGCCTTATTTGAAGGATATGCATTGGTAATAGATTAGTCGGGCCTACCTACTGAGTTTTAATACTCATGGCTATAGTGTTTTCTTATTTTTAGTTTCTCTTGCAGGTTCCAGTGTGGTCCATTCGGCTCAGGCGATGGTTGGTGTTTGGTTGGAGGGTGGCCCTTGGGGTCACACGGAGGTGTTGTTTGGGTCAGGTTCAACTAGGATGTTTTGGTTTTGTTTATTATTTAGTTTTTTTGTATCTTTCTTTTGTAAATGTATGTTTTAAGTTTTGGAAATCAGTTTGAGGTTGAGTTGTTATCTTATTTTGTTCTGTTATCCTTGTATGTTTATTTGGGTGAAATCATTCCCATTGTCACTCTACTAATTCCCTAGGTGCTTATTGTAAGCCTGAGAGGATTGAGAATGCCTCTTAGGACATGCCACATGCCGATTTGGGTGACTAGTTTAGGGTCAACCCGAGTTGGTTTGTGAAAAAATGATATGAGAGCAGGTCAGATCTTTTTAGGACCTTGATTTTAGAGAACCCATTGTTATTTGGGGTTGTCATGGTATAAGGAGTAGTATTTTTGGGCTCGAGGTGTGAGTGTGGGAAGAGTGTCATGAATTTTTGCTCATTCTGAACCTCGGGTTACCATGGGATGTTTGGGTGGTCGGTGTTTTTGGATCTTATGGGTTGTTTTGTATTGAGAAATAAAAAGGGAGTTGGGAAGCGACCTATGTGAGCTCATAGGGCCTGAAAATCCTAGTGGATCTGGAGACATTACCCTGGAATTCTCTCTGTGATGATGGCGTGACTGGCGTGTGGCTGCTAACCATATGGTCGAGTCACCCATCGATTCTAGTTTCCCTTGGTGAATCTTTTGGATTTTTTTCTTAATTCTAGATATTGTTTTAGAAATCCACGTCTTTGGTGAAAATTTGAATTTAAAATAGAAATGAACTTGTTTTGATAAGTGGGAAAAAATTGGGTTCTGTGAAATAGATTTTGGGGTAAAATGAAAATGGTTTTGATTGGGTGGTTGGTAAATTTTTGGGAAGTTTTATATTTTTTTTGAAATGGATAAAATGTTTTAGATTTGACGTTTAAGGCTGGAAAATGGATTTTAATTGAATAATTGGTGTTTCTTTGAAAATGTTTTGTATAATTTGAAAATGAAGGATGAGTTAAATGTTTTTCCTTTGGTATCTTTGAGAGAAACTACATGCATCGATGTTTATGAGAAAATGGTTGGGTGCCCGATATGGCACAAGAATGTGCATGGGTGGGGCCATGGGATACCATTAGTGGGTATAGAATTATTACAGGCTTGTTTTCATTTTGAAAAATTTTTAAGGGAAAATTTAATATTTTTATAACCGGTGGTGGTGTGTTATGTCTCTTTTATTTTTGAAAATGGTGTTTCTTTTGTAGTGTTTGATGTTACAGATCCATTTTATTGGATTGGTTTTGATCGAGTTCCTTATTTTCCCTATTTCCTAGTGCTTTCCCTGATAAAGGTTTGATGGATACCCAATATGCAACTTTGGGTGGTGCATCTCTGGTGAATGCTCAAGTTGATCAACCTGTCGATTATGTTCTTGAGTTTCAGAAGTTAAATCCTCCTCTTTTATATGGTCAAGAGGATTTTCTCTAAGTATAGGATTGAATGCGGAGGATCGAGAGGGATTTTAGTTTCCTTGAGCTACTAGAGACATTGAAGGTAAAGTTTTTCAACTTTCATGATCGAAGGCCCAACCTGGAAATGGTGGAAGTATTTGTCTCAAAGAAATTATCGGAAGGATATTTCCTAGGATCTCTTCAAGTATTCATTCATCCAATAGTACTTCTCTATGATGACGAAGATGAGGAAGAGGATGGAGTTGTGTGGTCTTCAGAAAGGTGTTGGATCAGTGTAGGATTTCTTTCATCGCTTCTTAGACCGGGCTCCATATGAACTTGTATGTTGGAAACGATCCCATGAAAGCTTGGAATTTCAAGACCGAGATCTATCCTGAGCTATAGTTTATGGTGAAAGAGTTCAACCTGACTTCCTTCTCTGATGTAGTGAGACAAGCCTTCCTTAATGAAGTTGGTATAGTAGGAGGTTTTGAGATGGATGGTCTTCCTCCGACCTCCGAAAATGGTGAAGGGGATCCCATTAAGAAGAGTGGTAAGAAAATTGATGTTGGAAGTGCTGGTAGGGGGGTTAAGAGGCCTTCAGACTTATCATCAACCTCTTCAGGGCGTAATTCTATGACCTGTCACCAGTGTGACAAGCTCAGTCATAAGAGAATCTCATGCCTGAGTGCTCCAAAAACCTTCCACACTTGTAAATGCTTGGGCCACTTAAAGAGGTTTTGTCGGGGTGTTTCTAAGAAGCATGATGACGCCAAATCTAACTCTTTGAAGGACACCCCATCCCGTTTATTGGGATAGGGCATTGTTTGGGGTCAGTTTTTCATCCCTTTCATTGTAATTCCCTTTGGGTGTAATAGTTGTGTCTAGTGGCGTTTTGTGGTGTACCTTCCTCTTCAATTGTAATAATGGATAATGTTGAGCCCTTTGAGAGTCCTATTTCAATAGAAGTTTGTTTTTTCATGTTTGGATCTATGAGTTTTATTTGGGGGTTTCTAAAGCCTTATTGCGAGGTAGGAGATGCTTCAATCATCAGTTCTCCTATCATGGGTCTTGGAGTTAATCTGGCATATAGTCAGGAGAACCCCAGCGTTGTGGAAGGGATTAGGTTTAAGTTCTGTTCTCTTCATGGAAAATGGAGGTAGTTTAATCCTCCTATGTAGTGGTATTGTTCTCATTTGTTCTGATTGGTGGGAGATGGCGTGGGAACTTCATTTCCATATCATGACCTGTTTGGTGTGTAAGAGTTTTCCCTTAGAGTTAAGGAGACGTAGTCATCTCATTCCCTTAAGATCTCAGCGGTTGTGTCCCATCTAATGTAGGACTCTGTTTATGTCCCATGCATCCTATTTGAGCAAGAGGAGCTTGGTAGTTGGTGGTTATCCGGGTTCATTGAGTGGTTGGTGTATGTTTATTATTGTTTTGACGGTCCATTAGATATCCCCCTCCCTTCCCCTTATGATGGAGGATATTGTTATATATGAGAATTTCTTGAATTTTTTGATCTATCCATTTTTTATGGTGGAGAGTCCACTCAGGACAACCCATGTCAGTAATCTGTTTTAGTTCTTGGTCTCAACTCGAGTGTTGGATTTTAGTTGAATCTCGAGTATTAGCTCATTTCTTACGATGGGGAGTCCATTCAGAACTCCCCGTAATCATATCTTGGTTTTGTTATGATTTTGGATTAGTGATAGGTGGTCTTGTTCGGAACTACCTAATCCCAAGTGTCTCTCTTGAATAAATGTAGGGGTCAGAGTATTCCCAATAGGTTCATTATGTTGGAGTTAGGGTGGTGCTTGTCAAGGTTTGGTTAAAAGTCATTCGTCCATTATTTGTTCAAGTGGTTGGTTTGGGTCCTACATGAGGGTGATTGGCCACTGAATGGGTCTAATATTCATTGTTAATATATATAATATTCACATGCTTCATTATTCATAAACACTATTTTAGTGCATTTTACACTTTGAACATCATTTCACATTATGATTGTAAGTCCTTATTAAAATGCACTATTACATGGTACATTTTTGAACACCATATAAAAAACCCAATGATATTGATTTTATTTTCATATTTTATTTTTAGGTTTTTCATTACATTGGGATCAATTCATAATTTTGGAGTACTTGAAGATTCACATTGGAAGACCACCAAAGTGGGTCTTGAACTAACAACATTCTGGGCGAAGTGAACTAGACATAATCCCAATAAAACTACTATAGAGGCTAAGATACAAGACCAATAAATCTTAAAACTGAACTCAAGATATATTAAATAAATGGGAAAATTTCATAAAATATAGATAAGAGATAATTCAGAAGTTTTAATGGAGTTATAGGCGACCCAAGTTGAAGATGAAAATCTGGGCCAGATTCTGCGGCCTAGAAAAACATCCCACCATTTCAATCATATCTCGCTAAAAAAAATTATTTTTGGGATGAAATTTTATAGGATATTAGGATACATCCAACTATCTATTTTATTATTCTATGGACCAATCTAATTAGACCATCTATAAGGTCATTTCAACACCTCTGTTCGGTGTATGCAAGCTGGATTCCACTTCGGGTCAAGGGTGAAGAAGTCCACTCTCCCTTACTTTCCACCACCCTAGGCCTACCATACTCAAGTTGGATGATTTTTACTATTGGTGACTCGACCCAAGGATTCCTAAATGCCTAATTAAGGTAGTGGTGGTGGAGGAGTTGATCATCTTTGGTGATTTGTTTAATTGTAATGTTATGCTGTGATTTTTTTCCTTGAGTTTGTCTATCTCATATAAGTTGTTCAATTCACCTTAGTTTCTGAATAAAAGTTCTTATTATTCTCTTATTATATTCTTATTCATATCATGTTGATACCTTTGTCTCAATGTGTGAATTTATTTACACCAAACCTTGTGAAATTATCACACAACGTTGGAGTGATCGTTATTTCATTGTTTTTTTACTTCTTCAATTCCTTCCTCATGAGTCTACTTCCCACTTCCATTGAAACCATAACATCAATGGAGGGCTAAACCACTTATGTTTTGATCAAAGGGAGTATAAAGGGTCTATATTGAATGTTATTTCTCACTCCATTAATGTCTAATCACTTCTTTTAATTGATAATTTTGTTTGATGATCTTTAAACTCCTTTGTCCTTGTTAAATTTAAGGCCACACACTTCAAGTGATAATACAGAATTTTACCTTGAAGTGCTCAAAAATTTGATCCTCTAAGTGTATTGGCTATTAGTATTAGGTTTTTTAGGTATTAAACCTATAATTGATGTTGTTTTTTGACCTTATTAAATAAACCCATCTCAAATATAAGAGATTGAAATAGTTGAAAAAAGAATGCATCCAATCCACCCCAAGTGATGACCTAGGATCAAATCATTATTTTAAATTAAATTCACTTAAGTCTCTTACAGTTAACTTAAACCCATATAAAATCAACCCAATTTGGCCACTTAATAGCCAAAAAAATCTATATAATGCACGTTTCTGTAGGTTACTTCTTAGGTCTCTGAGGATTCGACAACCCAAGCTAAACTACAAGCGACTGATTAACCCTAAAATCTTGGGTAAATTTGGGCAAGAACAAATTTTGGCACCATTTCTAGGGACCTAAGTAAGTTATATTAGACACTAGAATCCTTTTTTTATCCCACTTCTTTGTTCTCACCCCCTCACTCCTATGGAAGGAAATTTTGAACAAATCCAAACATGGGGAACCTATCCCTACTTTGATCACCCAAACCCATGTGTGATGTACAATAACCATCCTAATTTCTACTGGTGGGATCATAAAAAACCTAATGAACTACAATGTTTTAACTCCTATGATCCAAAAAACATTCCAAAATATAATGAGTTTCAATCCCCACAAATCCAATCTGAACACCCTCCTGTGCAATTCCAACAACTTAATTATCCACCTGGAATAGACCATTTGCCTCAACCCCTTATCCATCCTGATCCACATCCATTACTTGAAAAAATATTTCAACAAATGGAGATAATGAATTTTGAGGTTTTATTATTGAGATTATAACTACAAAACTTTGAGACAATTATGGAACCCATTCTCACTCATGTTATCCCTTCCCCATCATTGATAGAAGAATCTTTTCTCCCAAAAACCTCTCATGAATTTATTGAAGAACCAACCTTTGGATTTGGTATATATGAAGAAGATAAATGAATTATTGAAGAGTATTTAAATCAATCGGAAATTGATTTTTTTTTATTCAAAAGAGGATAATTTGACATCATGGATTGAGTCTCATGAATATAACTCTGTTGATGATTTTACTAAAACACCAATCACTAAAACATTAAGATAAATCACAAACTTTGAGTTCATAAATATTATTAAAACCGATCTTTTCAATTTTTCAGTTGAATATTCTATTCCAAAGGAACAAATTCTATTGAGAACTTATAAAAATAAAAATGAGTTCAATTCAAAGTTCCAACATATGTATGAAAGTGTTAGCCAGCCTGAACTTAAACATATGTCCTTTCCATCCCCCCACAATTTTTTATTCATTGGGAATATCCAAAACCTTTGTGTTTTCATTGTTTATTATCTTTATTCAAATAAAATAGGAATGATCCTTGATGTCTTATACAATACTAGAGAAGCAACTATATCCACCATTTCTGATATTCCTTGGATTTACCCACTCATTTTAGAATATAGGTTTGTGAATGAAACAAATTATAAACATAGAATCAATATCAACCTATTAAAATTGGTGAAAAATTTGGTCCTTAAAATGTTTAAAGTTGTTATTGGATAAGTTGGGGGGGTTCAAGTCGAGCTAACGAAGTTAAAAAAAGTGCTACATGGGAGGCAAACCATGGTTTTCATGGTTCTAATCATTGTGAATCATCTTTATTTTTCAAACTGGATTAATAAATCAATTTGATATTTTAAAAAATACTTAATCAATCAACTATAAATATTATAGTACCTTAGAACATTGAACTATTCTTCTATTATGAGTATGGATGGGTATGAAAGGGGAGCTCCATATTCATCCATGTCACGTGGTGTGATCCCTGAGCAATACCTTACCCAAATTTTTTAAAAGAAGACAATGTATCATCAGTTTATTTTATTTTATTTTTATGTGTTTTTAGGTTAAAATAAAAATAAAAAAAAATAATAATTAAAAAATATTAAAAGGACACGTCATAGGTCGTGGGGAAAACCCCATCGCAACTGGAGAAGCCACGGGGACTCGAACCCAGGACCTAAGGGAGACAGGGGCATGCGCTTTCCACTAACCTATAACTTATAGTGATTCCTTATTCTATAATTTTTGTATATATACTTATATTTTACTTTTTTATATAACTATATATATATATATATATATATTGTTTTGTTTTGTTTGTTTGTTTGTTTTTCCTTATTCTACTATGAAACTCTGCAAGTGACGTGGATATTAAATGATTAGATTTGAGTAGCACGAACGTCAACTTCAACCACCAGGTAAATTCACTCCATGATTATTATTTTCAATATCCTCTTTGAACTCCTCTCCTATACCCCCTTATATGTTTTATTTTATTTAAACACTAAGGATAGTGTTATTTTAAGTGGGGGGGGGGGAGGGTGAAAAGAAAAAAAGATCCTTGTGAAATAAAAAATGTGTGTGAATGGAAGGAAAAATTCCTTTAACTTTGAACATGATAATACACATTGAAAACTTTGAAACTGAATATCAAATAATTTAGCATTCCCTAATTCTGATTTTAATCCATGTATAATTTCATGAGCATAGATTTTGGAAAGTGTGGCTATCTAATGTGATATTTCATCGTTTATATTTTGATCCAAATAAAAAAATCACAATGCACATCCTTTGGACAATGGGGTATTAGTTTGAGTTCATGGGGTCCCCCAAATAATAGCATAGGTTTAGTGATCATTTTAGTTTTAATATGAGTATTCAAAAAAAATCAAAAAAAAATCAAAAAATAAAATAATAAATTTGCATGTAGAGTAATGAAATGACCTAATGCATGGATTTCGACACTTGGGGATCGTGAATCCATAGTTTTCTGGACTGGAGTTAGTAATATTATCTCTATTTGTGGTAATTTGATTTTGTTTTTGACTGAGTTAACTAGATATGATGTCCGAGTATATGGGTTTCACTTAGTGCCCTAAGGTCTTTGAGCCTGAGAGTCATCGACAAAGTCTCGCTACATGGGTTGATTATATTGAGTGAAATTTCAATTAACATGGAAAAATTGAAAAAAACAAATATATATATATATATATATATATAATTTAATATTCATCTTAATATTAAAATGTGATTCCACCTAGCGCTTCCACCATTTCCCCCTTGAATAAAGATGAACCCCCATGTATATTGTGATACACAATACATCATCATGCTTAATTGATATTGGATGAATTATGGAGATGAATTTAAACAAATTAATGGTCTTGTGATTGGGATATTATTATGAAACTATCTTTTATTAAAATATTTTTATGGGTTTCATAATTTTTTGATATAAGAGTTTTTGGTGATCATTTTATATTAAAATGTTTTTGGAAAAGAGAATTTGAATTTCATATATTTTGCTCGAGACTAGAAAAACTCAAGTTGGGGAGTGTGATTAGCCACTTAATGAGTCTAATATTCATTTTTAATATATATAATATTCATGTACTTCATTGTTCATAAACACTATTTTAGTGCATTTTACACTTTGAACATAATTTCACATTATGATTGTAAGTCCTTATTAAAATGCACTGTTACATGGTACATTATTGAACACCATATAAAATAACAAATGATATATTTTATTTTAGTATTTAATTTTCATGTTTTTCATTACATTGGGAATAATTCATACTTTTGGAGTACTTGAAGATTCACATTGGAATACCACCAAAGTGGGCCTTGAACTAACAATATTCTGGGTGAAGTGAACCGAACAACAACCCAATAAAAATACTATAAAGGCCAATATCTAATCCCAATAAATATGAAAATTTAACTTAATATAGATTACATAAAGGGTAAAATTTCATCAAACAATTAAAATAGATAATTCAGATGTTTTAATGGAGTTATATGTGTCCCAAGTTGAAGATTAAATTCTGGGCCAGATTCTGCGTCCCAAAAAAACATTCCACCATTTTGATCATATCTCGCAAAAAAAAATTATTTTTAGGATTAAATTTTACAGGAGGTTATGAGACATCCTAGTATACATTTTATTCTTCTATTAATCACTCTAATTCTTCCATCTATAAGGTAATTTAGACGCCTCTGTTTGGTGGATGCAAGCTGGCTTCCACTTCGGATCAAGGGTGAAGAAGTCCACTCTCCCTTACTTTCCACCACACTAGGACTACCATACTCAAGTGGGATAATTTTTAATATTGGTGGATCGACCCAAGGATTCATAAATTCATATTTAAGGCAGTGGTGGTGGAGTAGTTGATCATATTTGGCACTTTGTTTAATTGTAATGTTATGCTGCGATTTTGTTTCCTTGAGTTTGTATTTCTCATGTAAGTTGTTCAATTTACCTTAGTTTATTAATAAAAGTTATTCTTCTCTTATTTTATTCTTCTTAATATCACGTTGATAATATTGGATCAAGGTGTGAATTTATTCACAGCAAACCTTGTGAAATTATCACACAGCGGTGGAGTGATGGTTATTTCATTGTTTTTTTACTTCTTTAATTCCTCCCTCATGAGTCTACTTCCCGCTTCCATTGAAACCATAGATTAAATGGATGGATAACCCACTTATGGGTTGGACCAAGGGAGTATAAAGGGGAATTATTGGATGTTATTTCTCACTTTATCAATGTCTAATCACTTCTTTTAATGGATAATTTTTTTTGATGATCTTTAAACTCCTTCGTCCTTGTTGAATTTATGGCCACACACTTCAAGTGATAATAAAAACCTTTACCTTGGAGTTCTCAAAACTTTGATCCTCCAAGTGTATAGGTGATTAGTATTAGGGTGTGTAGGTATTAAACTAGTAAGTGATGATGTTGTTTGATCTTTTTAAATGAACCCATCTCAAATATAAGAAATTGAAATAGTTGAAAAAGGAATGCATCCAATCCACCCCAAGTGATAACCTAAGATCAACTCATTATTTTAAATTAAATTCATTGAAGTATCTTAGAGTTAACTTAAACCCATCTAAAATCAACCCAATTTTTCTACTTCATAGCCAAAAAAATTCATAAAATGTACGTGTCTATAGGTTACTTCTTAGGTCTCTGAGGATTCGACAACCCAAGCTAAACTAAAAGCGACCGCTTAATCCTAAAATATTGGGGGTAAATTTGGGTGAGAAAAAAGTTTGTTTTAGGTGTTCTTATTTTTAGGATGGATCCTATGTGATGGAGGTTCGGTTTTCTTTTGGACCAATCAACTAGAGGCGTTTAATCTTTTGGGTGGCACTTAGTGGGGATTCCACCTTTGGTTCCCCGAGTTCTTCTTGTTAGATTTTGTTTCGTGGTGATTTTTTGGTAGTTTCTTCATTCACAATTCCTTAGAAATCTCCTTGGGGTGTAGAGGAATGGTGGTTATGATTTCAAGATAAGCCTTGGGTTGGATTTCCATGGGCGGAAAGTGTTATGGTGGGGAGAATTGTCACACCCTGAGTTTTTAAATTCATTCCTGGTTCCAGTTCGGTTTGGTTTTTGGTTCTTTTATCGGGAATGAGGTGCTACAGGTGTGAGTTTTTGTAAGGTTATTTCATTCTATCCTTTTACTAGCTCTCCTCCTTGGGTTCTTCTTTGAGTTTTGGGTGAAATTGGGGGTTTTGGGTGGATAGTACCATGAGCACGGTTACCGCACAGTTACTGTACAGTCAGTCAAACCATGCGGTGGATTATAGGTAACCATGTGGTACCTCAAACCTTTGGAAGAAGTCATTGCACAACTTCCACATGACATAACATACCATGCAGACTGACCATGCAGCCTGCCCAGTTTTGAAAAAAATGGAAAATCCCCATTTTACCCCCTCGTGTTTTAACCAAAAAATGGATCTTTCTCCCCTATTGGGGTTCGTTCGACCTAGGCGCACCCTCACCTCTCCTTGTATCTCTTTCCCTTGGGTGTTTTTGTCTTGATTTCTATAATAAATCCTCATTTAAGTCCTCTTATCCTTGCTTTCTCTCTTTTCCTTAGGGTTCCTTCTCCCCCTTGGCTAGGGTTCCGAGTTTAGGGTTAGATCCTTAAATTTTTGGTTTGATCTTGTTGTTTTAGGATGGTTTAAGTCTTCCTTGGGTGTGACGATGGTGAGAATGAAGTTTCACTCTAGATTTCTAGATTTTCTCCATATTTTAGGTAGAAACCCCATTGCATATGCCCTTAAACTAGGTTTACTTTGATTTCTTGAGGTTCACACCTCCTTTAGTTTCTAAATAGGCATTAGTTGTTGTTAAATAAATTTTATCATGTGAAATTAGGTTGTTTCCATTTGTTTTATAATTTTTTGGAATTGTTGGAATGGATTTTGCATTCCATACATTTTGGAAATGGCCTGGTTGGTTCTTTAGAGTGACTAGTGATTTACAATGGCATGGTTTGGTTTTCATAAACATGTTTTCATCATTAAAAATGATGATTTGAGACCTTTAAATGGATATTTCACCTTGAGTGCCTAATGGTATGTCTCCTTGGACTTGTAAATTTTGTTTTGGATTTTAAATGGTGTTTTAGATTATGAAAAGGGGCTGTGTGTATGGTATCTGTGAAATGTATTATTTTTATGAAAATGACGAAAGGACCATTCGACACCTCAAATTGGTTTCTATGGAAAACCCATCTAGGAGAGAGCCTGGCCTAGTTGGATGATGAGGGGTGGGGTTTTCCTCGACATGGGACTCCACCCATGTAATATTTGGTTTAATGCATGGGCTGCTCCTTGAGAAGTATGGAGTGGTGCCGCTTGTGGTGATGTGTGGTAGTATATATATATATATATGTTAGTCGTTGTTTTCTTGATTGGAACACCCCCTTTAGAACATAGCATGGGAACCTAGCATAGAAAAGAGGTTTACTAAGAATGTTTTGTGCACTAGTCTAGGTTATTATACTAGATAGTGGCCCATAACAAGTGGATACTTAGGTTTTTTTCTATGGGATCAGGCCCCTCAACTAGGCCAGATGGGGCGACAGTCAGGCTTTAGGGCATTATGACGTCATCAGATAGGGCATGCCTTAGGGATGAGCCACATGTATTATATGTTATGGTCTTCCTTTGAGTTCTTAGGTATTCCTGTGATGAACCAAAACTTGACTTGTTAGCCATTTCCCTCATTGTGATAATTCCTCCCTTATTATTGGTTTTGAAATCTTCTTAGTAAATAATTTATGGATGTTTTTGGTAAAAGGTTTCAAGAAAGTTGTTTTTGAAATAATTTTTGCAAAAATGTATGCTTCTTATTTGGTTATATGGAAACCCAATACACATTTGGTATAAAATGTTTACTATTTTTTTCAAGAGACATATCTATTCATAGAGTCATCATCTATAACTTGTCCCCACCCATCGTATTAACATCCTATGAATTCCATATATTTTGAATGATTAATAAAACTCAATCTCAAAAATTAATTGTAAGTCTACAATTATCATAATTTAATTGATAATATGGAACATACATTCTCAATCATGAAAAAATAGATATGGAATAAAAATGGTATCATTTGATCATATCACCAGTAACATCAATGGGTGTTGACATAGTGGAATATATTACTGAACAATATCTATAATATTCCAAGGGGAATATAATATTTTCATTTAAAAAAAACATATTATAAAAAAATTACCCAAATCATAAATGAATCAATTTCATTGAATAAAACATTTGAAACATGTGATGGAGGATTTAAGGAAATAAGTGGTTATGAGGGTGGGGAATTCCATTTGTGATATGAAATGTACTACATATTATAAATAAAACTTTTATAGTAAATAATAGTGTGTAATATTCTATAGTATTATACACATAATTTACAAGAAGAAACTAACAAATCTATATTTCACTAATAGTCATAATTTCAATAGTCAGCAAAAAAACATATGGAAACTCCAAACATTACAATGGTACAAAAAAATAGAAAATAAAAAACAAATATAATTTGAATATTTGGATCCTTAAAATCCCCTAAAATCATATCCTCTATTAAAAACACAATGTAAAGGAAATATATTATTAATAAACCAATGAAATCTTTAAAAAGGAAAAAATTGGACCTAGGGAGGAATTATACAAAATAATGTATTAAAGACTGTATTTGTATTTATATGAGGTAATATAAAAATTGGAAGGAAAATTTAAGTTCATAAACATTATTAAAACTAATATTTTCAATTTTTTGGTTGAATCTTCTATTAGAAAGGAACGAATTATATTGAGAAATTCTGAAAATAAAACTGAGTTCAATTTAAAGTTCCAACATATGTATGAAAGTGTTAAACTGCCTGAACTTAAACATATGTCCTTTCCATCCCCCCAAATTTTTTTATTCATTGGGAATATCAAAAAACTTTATGTTTTAATTGTTTATTATCTTTATACAAATAAAATGGGAATGATCCTTGATGTCTTATACAAGACTAGAGAAGCAACTAGATCCACCATTTCTGATATTCCTTGGATTTACCCACTCATTTTAGAATATAGGTTTGTGAATGAAACAAATTCTAAACATAGAATCAATCTCAACCTAGTAAAATTGGTGAAACACGTGGTCCTTAAAATGTTTAAAGTTGGTATTGGATAAGTTGGGGGGGGGGGTTCAAGTCGAGGCAACGAAGTTAAAAAAAAGTGCTACGTGGGAGGAAACACGTGGTTTTCATGGTTCCAATCATTGTGAATCATCCTTATTTTTCAAACTGGATTAATAAATCAATTTGATATTTTAAAAAATACTTAATCAATAAACTCTAAATACTATAGTACCTTAGACCTTTGACCTGTTCTTCTATTATGAGTATGGATGAGTATGAAAGTGGAGCGCCATATTCAACTATGTCACGTGGTGTGATCCTAGAGCAATACCTTACCCAAAAATTTTAAAAGAAGACAATGTATCATCAGTTTATTTTATTTTATTTTTATGTGTTCGTAGGTTAAAAGAAAAATAAAAAAAATAATAAAAAAAATATATTAAAAGAACACATCATAGGTCATGGGGAAAACCCCATCACAACTGGAGAAGCCACGGGGACTCGAACCCAGGACCGAAGGGAGACACAGGCATGCGCTTTCCACTGACCTATGACTTATAGTGCTTCCTTATTCTATAATTTTTGTATATATACTTATATTTTACTTTTTTATGTAAATATAAATAAATATATATATATATATATATATATTGTTTTGTTTATTTTTTTATTTGTTTTTCCTTGTTCTACTGTGAAACTCTGCAAGTGACATGGATATTAAATGATTAAATTTGAGTAGCACGAATGTCGACTTCATCCACCAGGTGAATTCACTCCATGATTCTTATTTTCAATATCCTCTTTTAACTCCTCTCCTCTACCCACTTCTAAGTTTTATTTTATTTAAACACTGAGGATAGTGTTATTCTAAGTGGGGGGGGGGTGAAAAGAAAAAAATATCCTTGTGAAATAAAAAATGTGTGTGAATGGAAGGAAAAATTCCTTTAACTTTGAACATGATAATACACATTGAAAACTTTGAAACTGAATATCAAAGAATTTAGAATTCTCTGATTCTAATTTTAATCCATGTATAATTTCACGGGCATAGATTTTGGAAAGTGTGGCTATCTAATGTGATATTTCATCGATTATATTTTCATCCAAATAAAAAAATCACAACGCACATCCTTTGGATAGTGGGGTATTAGTTTGAGTTCATGGGGTCCTCCAAATAATAGCATAGGTTTGGTGATCATTTTAGTTTTAATATGATTATTAAAAAAATAAATAAATAAAAAACAATAAATTTGCACGTATAGTAATGAAATGACCTAATGTGTGGCTTTCGGCACTTGGGGATCGTGACTCCATAGTTTTCTGGACTAGAGTTAGTAATTTTATCTCTATTTTTGATAATTTGACTTTGTTTTTGACTGAGTTAACTTGATATGATGCATGAGTATATGGGCTTCACTTAGTGCCCTAAGGTCTTTGAGCCCAAGAGTCATTGGAAAAGTCTCACTACATGGGTTGATTCAATTGAGTGAAATTTCAATTAACATGGAAAAATTGAATATATATATATATATAATTGAATATTCATCTTAATATTGAAATGTGATTCCACCTAGCGCTTCCGTCATTTCCCCCTTGAATAAAGATGAACCCCCATGTATATTGTGATACACAACAAATCATCAGGCTTAATTGATATTGGATGAATTATGGAGATGAAATTGAACAAAGTAATGGGCTTGTGATTGGGATATTATTATGAAACTATCTTTTGTTAAAATATTTTTATGGGTTTCATAATTGTTTGATATAAGAGTTTTTGGTGATCATTTTATATTAAAATAAATGGTTATGTGGAAACCTAATACACATTTGGTATAAAATGTTTACTATTTTTTTCAAGAGACATATCTATTCATAGAGTCATCATCTATAACTTGTCCCCCCCATCATATTAACATCCTATGAATTCCATATATTTTGAATGATTAATAAAAATCAATCTCAAAAATTAATTGTAAGTCTATAATTATCATAATTTAATCAATAATATGGAACATACATACTCAATCATGAAAAAATAGATATGGAATAAAAACAGTATCATTTGATCATATCACCAGTAACATCAATGGGTGTTGACATAGTGTAATATATTACTGAAAAATATCTATAATATTCCAAGGGGAATATAATATTTTCATTTTAAAAAAACGTATTATAAAAAAATTACCCAAATCATAAATGAATCAATTTCATTGAATAAAACATTTGAAACATGTGATGGAGGATACGATCAAATGATACCTTCTTCACTCTACTGATGGAGGATTTGTGGTAGAGGATATGAGAAATAATTCCCATTGTCACTCTGCTGATGCCCTAGGTGCTTTTCACCAGCCCAGGAGGATCGGGAATGCCTCTCGGGCTATGCCACGGGCCGGCTCAGGTGACCGGTTCAGGGTTAACCCGGGATGGGTTGTGATAGAAAATAAGGGACCTTACAATCACATTTAGTAAAAGTCCTTGATAAAACAATATAAAACTTAGTATTCACCCACTAATATGTCAGCTATAGGTTATAACATACTATATAATAGTCATATTGAGAACACATAGAGGTCTAACCTATAGAATATATGTTTTCTAGGATTGAGAAGTGTTCTAAAGGGGAAGCATTTTAAGAAACCAAATGTGAATTATATATATATATTAATTCCATTAACTCTGACTCATGGTTATTAGATACTGAGTTTGTTTCACAAATATTCACTTACAAACCCAAACATAGAGATATAGAGGAAATATCACAAGTTAAAGTGGATATTCCTATCATCAATGGAGCCATATTTTCTTCATTATAAGTTAACACTTATCGTATAACATTAAATTGTGGATTAATCTTAGAATTAGAAAACAATTATTATGTTCCATCTATAAGAATTAATTTTATTTTAAAATTATTTTTTAACAAGAGGGGATTTTCATTCATTTTTAATAAAAAAAGTTGTAATATATATTTGAATGAAATGTTTTATGGAAAAAATAATATAGTAAATGTTTTATACATTCAAGATATGGATAATCGTATTTAGAACATTATGAAATAGAAGTTAATGGTTGAATCTAATCCCATATACCTTTGGAATTTTCTCCAAGAAAATATAAATGAGAAACACATCCAAAAAATCAATAAATATAGATTATTGGAATAATTTGATAATTGTAAATATTTTTATTATAAAAATTGACCAAAGAACCTTTTAGTAAAAAATTTTAAAGTGATAGTGGACTGTTGTATCTTATATATATGGTGATATATGTGGAATAATGAGCACACACATATGTGTTGGTTTTGGGTACTTTGTTAACTTCAAAAATGACATTAGATGGTGCAATTATGTGTTTCTCATGAAGAAAATATGAATATTTTCAAACATTCCAAGAGTTTTAGAATTAAATATAGAATCAAATACAAAAGAGTATTATAATCCTTCAATTTTATCTATTGGTGAATGCATGAGTGAACAATTCATTTATCATTCAAGGAATTGTTGAATTATTTTACAAATCACCACTCATAGAACTCCACAATGGAATGTACTATTTGAAAGGAGAAATCATATCGTCTTATCCATGGTTTTATCAATGATGTGTCAATGAGACATTTCTAATACAATTTGGGGCTATTCTATGGTGACTGATTCTTTAATACTAAAACATTGTCCATCTAAAGAGATCATAAATACACCAGAATAGATATGGACTTGAGATCTTCTCATTATATATTTTATGTGGAATTGGGACCATAAACCATACATATGATGTTTAGATTCTGATAAACATGACCCTAACTCTGGAAAATGATCATTTTTTGGTTATAACAAGGAAACTAAGGTATATTATTCATATTACCCTACCAAGTAAAAAGTGTTTTTGGATCAATTTTATACATTCCTTGAGATTAATTTTATTAATCTAGGAGTTAGTGGTAGATTTTTAAACTCGTAGAAGTTAAAGAACAATATGTACAAAATGTTCATAGTATGCAAGCTTATAAGATTCCACAAATAGTTTTAGAAAAATATCTGACTCACGTTATATAAGAACCTAGAAGGAAAGTTAGGATTATTCAAGAAACAAAGATATATGGATTTATTATAGAAAATTTTTATGAATTAAAGTTCCGAATATATTAACCAAGGTCCAAATATGAGGCTATATGGATTTAAAAGTTTGATAAATAGTTAACTTTAATGGAATATAAAATATGTTCCATGTATACTAATGCTGTTTCAATATTAGTGGATGAAACCGAAGGGATAAGAACTCTAGGATGTAACTAGGTTTTCTTTAGGAAACTGATATAGATATGAGAATTTCTACTTATAAATATTTCTTATTTTCATAAGGTTAAAAACAAATTCATGGTATTGACTATGAATAATACCTTTCACCTATTTTGATGTTAAAGCACCCTTAGATATTACTTCCCATAGTGGATTATTTTTATTATGAGATATATCACTTGGTGGTCAAAAAAAATTATTTAGTGGAACATTTTTTGAGAACATGTATATGATACATATTGATGCTTTTAATTATGAAAATGAGACTATTGTGTTATGAATGATGGATTGGATCATTTATATACTAAAGAAATCATCTTAGAGTTGGAATATCTGGTTTGATGATGCATTAAAAGTGTTTGGTTTCATCATGAATGTGAAATATTCACATATATATATTAGTATATTATTGTGAGTATTAATGTTTTTTTGATGTTTTATATAGATGAAATACTACGTATAAAAAATTACATCCAAACTCTTCACTCCATGATGTTTTGACTCGGTAAGTGCTTCTCAATGAAAAACATGGGTGAAACTACATATATACTAGGTATGAAGATATATAAAGATAGATCAAATATTCTAATTGGGATTTGTCAGGGCACATACATTTTTAATGTGATAAACTAGTTTAGCATGGAGAACTCTAAAAATAAGTATTTACCGATATTACATTGTAACAACCCTAAATTTCACTACGTTTGTTATATAAATACATATTATTTTAAAATATTTTTCTACAAAAAACCCATAACTAAAATGATTCATGAAATATTATATATTAAATTTATAATAATAATAATAAAACATATAATATATAAAATGATAGTAATAAATTTCAAATGCATACCAAATTGGATTAAGAACACTTAATGTTTTAGAAGGGAATTTTTCATTACAAATAGTTTCCTTTATATATTATATTCATATTTAAAATATAAATATATAAATTTTATATTTTTCATTTGAAAAAAATTACTTAATTTTTATATTCATCATGTCAATATTATTTTAATAATATTCTTTTTTCATTTTTCAGAAATAGTTTTTTATGTGAATAGTGAAAAATACATTTTATAACAAAAAATGTAACTTTTATGAATTTATCATTATATAATCAAGACCAATAAGATTATAAAACCATTAAATTGAAAATCTATATATTTTAGGTGTAGTTTTATACATTCTTAAACCCCATTCTGAATTTATAAAACCATTGTTTAACATTTTCTAAACATAAGTAATATTTTTCTATAAAAATTATTTTTGTAAGCTTATAATAAAGAAAATTTATTACTTATAGAAATTAAATTTACCATAATGGATTTAAAATTATAGATCAAAATGATCATATTATTTTATAAGTTCAATTTCAATTTTTGAACATAAAATTATTATCACTACAGTTAAAGTTAATGACCATGATAATAGAAAAATTGTTATTTTCAATGATTTTTTTATTAAGGTTGTGTAATTTAATCTAATAAATTAATTTTTTTATTGTAAATAATGTCACTAATATTATTTTTAAACACTTATATAATAATATTAACAAAATTTTAATTTTTATTCAATGAAATATAATATTAATAAAATATAATGGTAAAAACATCATTTTTTACAAAAAAATAGTTATTCTATATATAACATTTTTTAATTTAAATGTTAATATTTCATTATTTAGAAATTTAATTAGATTAAATAGAGATTTAATTTAGATTTATCCCATAATAATTTTGTAAGAGGTGTTGTTTTATATGATCGGTAAAATATAAGTCACTTGGGTAACCAGTAGTAACCACGATAAAGAAAGGAAAAAGTAAAATATAAGAGTAAATGACTTAAAACATGTTTAAAACATGTGTGGAAATACTTGGTTAAGGATTTATCAAACCAATATCACCCCATAATCCAATATTTCTCAATTTTGGAACCATTTACCCATGAATATTTTCATTCCATTATTGAAAAATAAGGGTTTTCACATAAGTACACTTTTCTTCACTTATAAAGTGGATACATCTGTCTTTTCATTATATATCCATTTCTTTAAATTTATTCTTGGAACTCTATCATTTTTCTCCTCCTAGAAACATATATAATATTTATAGGATCTGATATCAATTATTTATCCTATGAACTTTATTTCCATGGATAATTCCAAGATAATGCTTGTAAAATCCTAATATTTTATAAAATTTCATTTCAAATAAATTTAATTTCTTCGATTACTTATATTATATGAAAAACTGAGTTTTAATGAAACATGACATACTATTAAAATATTATTATTTAATATTATATTTATCACCTTGTCATTGGAATGCAAGGTATTAATAGGATTAACTAAATTATTAAAATATATGGTTTATACATGTATATAAAGTGAATTCATTCTTGATGAATTAATTAGAAATTAAAATAAGAACCATTTGAAAATAAATAAAATATTTTTTTGGAAAACTTTTTTTATGTTCACAAACATGATTACAATCAATAAATTAAACAAATAACTTATTTTAAATGATATTAATGAAATGTATATATTATATATTCAATATAATATTTAACAATAATCTTATGTGTCTTCTATAAATGAGATCAAATAAAGAAAATTTTAAGCTTAAAAACATTATTTGATTTTAAATGTAGTTTTGTCGCATTTCTCTAACTTATTTTAAAATTAAAATTTTCCAATTTTAGAAATATTTTTTAATAAATTAACTTAATTTCTTAAATAATAATGTCAAATTTCTCTTGGATATATGTTTTTATAATTTTATAAAAAGAGGTATTTTTTAGTGAATAGTGAAAAATACTGATTTTTATGAAAAACTTCCTTTTCATTCAAGGCATTTACAATCTAAAATTTATTTAAATATGTGTTTAAAAGTAAAATTAGTTCAATTATATATATATTAATACAATTATTTTCATTATAAAAAATTTTATATTGAATTTTGATATAAAATCTTTTTAAACTTTAGAAAGTTTTCTCTTTGGAAAACCACCTTTTCATCACGTTTGAGGGATTGATTTTAAATTAAAATTTTCCATTTTTATGAATATAATTTATAAAAATGGATTAAATATTTTGAATAATAATAATTTATATTATCTAATATGGTCAAAATAATTTTTGACCTTAATTAATAGTAAAAAAAGTAGAAATTAATTATCACAGTTAAGGTTAAAATGTTGAAAGTTGGTATTGGATAAGTTGGGGGGTTCAAGTCGAGCTAACGAAGTTAAAAAAAGTGATACATGGGAGGCAACCTGTGGTTTTCATGGTTCCAATCATTGTGAATCAACTTTATTTTTCAAACTAGATTAATAAATCAATTTGATATTTAAAAAAATACTTAATCAATCAACTCTAAATATTATAGTACCTTAGACCGTTGACCTGTTCTTCTATTATGAGCATGGATGGGTATGAAAGGGGAGAGCCATATTCATCCATGTCACGTGGTGTGATCCCTGAGCAATACCTTACCCAAAAATTTTAAAAGAAGACAATGTATCATCAGTTTATTTTATTTTATTTTTATGTGTTTGTAGGTTAAAAGAAAAATAAAAAAAATATTAATTAAAAAAATATTAAAAGGACACGTCATAGGTCCTGGGGAAAACCCCATCACAACTGGAGAAGCCATGAGGACTCGAACCCAGGACCGAAGGGAGACAGGGGCATGCGCTTTCCACTGACCTAGGACTTATAATGCTTCCTTATTATATAATTTTTGTATATATACTTATATTTTACTTTTTTATATAAATAAATAAATAAATAAATAAATAAATATATTGTTTTGTTTTGTTTTATTTGTTTGTTTTTCCCTGTTCTACTATGAAACTCTAAAAGTGACATGGATATTAAATTATTAAATTTGAGCAGCACAAATGTCAACTTCAACCACCAGGTGAATTCATTCCATGATTCTTATTTTCAATATCCTCTTTGAACTCCTCTCCTCTACCCCCTTATAAGTTTTATTTTACTTAAACACTGAGGATAGTGTTATTCTAATATGAGGGGGGGTGAAAAGAAAAAAAGATCCTTGTGAAATAAAAAATGTGTGTGAATGGAAAGAAAAATTCCTTTAACTTTGAACATGATAATACACATTGAAAACTTTGAAACCAAAAATCAAATAATTTAGCATTCCCTGATTCTGATTTTAATCCATGTATAATTTCATGAGCATATATTTTGGAAAGTGTGTCTATATAATATGATATTTCATCGTTTATATTTTCATCCAAATAAAAAAATCACAACACATGTCCTTTGGATAGTGGGGTATTAGTTTGAGTTCATGAGGTACCCCAAATAATAGCATTGGTTTGGTGATCATTTTAGTTTTAATATGAGTATTAAAAAAAATCAAAAAAAAAAAATCAAAAAAGAAAACAATAAATTTGCACGTAGAGAAATGAAATGACCTAATGCGTGGCTTTCGACACTTTGGGATCATGACTCCATAGTTTTCTGGACTGGAGTTAGTAATTTTATCTCTATTTGTGGTAATTTGAATTTGTTTTCGACTGAGTTAACTTGATATGATGCTCGAGTATGTGGGCTTCACTTAGTTCCCTAAGGTTTTTGAGCCTGGGAGTCATCAGCAAAGTCTCACTACATGGGTTGATTCTATTTAGTGAAATTTCAATTAACATGGAAAAATTGAATATATATATATATATATATATATATAATTGAATATTCATCTTAATATTTAAATGTGATTCCACCTAGCGCTTCCATCATTTCCCCCTTGAATAAAGATGAACCCCCCATGTATATTGTGATACACAACACATCATCATGCTTAAATTGATATTGGATGAATTATGGAGATTAATTTGAACAAAGTAATGGTCTTGCGATTGGTATATTCTTATGAAACTATATTTTATTAAAATATTTTTATGGGTTTCATAATAGTTTGATATAAGGGGTTTTGATGATCATTTTATATTAAAATGTTTTTGGAAAAGGGAATTTGAATTTCATATATTTTGCTCGAGATTAGAAAAACTCAAGTTGGGGGGTGTGATTATCCACTTAATGAGTCTAATATTCATTTTTAATATATATAATATTCATGTACTTCATTATTCATAAACACTATTTTAGTGAATTTTACACTTTGAACATCATTTCAAATTATGATTGTAAGTCCTTATTAAAATGCACTATTACATGGTACATTCTTGAACACCATATAAAATAACCAATGACATATTTTATTTTAATATTTAATTTTCAGGTTTTTCATTACATTGGGAACAATTCATACTTTTGGAGTACTTGAAGATTCACATTGGAATAGCACCAAAGTGGGCCTTGAACTAACAATATTCTGGGTAAAGTGAACTGAACAATAGACTAATAAAACTAATATATAGGCCAATATCTAAGCCCAATAAATCTGAAAATTTAACTTAATATTTAGTACATAAAGGGGAAAATTTCATCAAACAATTAAAAGAGATAATTCAGATGTTTTATTGGAGTTATAGGTGTCCCAAGTTGAAGATGAAATTCTGGGCCAGATTCTGCGTCCCAGAAAAACATTCCACTATTTCGATCATATCTCACAAACCAAAATTATTTTTAGGATGAAAATTTATAGGAGGTTATGATACATCCTGGTATACATTTTATTATTCTATGAATCACTCTAATTCTTCCATCTAGAAGGTAATTTCGATGCCTATATTCGGTGGATGTAAGATGGCTTCCACTTCGGATCAAGGGTGAAAAAGTCCACTCTCCCTTACTTTCCACCACACTAGGACTACCATACCCAAGTGGGATGATTTTTACTATTTTTGGATCTACCCAAGGCTTTATAAATTCATATTTAAGGCTTTGGTGGAGGATTATTTGATCATATTTGGTGCTTTGTTTAATTGTAATGTTATGCTGCGATTTTGTTGCCTTGAGTTTGTCTTTCTCATGTAAGTTGTTCGATTTACCTCAGTTTCTTAATAAAATTTATTCTTCTCTTATTTTTTTCTTATTAATATCAATTTGATAACATTGGATCAAGTTGTGAATTTATTCACAGAAAACCTTGTGAAATTATCACACAGTGGTGGAGTGATTGTTATTTCATTGTTTTTTACTTCTTCAATTCCTCCCTCGTGAGTCTACTTCCCGCTTCCATTGAAACCATAGATTTAATGGAGGGATAACCCACTTATGGGTTGATCCAAGGGAGTAGAAATGGGAAGTATTGTATTTTATTTCTCACTCCATCAATGTCTAATCACTTCTTTTAATGGAGAATTTTGTTTGACGATCTTTAAACTCCTTCGTCCTTGTTGAATTTAAGGCCACACACTTCAAGTGATAATACAAACCTTTACCTTGGAGTGATCAAAACTTTTATCCTTCAATTGTATAGTTGATTAGTATTAGTGTGTGTAGGTATTAAACCAGTAAGTGATGATGTTGTTTGATCTTCTTAAATGAACCTATCTCAAATATAATAAATTGAAATAGTTGAAAAAGGAATGAATCCAATCCACCCCAAGTGATAAACTAGGATAAAATCATTCTTTTAAATTGAATTCACTGAAGTATCTTAGATTTAACTTAAAACCATCTAAAATCAACCCAATTTCCACTTCATAGACAAAAACAATCCATAGAATGTACGTGTCTATAGGTTACTTCTTAGGTCTCTGAGGATTCGACAACCCAAGCTAAACTAAAAGTGACATCTTAACCCTAAAATCTTGGGTAAATTTGGGTGAGAACAAAATTTGTTTTATGTGTTCTTAATTTTAGGAAGGATCCTATATCATGGAGGTTCAGTTTTCTTTTGGATCAATCAACTGGAGGCGTTTGATCTTTTGGGTGGCACTTAGTGGGGATTCCACCTTTGGTTCCCCGTGTTCTTCTTGTTAGATTTTGTTTCATGGTGATTTTTTTGTAGTTTCTTCATTCATAATTCCTTGTAAATATCCTTTGGGTGTAGAGGAATGGTGGTTCTGCTTTCATGATAAGCCTTGGGTTGGATTTCCAGGGGTGGAAAGTGTTATGGTTGGGAGAATTGTCACACCCCGGGATTTTAAATTCATTCCTGGTTCCGATTCGGTTCGGTTTTTGGTTCTTTTATCAGGAATCAGGTGCGAAGGGTGTGAGTTTTTTTGAAGGTTATTTCCTTATATCCTTTTACTATATCTCCTCATTTGGTTCTTCTTTGAGTTTTGGGTGAAATTGGGGGTTTTGGGTGGATAGTACCATGAGCACGGTTACCGCACAGTCAGTCAAACCATGCGGTGGATTGTAGGTAACCATGTGGTACCTCGACCCTTTGGAAGATGTGGTTGCACAACTTCCACATGACCTGACATACCATACATACTGACCATGTAGCCTGCCCAGTTTTGAAAAAAATGGAAAATCCCCATTTTACCCCCTTGTGTTTTATCCAAAAAATAGATCTTTCTCCCCTATTGGGGTTCGTCCGACCTAGGCGCACCCTCCCCTCTCCTTGTATCTTCTTCCCTTGGGTTTTTTGGCTTGATTTTTCTAATAAATCCTCATGTAATTCCTCTTCTCCTTGGTTTCTCTCTTTTCCTTAGGGTTCCTTCTCCCCCTTGGCTAGGGTTCCGAGTTTAGGGTTAGATCCTTAAATTTTTGGTTTGATCTTGTTGTTTTAGGATGGTTTAAGTCTTCCTTGGGTGCGACGGTGGTGAGAATGAAGTTTCACTCTCTATATCTAGAATTTTTTCCATATTTGAGGTAGAAAACCCATTGCATATGCCCTTAAACTAGGTTTACTTTGATTTTTTGATGTTCAAACCTCCTTTAGTTTCTAAATAGGCATTAATTGTTGTTAAAAAAACTTTATCATGTGAAATTAGGTTGTTTCCATTTGTTTTATAATTTTTTTGGAATTGTTAGAATGAATTTTTCATGCCATATATTTTGGAAATGGCCTGGTTGGTTCTTTAGAGTGACTAGTGATTTACAATGGCATGGTTTGGTTTTCATAAACATGTTTTCATCGTTCAAAATGATGATTTGAGACCTTTAAATGGATATTTCACCTTGAGTGCCTAATGGTATGTCTCTTTGGACTTGTAAATTTTATTTTGGATTTTAAATGGTGATTTGGATTATGAAAAGGGGTTGTGTGTATGGTATCTGTGAAATGTATTGTTTTTATGAAAATGACGAAAGGCCCATTCGGCACCTCAAATTGGTTTCTCTGGAAAACCCCTCTAGGAGGGAGCTTGGCCTAGTTGGATGATGAGGGGTGGGGTTTTCCTTGACATGGGACTCCACCCATGTAATATTTGGTTTAATGCATGGGATGATCCTTGAGAAGGATGGGGTGGTGCCGCTTGTGGTGATGTGTGGAAGTATATATATATATGTTAGTCATTGTTTTCTTGATTAGAACACCCCCTTTAGAACATAGCATGGGAACCTAGCATAGAAAAGAGGTTTACTGAGAATTTTTGGTGCACTAGTCTAGGTTATTATACTAGCAAGTGGCCCATAAAAAGTGGATACTTGGGTTTATTGCTATGGGACCAGGCCCCTCAACCAGGCCATATGGGGCGACAGTCAGGCATTAGGGCATTATGACATCATCAGATAGGGTATGCCTTAGGTATGAGTCACATGTATTATATGTTATGGTCTTCCTCTAAGTTCTTAGGTATTCATATGATTAACCAAAACTTGACTTGTTAGCCATTTCCCTCATTGTGAGACTTCCTCCCTTATTATTGGTTTTGGAATCTTCTTGGTAAATAATGTATGGATGTTTTTGGTAAAAGGTTTCAAGAAAGTTGTTTTTTAAAGAATTTGTGCAAAAATGTATGCTTCTTATTTGGATCCCTTTATTCTTCTCCCTTGTGAACTTAATTTTCCTTCATGTGTATGCCTTGTTTTAAAAATGAGAGGGTGATGGGTTGTGATTTTTTTTATTTTGAAATTTAAAGTATAGAAAACCTATTTTTATAGTTTTTATTTCAAACCTAAAATATAATGTTTCTTTATTTGAAGGATATGCATTGGGAATAGATTAGATGGGCCTACCTACTGAGTTTTAATACTCATGCATATAGTGTTTTATTGTTTTTAGTTTCTCCTATAGGTTCCAGTGTGGTCCAGTCACCTTGGGCGATGGTTGGTGTTTGGTTGGAGGGTGACCCTTGGGGTCACACATAGGTGTTTTTTGGGTCATGTTCAACTATGATGTTTTGGTTTTGTTTATTGTTCATTTTTATTGAATCTTTCTTTTTTAAATGTAAATGTTTGAAGTTTTGGAAATAAATTTGAGGTTGAGTTGTTCTCTTATTTTGTTTTTATATCCTTGTATGTTTATTTGGGAGAAATAATTCCCATCGTCACTCTGCTAATGCCTTAGGTGCTTGTCACCAACCCAGGAGGACTGGGAATGCCTCTCAGGCCATGCCAGGGGCCGGCTCAGGTGACCAGTTCAGGGTCGACTCGGGATGGGTTGTGATAGAAAATAAGGGACCTTACAATCACATTTAGTAAAAGTCCTTGATAAAACAATATGAAACTTAGTATTCACCCACTAATATGTCTGCTATAGATTATAACATGCTATATAATAGTCATATTGAGAACACATAGAGGTCTAACCTATAAAATATATGTTTTTTAGGATTGAGAAGTGTTATAAAGGGGAAGAATTTTAAGAAACTAAATTTGAATTTTATAGATATTAATACCATTAACTATGACTCATGGGTATTAGATAATGAGTTTGTTTCACAAATCTTCACTTACAAACACAAACATAGAGATAGAGAGGAAATATCACAAGTTGAAGTGGATATTCCTGTCAGCAATGGAGCCATATTTTCTTCATTATAAGTTAACACTTATCGTATAAAATTACCTTGTGGATTAATCTTAGAATTAAAAAACAATTATTATGTTCCATCTATAATAATTAATTTTATTTTAAAATTATTTTTTAACAAGAGGGTATTTTCATTCCTTTTTAAGAAAAAAAGTTGTAATATATATTTGAGTGAAATGTTTTATGGAAAAAATAACATAGTAAATGTTTTATACATTCAAGATATGGATAATCGTATTTAGAACATTATGAAATAGAAGTTCATGGTTGCATCTAATCCCACATACCTTTGGAATTTTCTCTAAGAAAATATAAATGAGAAACACATCCAAAAAATCAATAAATATAAAATATTGGAATAATTTGATAATTGTAAATATTTTTATTATAAAAATTGACCAAAGAACCTTTTAGTAAATTTTTTGAAAGGGATAGTGGATTGTTGTATCTCATATATATAGTGATGTATGTGGAATAATGAGCACACACATATGTGTTGGTTTTGGGTACTTTGTTAACTTCAAAAATGACATTAGATGGTAAAATTATGTGTTTCTCATAAAGAAAATATGAATATTTTCAAACATTCCAAGAGTTTTAGAATTAAATATATAATCAACTACAAAAGAGTATTATAATCCTTCAATTTTATCAGTTGGTGAATGCATGAGTGGGCAATTCATTTATCATTCAAGGAATTGTTGAATTATTTTACAAATCAACACTCATAGAAATCCACAATATAATGTACTATTTACAAGTAGAAATCATATCATCTTATCCATGTTTTTATCAATGATGTGTCAATGATACATTTCAAATACTATTTGGGGATATTCTCTAGTGACTGATTCTTTAATACTAAAACATTATCCATCCAAAGAGAGCATAAATATACCATATTAGATATGGACTTGAGAGCTTCTCATTATATATTTTATGTGGAATTGGGACCACAAACCATACATATGATGTTTATATTCTGATAAACATGACCCTAACTTTGGAAAATGATCATTTTTTGGTTATAACAAGAAAACTAAGGGATATTATTCATATTACCCTACTGAGTAAAAAGTGTTTGTGGATCAATTTTATACATTCCTTGAGATGAAATTTATTAATCTAGGAGTTAGTGGTAGATTTTTAAACTTGGAGAAGTTAAGTAACAATATGTACAAAATGTTTATAGTATGCAAGCTCAGTAGATTCCACAAATAGTTTTGGAAAAAGATCTGACTCAAACCTTTATTGAAAATTCACGGGTTTTGACAAAAATAGTTTTCAAACCTTTATAAAAATTACATTTGACTTCATAAAAATTATATAGTCATTTATTATTCATAAAATTAATTTGATAATAATATTTTATTAAAATATTAATTATTTAAAAAATTCATTAATTCCTTAAAATATACACTTTCTGTTTTATCGTATAAAAATATAACTCTTATCAATCTAATTACCTAATCATTTACAGATAAGGAACTGATATAATAATCATTTATAAGAATTGTTTTTATAATATTATTAATAAAATACTTATTTTAACATAATAATGTATATATTTCTCTAAAGTACCATTTTTACCATAAAAATCAATTTATCCAATTCATCATTTTTTTTAAGAAAGACTATTCATATAAAGAAATTTATGGAATAAGAATTTTATTTATAAAAATGGATTATATAATAAGTAACTAATATTTTATTACATAACCCCTTATAACACCCACATAAGACCTAAGGGTAAGGTGTGTGATGATGAAAAACTCTTGGGGAGTCTCAGATAACATCGCCTGGGTGATAATCTCTATTAACTTGAACTTATCTCATAGGCGATTCCGTTCAAGCTTGATGTCTTGAAGCTCAGCTTGGGCTTGGTCAAGAGCAAAGCCCAGTGATGCTAACTCCTTTCCAAGCTCTTACAAATGAGTTTCTTATAACCTGAGTCTGTTGGATGAGGCTATCCTCTCCTTTGTCTATGTCGAAAGGATTCTTTTTAAAAACCTTAAATTTATATCAGTCATGTGATCACTATTCAACGTCTATATTATCAACATTAATGATACTTAACAGTCATTTAAACCCAATAATAATAAAAAAAAGTGTGCATGTGTTTTCTATAAGAAATTAAAAGAAAGGGAATTTTATTCATAAATGATCGGGTCGTTATAACATTCCCCCCTTAAGAAATTTCACCCTCAAAATTTCCTTTTCCTACACTAAAACAGATGAGGGTAACTCTGCTTCGTCACTTCCTCCAGTTCCCACAATACTTCTTCAAACTTGTGGTTTCACCACAACACCTTGATGAGGGGAATCGTCTTATTTCATAGAAATTTTTCTCTATGATCTAAGATCCTCACCAGCTTCTCTTCATAGGAGAGGTCATTATCCAATGGTACCACCTCTGGATTGAGTACATGCAATGGGTCAGGTATACACTTCATCAAGAGTGATAAATGGAATACATTATGTACTTGAGACAAGTTCTGTGGGATTTCTAGTCGATAATCCACTTCTCCAATGCAATCAAGGATCTTAAAAGGGACAATGTATCTTTGACTAAGCTTTACCTTCTTCCCAAATCTCATAAATCTCTTCCATGATGATATGCATAGGAATACCATATCTCCAACATCAAATTCTAGTTATCATCAACGATTTTCACCATAGCTCTTTTATCGACTTTGAGCAGCTTTAATGTGCTACTGGATGGTCTTAACCTTCTCCACCATTTCTTTGACCATTTTTAGAACTATAAGTTTTCTCTCACCAATTTCATCCCAACATGCATGTGTTCTGCACATCTTCCCATAAAGTGCTTCATAAGGAGCTATTTTAATTCTTGAGTGGAAACTATTGTTGTAAGAGAACTCAACCAGAGGAAAGAGTTGATCCCATAATCCTTTGAAGTCCATTGAGCATGATCTAAACATATCCTCAAGTGTTTGGATAGTCTACTCAGATTGGCCATTAGTTTGAGGATGATAAGCCGTACTGAAGTTTAGCTCAGTATTCAGAGCATGTTGGAGACTCTTCCAGAACTTAGAGGTGAATCTTGGATCTCAATCAGATATAATCGATAGTGGTACACCATGAATCCCTACCACTTCTCTGATGTATATCCATGCCATTTGATCCAATGATAAATCCTCTCAAATTGAAATGAAGTGTGCAGTCTTCGTAAGATGATCCACAAAAACCCATATAGCATTGTTTACATTGGATGTATTCGAAAGTCCGGTGACAGATTCCATGGTGATGTTCTCCCATTTCCATGTTGTTATGGGTAATGGTTGCATCATCCCCTTAGACTTATGCCTCTTAGCCTTCACTTGCTGAAATACCAGGAACTTTGATGTATACTCAGTGATCTCCTTCTTAATTTTATCCCACCAATAATTCTCTTGGAGATCTTGATACATCTTTGTGTTTCCTGGGTGAATGGAGAAATTTAAACTATGTGCATCATCCAAAATCTATTTCTTTAACTCCATATTTGATGGAACACATAGTCTTAACCCAAATCTCACTATTCCTTCTTTATTAACATTGAACTTCTAGGATTTCCCTTTTATAATAGTTTCCACTTTCTTCTGAATTCCCACATAATCCTTTTGAGAATCCTTTAACTTTTCCAAAAGAGACAGTTGAGCAATCATTTATAGAAGGATTGATGATGTTCCCTTCTTTATGATTCCCATGTCTATCTTCATCAAATATAAGAAGATTGGATCCTTTTCAATTATCTTCAATTATAGAATCACTCGGTCCTTTCTACTCAGAGCATCCTCCACCTTTTTCTCTTTCCCAGGGTGGTAATGGATTGAGCAGTCATGGTCTTTGATCAACTCTAACCATCTTCATTAGCGCATATTCATCTCTTTCTGTGTGAATATATACTTGAGGATTTTGTTATTCTTATATATTTCAAACTTTTACCCAAATAGGTAATGTCACCAATTTTTCAAAGCGAAGATCCCTATAGCCAACTCTAAATCACATGTTGGATAGTTCTTCTCATAAAATTTGAATTGCCTTAAAGCATAGGCAATGAATTTGTCATTTTGAATCAACACAAAACCCATGCCCTTCTTTGAAGCATCACTGAATACCATGAAAATTTCTCCACTTGTGGGTAGTGTGAGAACAAGCATAGTGATAAGCCTCCTTTTCAACTCCTTGAAGCTCTCTCCACATTCATCATTCCAAGAAAAGTTGACTCCCTTCTGAGTTATCTTGGTAAGAGGGTTTGACAATCATGAGAAATTTCTCACAAATTGGCGATAATATCTATCTAACCCAAGGAATCTACGGATATCAATCATAGATATTAGCCTTAATCATCCCTAAATTGCATATTTCTTCGAGGGATCCATAGATATCCCATTGCTTGTGATGATATTCCTCAAGAATGAGACTTCCTTCAACTAGAACTCACACTTTCTATACTTTTCATAGAGCTTCTCCTTTCGTAAGGTCTCTAGTATAGTTCTTAGATACTCCTCATGCTCCTCTTGGTTTTGAATTATTTTATAATATCATCTATAAATATGATCAAAAATTTGTCGAGGTAATATCTAAAGACTCTATTCATCAAGTATATGAAGATTGCTGGAGAATTAGTGAGTCCTAAAGTCATTAATATGAATTCATAGTGCCCGTACCTTGTACAAAAAATAGTCTTGGGGATATCCTCCTTATTCACCCTTACTTGGTAATATCCCGACCATAGATCCACCTTGGAGAAATATTTTTCTCCACATAGCTGATCGAACAAGTCATCAATCCATGGAAAAGGATACTTGTTCTTTATCGTGATTTAGTTGAGCTCAAGATAATCAATGAAAAGGCACATTAAACCATCCTTCTTCTTTACAAAGTGGACTGGTGCACCCCATGGTGAAGAACTTGGGCCTATAAACCCTTTATCCATAATCTGCTGTAGTTGTTTCTTTAGCTCCTCAAGCTCCAAAACATCCATTCAATATGGATTCTTGTATATTAGCAATGCCCTAGGTGTGAGATCAATCGATAATTCAACATCTCTTCTAGAATGAAGACCAAGAAATTCATCAGGAAACACATCATCAAATTTTCTCACAATAGAAATGTCTTCAAGGATGATTTCTTCCTTAGACTCAATCATTTGAGAAAGATACATGTTCTCATAGGGCATTAATATCCACGATTGAGATAATGGTGTTAAATAAGATTCATCCTCCTCCTTGCACTTGTACAGAATTGGGGGTCGATTCACCATATGGAGAGTGATTTCCCTCTCACGGTAATTTATGTTAGTTCTATATAGGAAAATCCAACCCATGCCAAGAATTGAATCAAATTCCACCAGAGAGAGTATGATGTGGTTTTTATGGAAGTTTAATCCAAAAATTGTGATATGGGAGGAGTTATATTCATGGGATTCAATAATTTCCCCAATTTATATTCTCACCGAAATCTCCACTTCCATGATTTGTGGTGGTGTTTAGATTGTTCTACTAAAATTTTAGGATATAAAAGAATATGTAGAACCAGAATAAAAAAAGCACATTTTCTATTCTTGAATGAATAACTAATGTACCTATAACCACTTTGTTGTTGGGATTTTCTTTGGAAATAGTGATGGAAAAATCTCTCCCTTACTGACTTGGAAGTTATTGTTTGCCTCTAAAAACCCCCGGATTAGGGAACTGGTTTGCAAAGTTCCCTGGTTCTTTACAGTTGTAGCAATGAACAATTCCTTGAGGGTCGAATGAAGTGTTCCTCTCCTCTGTTGCAACGATGAGTTTTTCTTGTTGGAAATTAATGGCCAGGTGGCCTTATCTTACACACCTAAATCATTTCCTTTCCCCCTTCAGAAAATTTATAGGGTACTTCTTTCCGTACCTTTGGCAAGTGGGGTGTTGGAATTTCTTAGCACCGTTGGATTTATCTATCGGACTACCAGAATTAAAGTATAATTTTCGCTTCTTATCCCCTTGATACTCCTGAGATTTTATGATCTCCATTTCAACTTTGAGGGCACATCAGACAATTTTCTCATAACTATCAAAGTCACGGATAGCTAGTGCTTTTTGTAGACTAGGTTTTAGCCCACCAAAGAAGTGGAAAACCTTGCATTCAGGGGTAACGACAAAGTTGGATTCATATTATGAAAGCCTTGTGAAGTTTTCCTCATATGATCCGATGGATTCATAGTATTTTTTCTTTAGTGAAAGGAAGTCCCTTTCCATCTTAAGTAAGAGGGTGTGAGGAAAATATTTATCAAAAAACATTTTCCATAAATCTTTCTATTTCAACACCTTGTTCTCTTCCTTAGGCTTCGTATTTTTGATAAATGTCCACCATTGATCAGCTTCACCCTCCATATGATAAGTATCAAAAAATTTAATGATGGTGAAGATCTTCTCAATGGAGTTGATCCATTGTTCTACAATTGAGGGATCATATGATCCATTGAAAGTAAGAGGCATTTGTCTCATGAAGCTCTCGATTTCAGCTTATTCTTTCTTGGGGGGGGGGGGGTGGAAGTTCTTATTGACCCATGTTTCTATTCAAAACTTTATTTAACTGAGAGAGTATCATGATAAAGTTTTCTATTCCCACTTCCATAGGATTGGGAATATCATTAGAACAGTCATCACATTGATATTTGCATCGGTTGTTAGGCTGAGTCCTCATATTACTGGCCATTGTCTAGAATAAAAGGAAAGTTAGAGGTAATTTTATTAAACAAATAAAGGGGGATCCAATGAAAAAAGGGATAACTTATAAATTACATTTATTTCCTTAACTTATAAATTTATAGGGTTTAATCTATATTATCCATGATTTACTTCCCAACATATATTATTAAGGGAATTTTTTCCCTTAATAATGGTTCATACTAAGCTTATGAATTTACCAAAGCATATCTCCTGGGATTGTTGAACCAAGAGTGGATAAAGACCCGTTGTCGTGGACCAGTTCCCATTCGAGTCTAGCTCAAAGCGGTGTTTTTGGGTTTTACCCCTAGATACATCTCTGCTAGAGCCACATCTACTTGTTCATATCTAGACAGGGATGTATTTTCTTGATAAACCACTTACTCTATACTCACCAAAATTTAGGGATTATTTTCTTATACTTAGTCTTATCCATAAGGCTTTCACTGGAGTTTTATAACTCTAATCCCCAAAATAACTAAACCTATCCTTTGATACCAACTATAACAACCCTAATTTTTATTACACACTTAAACATGATTTATTACATAAAATTGCACTTAATACAACCCAGAAGATAAAGAGTTCTAGTTTCTTTGTGGATTAGGAATATTACATGACAACTTAAGACATAAAATACAATATCTTTATTAAAAACTTCTTTTACATGACCAAAAAATTCCTTTATACTTAGAATTGCATGGGATTACCTGAGGAAATATATAAGAAAATGGTGAGATATAAATCCCAGTAAGGGAGAAAACAAGGAATAAAATTAAGAATACAATACATGTTAGGGAAATAAGAATACAAATGGATCATAAGAGAAACATGAACATAAAGGCATGATATAACATGATTATCATAACATGAAAATGTGGCAATGACATACAACATGATATTAGTATGATACAAAGATCATTTAACATGGATTATCATGAGTAAACCCTCATTTAACATGGAATATCATGATACTAAACATTACCCAATGCATTAGAGTGCTATCAGGGCACACCCTTTATAAACATTTCATTTCATACATAAGTATACCAAATGGATCATATAACATGGAATCATTCAACATCATAAGTTATTACATGATTAAGGAATGTGGAATACATAAATGTAAGTACCATTAAATATGTATATGTGCATAAATGTGAATACCATTGATAGATAAATGTGTATGGTATTCACTACACGATGATTTTGGCTTGGATAATCGCGGTACAATTTCGGCAGCATAACGTCATCACATAGAAATTAATAAGTTGGGTTGATGAGAGAGAAAGGGGTATATCATCATTTATAAATGAAATATATAGTAATGGGATCATGGAACATAATATCCCAACATATGAAATGAAATTTAGATGCATAATATGAGAGAAATACTTGAATGGAAATAAGAAGAAAGAAGTCCCTTACGAAATTTCAGCATGGTAATGGGTGTACACAGAAGGAATTAATGAGAGATAAAGTGGTATATAATCATTAAAAAATAATCAGGAAAGTATGGGGGAGGTGAAAAATCATACCCAAACATTTTTAATTGAAAGTAAAAGGGTATTACAATATAAAGAAACTTGGATAAAAAATGAGAAAGGAATGAATCCCTTACTTGAGTGTGTGACTTCAAGAGCTTGATGAGGTGATTATTGAGAGATTGGGGAACCTTGGGAGGATTATAGAGAGAGGAGGGAAGAGTAGGGATGTGATCCAAGGATTTTGAGTGAAGAGAATTGGGAGATTGGGTGGATTTATATAGGAAATGAGAAGGCAATTCTTTAATATTTCACAAACTTAGGTTTTGGAATCTATATAATTAAATATTCAAAACCACAAAACTTACCATGGTTTTTACCAAATAGAAGTGTAAAAAATTATTTTTTAAGGAAAATGGACGAATATAATAAAATATTTTCCTTTATTATGTGGAGGTGAGTCACACTCTCAAAAAAATGAATTTAAAATCATAAAATATATTATATATTTTGGAGGATTCACTAAGGCTTTATAAAATAAGTAAAACAAATATAAAATAAAATTATTTTAATATTAAAACATATATTGGGATGATAATACCCATTATAGTATTTATTACATCATTTTGGGGTCATTATGATGTCATAAAACACATATTTTATTTATAAGGTATTTAATTTTTACCCAAATATTCGATTGTCTAAAAAAATTATGAAAAATTCACCGTTGGATAATTTAGACATCCTGATACCAAAAATAATATTCATTTTATCTGAATAATTTTCTAAATAAGTGAATTTTTACTTTTAAAATGAAAACATACATTTATTAAAAATTCATGGGTTTTGACAAAAATAGTTTTCAAACCTTTATAAAAATTACATATGACTTCATAAAAATTATATACTAATTTATTATTCATAAAAGTAATTTGATAATAATATTTTATTAAAATATTAATTATTTCAAAAATTCATTAATTCCTTAAAATATACACTTTCTGTTTTATCGTATAAAAATATAACTCTTATCAAACTGATTACCAAATCATTTACAGATAAGGAACTGATATAATAATCATTTATAAGATTTTTTACAATATTATTAATAAAATCCTTAGTTTAATATAATAATGTATATATTTCTCAAAAGTACCATTTTTACCCAAAAAATCAATTTATCAAATTTATCATTTTTAAAGAAATACTATTCCTATAAAGAAATTGATGGAATAATAATTTTATTTATAAAAATGGATTGCACAATAAGTAACTAATACATTATTAAATAACTCATTATAATACCCACATAATACCTATGGGTAAGGTGTGTAATGGTGACAGACTCTTGGGGTAGCTCGAATAACATCGCCCGAGTGGTAATCACTATTAACTTGAACTTCTCCCATAGGCAATTCTGTTCAAGCTTAAAGTGTTGAAGCTCATCTTGGGCTTGGCCAAGAGAAAATACCAGTGACGCTACCTCCTTTCTGAGATATGAAAAATGAGATTTATAGGGACCAAGTCTACTGGATGAGGCCATCCTCTCCTTTTTCTGTGTCAAAAGGATTATTTTTAAAACCCTTAAATTTATACCAGCAATGTGATCACTGTTTAATGACTATATTATCAACGACAATGATACTTAACAATCATTTAAACCCAATAATAATAATAAAGTACCTGTGTTTTCCATAAGACATTAAAATAAAGGTAATTTTATTCATAAATGACCGGTTGTTATAGAATCTATCAACCATCATCGCCAGCATCATTCTATAGGTACCTACTAATCACCTACTGAGGGTACCACCCGACACACTACCGCCTTTGGTGCCCATGCATTGAAATAAGGAAGGATCATGGGGTGATGAAGGTTCTGGATTCCCATGAGTGGGGTTATATCCCTAATCACACTGATGAAATATTATGACATATTCTAGTGGTAACCAATGAGCAGGCTCATATCTCTACTCACTCAGAATAAGTTTGTGAACATATTCTCGCAGCTAGCATCAGGGGGGGGGGGTGTATATCCATACCCCCATTCATGAAGACCATCAACATAATTTAGTGGAACAAGGAGGATAAAAGTTGCATCATATCCCCACTTAAATCAAAGATACCTACCATTACATAGTGGAGACAGATAATGTGTAGGCTTATATCCCTACACACACTTTGCTATAACGCTAAAATATTTTAGTAACATTTGAATAATTATGCCTGGATATCCCAACACTATTGTAGATAAAGGGATAGGTGTATACTTCTATCCCTATAGCCAGGACCTCTCAACACTCTAATCATTTCGAACAAGTGGTAGCACCGGAGCTAGCACCCATTCTTGCTCCAATCTAGGTGGACTTTCAGCATATTCTGATAAAGGACAAGGAAAAGGACTGGGATTATAATCCCATTCCAACTAGGGTTCACCAGGTGAGAGTGAAACATGCCTCAGGATAAAGGAACATGCCTATCGAAGAAATTAGGCGGTATATCCCGAAGGCCCAGTATCAGGATCATACTCCTGTTCTACCCAGGCCTAACCAAGTGAGAGGGGAACATGCCTTAGGAAAGACTCATATTCATACCAATAAAGTACAGTGACATACTCTAAAGGCCCATGATCATGTATATAGCTATTTTATATCTAGGGTTGACCAAGTTAGAATGACACAATCCTTGGGTAAGATTCGTATTACTATTGTTGAATCTTCCTATCATATCTCAACGGATCAAAGAATTTAGACGTATATTCCTACTACCACCGATGAATGACTGCACCAGCTTCATTTCAAGGAAATATAGGAGGAGGATCATATCACTTCCCCCATTTAGGAGGTCCATCAGTATATTCTGGCTAGGAATGAATATTAGGACCAAGATCATAGTACTTCTCTAATTGAGGCTCACTAATTGAGAGAAGCACATGATCAGGGTAGGCTCATATACCTACCAAGAAAGACTAGAAACATATCTCAAAGGCTTAGGATTAGGCTTATAATCCCTTATTGAATGAGTCTCTCTAAGTGAGAATGGAACAATCCTTGGGACATGATCATATTCCTATCAATAATGAGACACCTCATTATCATATTCTAGAAACTTCTCCACAGTGGGATCATACTTCCATAACACCATACAGTTATAAGAATGTTCTGATAACTATCATATAACAAGCTCATATCCCTACACAGTACCAAAAGGCAGGTTGGCCTATTCTAACCAGGATGAAAAACATGGACCATATCACTAATTCGGTCTATGCTAGTTTCCTTGATGTTGTTTGAGACACATTCTCAACACCACATGGATACTTCAACTTTTACACCAAATTAGAAGATGTTTATTACCACAATAGTCCTCCTCATGGTAGTGTGGAGATGTATTATAGGTAATCTACTCCTAACATCCACCGTGGTCAACCTCGACATGGTGATATATCCCATAAACAAGGAAATCCCCCTTTCCCAAACACCTTTGTATAAAGAGGTGTTCAAAGCTCACACATATTTATATGGATAGGTTTTGAAAGCTATGACACCTTTATATAGAGAGGTGCTCAAAACATCTGGTTCAACAACATATAGTTCCCCATCAACTTCCATAAACACTACAATCTAGTCAAAATGAGACCATCAGAAGAATATTATATGGTCTGACTAGATGGAGGCATGTAAGTCTGATGAAGAGGATTCTGATATTGAAATGTATAGAGAGTTAGCTGAAAATAACATCCCCATCATGTTCTGGACCCTCACTGCATCTAGCTATGAGATCCCAGATGATCTATAGAATGATTTCATGCCTTATCTATGTAAAAATATGTGGGATACTTATCAGTGGATGAAGTCTAGACACATCCCATATCCAAGATATGAGGTCCAACTTCACAGCATAAAAATAATCTATTATCAGCTAGATCTAGCTACTATCTCTATGGCCCAGGATCCAAAACTGGAAAATCATGGTGTAAATCTGCAACACAATTTCCACCATTTCATCAAAACTCTTTGGAAACTGATCTTTGAAGCCACTTCATTCATCCGTATTCGAGGATGGGAATTGTATGGAGTGTTAAACTTTTCCACACCCTTGGAACAACAAAAACACTGAGATATGGCGTCCTATAATGTTACAACCTCTGGAGAAATTAGGGGATTGGGTAACACTCAGGATAGTTAGTCATTATAATGGAATTAACATGCTTAAAACACACACATACATCATGAACAGAGGGATAGGATAGCCAAAATGAATTCAAACTAGGCCCCTCAAAGCAATGAGAATGCATTTCAAACAAAGAGACCAAAGTTTAGATCATCTGGAAAACTTCCTACAATGAATTGTTCTCATCATGGTATTCCATCGAACCCAACTCCTACATGAGCATAGCTGCACTGCATGAAACGTGCCATAGTAGTATCTTCCATATCATCCATCCAGGATCAGTCTCATCTCCTCAAGATAGGGGAATATCTACCACTACCTCCACCTCTCAGATCATAAATTCCTAATAGGATTCAAGAGACATCAGTAGTAGCTTCAAACAAACCCCAACCCATTGGGATGGGGGAATTAATATCTGAATCACCATCACCAGGTTCAACATTACCTCAGAGGGTCCTGGGGACATCAATAGTGATTCGAAATCAACCCCAACCCACTAGGATGGGGGAATTTATATCTTCATATCTATCCCGGGATTCATCCAATCCCCAATGAGAATCATCGGATCCTTGAGGACTAATCATGCCAATTGAGGCCACAAATAACCCCCACCCCACAGGGCTAGGTACATATTCATCATCCTTATCACCATATAGAGAATAATTCTTCTCTATGTTGGGAGGGAAAAATCAATAGTCGAAATCTCACATGTTCCTCCCATGTAAAGATAAACCTCTACTAGCTAGGGTCTGGTTGGGAATAATGAATGAAAACTCCCTCAAGGTCACTATATATAGACCAAGATGGGTGGAGTGTATAATGAAGGTGATCAGACCCCATTGTGGTCACATGCCAAAATGGCCCAATATGGATGAGGGTTTGAATAAAGACCATGATGAAAGATGTACGGAATCAACCTGTTGTGTTGAAAGTAATGGTACAAAAAACATTGCCCGATATGCCTATGTGAATTTCATCACTTCCAACATGATGGACATTGATCACACACAAATTTAGAGGTCCATAACATGGAAAATATAACCTAAGAAGAGGGTGATTTGGATGCACCAACTAAGTCTAAATGCACCCAAAACAAGATAAGACTCCATAATTTTGAACCTATGAATACCAAGTTTCCACCTCTATGGATGAAAACTGCCAATAAAAAATAGAATAGTGTAGTTATATCCAAATAATCATATAGAAGAGTCAAGGTTCCTTCCCTAGAGGAATGACTCTCACAATACAATATAGAAATAAAAACTCTCCAATAACTCAATGAGGAGCTACTCCAGGGTAATATTCCCACTGGGTATCATATTTAGGAAGAGATGAATATCCTCCATCATATAGACAATCCATCAGTAAGATTGGTACATGAGCATCAGATGGGCTCTATATCCAAGCAGCCAATCTATAAAAATGAGGAAGTAAGAAATGATCATGAATTCCCTCTATTATGGAAACAACCTCTCCCTTTCCAAGGTGATTACTCAGTATTAGGATGAATCGATAATCAACAGGAGATAAAAGTGGGGACAACTCATCGACCCCCACCCACTCCTTATATATAGGTAGTAGCTCAAAAATTAATACCCCCAGAGTTTCTTAACACCACCAAGACCTTGGATGCATGAATGGAATCCATGGAAGGGTGACACACTTCTGTGTAGCCTGAGAGGAATCCATATCCTGAATGGGTGGTCAACACTTTTCCTCCACTCATTTTCATAAATCTTACCTTATCCAATTTTGATAGTGCATGCGAGCCTGAATAACATCTCACACACTTTGTGTCCTAATGTGGTATGATGACAGACCCTCAAGATCAACAGGAGGCAACAAAGATGAGCTGTTTTGTGCAGAATCTAACAAGACCAGATTTTGTATGGTATAGAAGCCTACTAGAAGGGTCCATTGCAGGATGGGAAGAACTTATTCATCAATTTATTTACCAATTCAACTCCATTCTGAAAAAAACAACAATCATTGACCTGAAAAAATAAAAAAACATGAGAACTAGACGGTGTCTGACTTCATAGCTATGTGGATGGGTTTGACCTATTCACTCAACATACCTCTCTCACAGAAGAAACTACTAGAACTCTATGCCTAAAATATCCAGGATGAGTTTCAAACACCTCTAATCCCAATTAAGTATCCATGTGAGTTTTGTGAGCTCATAGAAATTGCACAACCTCTCAAAGACTCCATTCAGTGAACCTGATCCAAACATCGACTCATTCCCTCCACACAAGGGAAAAGTCTAGGAAAATTAGAATCTATGGCTATAACTCTCAAGCCAACAATGGTTCCTATCCAAGCACTCAATCATGTCCCAAACCACCCAAAAAATCCTATCGAGTGGAGTCAACCACAGAATTTCCCTCGACCAAAAGTACATAGAAATCATGGTTTCCCAGTATTTGAGGAATGTATGAATAAAACACACTCTATATGAAATGAACAAGTCCCCAGTTATTTCTTGGTAGTCATGGGAAATAAACTGCTCATGACACCACAACTCAGGAATCCTGACGAGGTCAACCTCACTAACCATATAGATTACTACCCTTTCCATAGAAGGATGGGTCATAATATCCACGACTTCTTAATCTTAAAATACATCCTTCAAGGCATGATCAATTCTAGATTAGTGGTGTTAGATAAATCATTGGAGTAGGTGGCTTACATAACCATTGACTAGTTAGAAAAAGAATGTGATTGACATAATTTTTTGTCCAGGTGTGAGCCAAAGTTCAACAACTGGATAACTCAAAAAATAGTTGATCGAGATCATGCCACCCTGAGAGCACAACTGCACAAGCCCACAATAGCTCCTCCACCCAAATAGGAAACATCAAATATTCCTCCCAAAGGTGGGTGTGACTATTGGAAGAAGGAATAAATAAAAGAGTAAGAATCATATTCTTCTCCAATGTAAGCTCTAACTCATTCAGATTTCTTCCTTGAAACATCCACAACATGGGCACCACCCCACCAAAAAGAATCCTCATCAAACGAAGACCTCTTATTTGGTTTTTTTAATATGATAAAATTGGAAAACCCATTCTATGATGATGAATATCCCCCAAATATGAGTTTCTGGAACATAACTGGGGAATGATACACTGCATATTCTATAACTAAGGATACAAGGGACAACATGGACATGGTCAAACCTGATATTCTAGTCTTGTCCCTATGGAAAAATATATGAAGAAAAAATTCATAGGAAAGTGCTCTAGAAGGCCCAAAAGAGGTAGGTAGGTGCCATGGATCCCTCTAGCAGTCATTCATACCCAATTTTCTTGCATGACCACCCAACAAGGGTTCAATTATCTGATTAACCAAAGAAATGGGTAAGGTCGACATGACTTGCACCATTGGAAATAGATATTCACTTAACTTATACATAGGCACTAGTATCATTCACATAAAATGCCTCAGATCCTGAGCCACATGTCCAGGAGAAACCCTAGAATGGAAAGTGATGACCATTGGCAAAAAAGTATGACATTTTGAAATAGATGGCTATTGTCCAGCTAATCTCTCAATCCTCGATGATCCCTATCTTTTAAAATAACTCAGGGAGGCACTAGTTTAAGACCTTCAGATCCCACAGGAGTTCGAGATAGAAGTCACTAAAGCCTAGGTCTAACAAGTGGAGACCATATCCTCAGAATTTCATGTCTCCATCTCGTTATCTAACTAGGATAAGAAAGAGGTCCTCCAAGGGAACATTAGGACCCTATATATTTTAGGAAGACTCAATAATGTCAATATCCAAATGTCCCTAATTGATAATTTATATGGGATCAACCTTATCCCTATTTAAACCCTATGACATTTAGGATATGGTGAAGGGGACTTATCTCACACAAAGCTAACCATTCAAGGGTATCATAAGAATGAGAAAAGACCTATTTGAAAGATCAAACTCGAATTTCATTTTGAGGACCTCACATCTAGCACTGAATTTATGGTTATCTAGAAAGACATCACATACAATGTCCTAATTGGAGGGCTCTGGATCCATATCCACATGGAGGTACCTTTGACATTCCATCAGTGTCTGAAATACCCCATCAGAGGAAAGGTTAGCGTATTTCATGGTGAAAATTCCCACATATAAAATTGAGGATCCACATATAATAAATCATATTAATATAAAAAGGGAGGAAAGAAACCAATATCTGATAGAGATATATAGGTTTCATCCCCCAATGGCTTGGGGAAAACCCTTATAAATCCCTAAATTATACTCAATGGTGACCATGTTCTCCCCATAAATCTAGTCGAGGAGATATAACTAACTCTAGATGTCTAAGCCGCTTCTATCCCTAGTGATAGTGTAAAATAAAATCAGCTCTGAGATCTCTATGAAATGACTCAAGCAGTAGGGGATGCTAAGTTCTCCTCTCATGGCCTCTATCACACCAATAGTGATAGAAAAGCACCCAAATATCCATATTCATATGAAAATGTCTCCACAAAATCATAGATGGGGGAAGATGAGGATGAACTCATAAACAATCCTACCATATTTGAGGTAGGTGTCTCCACCACCATCGACGGTCTTAGGAAGATAAATCATGGAACATAGGAATTCCGGTGGTCTACTCTGATTAGTACTTCCATGCCTCTAGAAGAGAAAGAGTTGTATATTGTGTTTCTGAAGTAGTAATGATATGTGTTCACATGGAACTACATAGAAATGCTTGGACTAAATCCAGATGCAGCTATACACTATCTCAGACTACCCAATGAGCATCAAGTCTTTAATAAGGTACCCAGAAGTATGTACCCATCTCATGCCACCAATGTAGATATTGAATTTGACTAGTTGATCAAAGCTAAATTTTTATGAGAAGTGAAATTCCCAAGATGGATCGCCAACATCCTCCCCCTCAAGAAGAAGAAAATGTATATTAGGGTTTTCATTGATTTTAGAGACCTTAATTGATACTTCCCAAAGGATGATTTCCTATTTTTGATCAAAAATTTTTTGATCGATACAACTACTATCTTCTAAGACCATTCCTTCATGGATAGGTACTCAATGTATAATAAGATAAAGATGGACCTCAATTTGGAAGAAGCCACTTCCTTAAGATCACCTTAGGGGATCTTTTACTATCAGGTCATGACCTTTAGAATAAAGAACACTGATGATAAATATCAACACACCATGCATTATATCTTTAATAAATTTTTGGGAAAGATAGCTAAATGTTATGTCAATGACCTGGTGGTCAAATACCAATAGTGAGGTGATCACTTAACAAATCTATAAACAATACTTGATAAGTTGAAACAACATAGTATATAGATGAATCCTCTAAAAGTCAATTTTGGGGTAACATCAAGGAAGTTCCATGGTTTTTTAGTACACCACCATGGAATCATGGTTGACCCAGAGAAGAATAGTTCTATTATAGAAATTTCCCCTAGAAATCTTAACGAACTAAGGGGGATCCAAGGGCACCTTGCCTACATTTTATGATTTATCACCAACCTAGATAGTAAAGCTCTTCCCTTTACCAGGTTATTGAAGAAGGAAATCATTTATTAATGGGATGATGATTGCCAAGATGGCTTCGAATGTATCATGTAGTATCTTGTACACCCACCATTCCCGATGAATCTAGTGGAAGGGATGACACTCATCTTATATGTGGCTTCCCTGGAACACTAAAATATCTCTATCCTCTCATATAAGAATGATGCAGAGAGTGGGAATAGTCTCTACTACCTTAGCTGTACTATGATAGGTATTGAGGCTTGATACTTTGATGTCGAGAAGAACTTCCTTTCATTCAACTTTGTAGTGAAAAGGTGAGGAATTACTTATAGCACCACAAAGTCCATCTAGTCTCTCATATTAATCCCCCCAAGTAAATCCTTATCCTACCTATGTTTATTGGGTTCTTGGACCTATGGGCAGTCATTCTATAGCAATACAACTTTCATTTTGTATCACAGAAGTCAGTGAAAGGGAAAACACTAGCTGATTTACTTACCGCACATCCAACTCTGTAAAATACACCGGTGTACATTGAGATTCTAGAAAAGGAGGTATTTTATGCCCCTAACACTCCCCAAACATGGGAGATGTATTTTTATGGTACCTTCTGAATTCCTATCGTAAAAAGGATAGAAAAATCAAAGATCAATTGGGTTGTATTAGGGTTCGTATTTGCCTCTCTTGAAAAAGAAGTTTTTCCATACTCTTTCTCACTATTTGAAGGCTGCATGAATAATGAGGTAGAGTACCACTCCCTCATCGTTGGGTTGGAACTGGTCCTACAACTATAAATATCCTACATGAATATCAAAGGGGACTTGAAGCTACTAATAAAGTAGATCAATTGTGAATAGGATATCAAGAAGAAATAACTATACCCTATCACTGGATATGTTAGGGGATTTATGGAAGAGTTCCCTTTTGAGCCAACATTTCATCATGTTTACTGATCACTGAATGCTCGTGCCGATGCATTTTCAATGTATCCATCATCCTAGCCAAACCTGATCAGGAGGAACCAATCATCCATATCACACATCGAATAATAGTCTCAGAAATCATCATTTGTGATATATAAGAAATAAATTAGGTCAACACTTCCCCAGAGCATGATGAATCAATGACCATCCCTAGATGGATGGAGCCCATAATAAGTTATCTCCAAAATGGGACTCTTCTAATAGATAAAACTAGAAGGGAACACATTCTACATCATGTAGTGAACTTTACCCTGTAGAGTGGTTCAAATGAGTATAATTTCCTCTATAAATGTTGAATCTACAGAATAATCCTAATATGCATGGTAGAAGGAGATATTCTCACCATCATGGAAGAATTCCATGAAGGATATTACATTGCCCATAAATCAGGTACCAAGTTCTTCCCCCAAATCAGGAGGTTGGGATATTAATGGAAAACCATGATACATGACTGTGTAGAATTCACCAAAAAAATTTAGGTGTGCTAGATTCATAAAAAATTCATCCATCAACCCCCATATTTTCTACATACATCCAAATATTCATAGAAATTTGTAATTTGGGGAATGGATGTTGTGGGGACATATCCCCCAGCCATATCCAAGTAGTTCAAGTACATCCGTACTGCTACCAACTTCTTCTCCAAATGGGTTGAGGTAATACCCATCAAAGAATTTGGGACGAATAACATCATCAACTTCATGAAGTCCCCTATCATCACTAGGTTCGGGGTCCCTCACACAATATTGATGAACAGTGATAAAAACTTCTATTCTATAGAATTGAAGAAACTATACCAAGATTATAGTATCGATTCCAATCACTCATCTCACTATCATGCAATAAAAAATGGATATATAGAGGCCTTAAATAAGACTCTATCAAATATACTCTAGAATATGGTGAACAAAGAAATTAAATCCTCGCTGGACAAGCTCCTCCATACTTTATGGACCTAATGTACCACCACACATACTTCTATACAAGCAATGATATATTCAATGGTATATGGGACCAAGGAATTGTTACATATAGAGGTCTAACGACCTTTTATCCAAATATTTATTTTTTGGAAAACTCTTAGATTATGAGAAATTATTGAAGTAACCAGATGAATTGAAGCGGCTCGATGAGAACAGGTTTCTCACATTACAGAACCTTGAGGTCCATAAAAATAGGATCACACAGGTCATCAATAAAAAAGTCCACCTATATTCATTCCTACAAGGGGAATTGGTATTGTTTCTCATAACCCCAATGATACTAGGGAAGAAGAATCAAAATCTAGAACACAAATGGGAAGGTCCTTACATCATACATAAGGTTTACCATAATGGTTCTTACTCATTGGCCACAATAAATGGGGAACATGTTACAACCCCCACTAATGAGAGATTTATCAAGAAATACTTTGCATAGATGACATAATCCATGGAATAAAAATTAGTATTTTACCCACATCTATGTACTAACCACATGATAGTAAACTATACACAGTCATCCTGGCAGCAAGATAATAAACTGCACAACACATCAAGTCCTAAAAATAAGACATTAAACTGCATGGTACTCAATGTCCTAACCACATGAAGTTAAAATATATGAATTTGTACTAGAAAAAAGATAATAAAATACACATCACATCAAGTCCTAACATCAATACATTAAACAACATGACACTCTACATCATGAACACATGATGTTAAACATTATAGAGTTTTCTCGATAGCAAGACAATAAACTATACAACATTTAAAGTCCTAATATAATGAAAATAACCTTCATGAAAATCTATGTCCTAACCACGTGATGTTAAATTGTATGGAGTCATCCCAATAGCAAGACAACAAACTATGTAGCATGTCAGGTCCTAATAGCAAGACATTAAACTATATGACACTCTACGTCCTAACCACATAAATATAAATTGTATAGAGTTGGTTATTACTTTATGACCTAAAAATACATAAAATATGTCCTTACTATATGATGTAAAAGTGCACAAATCAATAGTCTTACCTCTTTTTCACATTGGGTGACCCAATTTCCTTACCACATGACATTAAATAGAACGATATTGAAGAGTGATGTGTGGATTGAGTCCTACCATCAAAGGATATGTAGTGACACCTGTTCCATGATTCTTGGGCATAGTTGTAATATTCATCCTCTTTTATAGTGAGTCACCCGCATCCTTAATTCAAGATTTTAAAACCACATGGTAGATTTCCTTTTATAATGACATTAAATTTCATGGGTTATCTGGATTTACGTATATATTAATTCTCATTTTTAGTGAGATATGTAGGGATGAATCGAATCTATATCTTTTTCTAGCCACCAAATGATAAAAATTCCCTTGTCCTATACTTAATTTCCCCCACATAGTAGGAGAGACCCTTACAATTACTTGTTTCTCACATCGAGCATTGGTCAGGTGAGATTAGAAAATTTGATAAGGACTTCCCCATGAAAATAACTCATTAAGGACCATGATAGGTTCATCATGGTCCAAAATGCAAGACCACAAAAGAAATACCACGAGTCTTTTCCACATGACGTTAAACTGCACAGTTTATGTCCTTGGAAAGACGTAAAACTGCACATTACTATGGACCTCACCCGAGAGAACCACTTTGGTTGGTGTTGGTCTCTTACCACACCACCATTTAAGAACTATTTGTGACTTGATTACTAACATCACATGATATGTAGAAACACCCAACTCTTCAATCCTGGGTCTAGTAACAAAAAATATAAGAATAACCCCTCTCTATGTATAGGCTAGACTTGTGCAGGAAGTTCCTAGTTTAAGAACTATGAATGGGTTGATTCATATTACCATAGGATATGTAGTGACACCCAAGTTATATCATTGGTTTCAGCAACCATCATTCTTTTCACATTGTTTCATATACATCCTTAATGTACGATGTTAAACTATACAGTTCATTAAAAACTACATGTGTCTTGATTCTGGTCATTGCAGGATACGTAGTGACGTCAGGATATTAAATCTTGGGTCCAGATACAACAATAAATGGAAACAATTCCCACCTCCGTATATGGTTTAGACCTTTATAGAGAGTCTTTCATGTAAAAACTACATCTGACTTGATTCATATCCTTACAGGATAGGCAGTGAAAACTAGATTTCTAACCCCAGGTCCAATCACAATAAATAAATATAAAACCCCCCCTCTCTGTGTACTGGTCAGACTTGTGTAGGGTTATTTCCTAATAAATACATGTGTTTTGATTCCCATCACTATGGGATATGTAGAGAAACCCATAATTATGTTCATGGTCCCAACGACAACATTACTATTTCACATTGAGGAGCCCACAACCTTCCCACATGATGTTAAACTGCACAACCTCTTAAAAACTATGTGTGGCTTGATTCCTTCCATTTCAGGATACATAGTGATGTTCGGATCTCTAATCATGATCCAAGATAAAACAAAAAATATAATAAATGAACCGTGACTATATAATAGTTGAATCATGAAAGCTCACTTTTCCTAAGTGTGAGTCAGACCCACGTATGACTAACTTTTGCGTGTATTATGCCTTACACAATTTTTTCACATTGGCAGATGTCCTTACCACATGATGTTAAACTTCATGGTAGACATCCTTATTGCATGACGTTAAACTGCATGATAGATTTACTTATGGAATGATGTCAAAATTCATGGTATATTTCCTTACCAAATGACATATAACTGCATGAAACATGTCCTTACCACATGACATTAAACTATAGAGAACATGTCTTTACTGTATGGAATTTAATTGCATGGAATATGTCCTTACCACACAACAATAAACTGCATAGAGTTTTTCCACACTGAATGATGTTAAACTACACAAAGGCCATCACCCATCATCATTCCTTATCAAATAACAACAAGGGCCTTACCCCGGTTAACCAGAGTATGGGGTGCTTCCACCATCCTTTAAGAACCACTATACATAAATCATACTTCATCCCTACAGTACATTAGGTTTCCACTAGTCTTCCATGGACCTTTTAAAAGATAATAGGCTTCAAGGTAACCTTGTCTTAACTATTCATGTATACCTATGGATCCTGCATATGCGCATATGGTCATCAACCAAATGCATCACTCTGTAAAATGGAAATTCTGATCCTTGTGAGCCATGAAATCACCATAGAAGAACTCAACACCTTAGTGTGATCTGATCCACTCTCAGTACAATTGTCCCATACCATTACTCATGAAATAAGAACCTCAATCTAGGATTTAAAATATTTTCATCCCCTTCTCAGAAGGATGACAATGTACCCTTGATCCTGGGCATCCCAATTAGGCTCTTGCGTATCATCCCCCATATAGGTCCATGTGCATGACAACATTAATTTTCCTACACATTGGTCAAAGCTGTACAACCTTAAACTCTATACTATGATGGTCCAAATCACAAGACCATAAAATGTGAGCAGAAAATGACACAAAAATTGTTAGTTTGAAAACTTTTGATGGGCGGCCCGAGAAAAAATAAAGTCTTTTCTTGTCAAGATCTTTAACTTTAGAGTTTAGGGCAAGGCTTAAAGCTCACAAGGTCAACTTTGTAGCCCTAGTAAAAGTCAACCTATTCTCCCTAGACCCCTTGGTTCTAGAAAAAGTAAGATTAATTATTTGTCACATCTCCTCAATGAAATAATATGTTCACTAGATGGTGGTACAACTTCTAGGGTACACGAACCCTCCTTGGATATTACCCTTCCCACAAATCAAACATCATTATTTGGGGTTCCTAAAGTCACCATAAACCTTACATGGACCTTTTAAAAGTTATACGACTTCAAGGGACCCTTTTCATGACTATGCATGTATGCTTATGGATCCTACATATGCACCTATGGTCATTAACAAAATGCGTCACTTTGAAAAAAGGAAAATCTAATCCTTGTGTGACCTAACATCATTGTAGAAGCACTCAACACCTTTATGTGGATGAACTACTCCTGATATGAATATCCCATATCATCCTCCTCATCTGAGCACTTTAGACCATGGATTACAATCTCTGCACCAAACTATCAGAGTGGATTTGACATCCTCAATGTCACGTCACCATGTTTTGTACCATTTCTCAAGGAAAAAATGTGACACTCCATTCCATAAACTTTGATGGCCCAAATATCATTATTTGAAACCACATGATGTAGGTCATGAGCTTTATAACTCAAGATCTAAAATGCCCTTGGGTTCCATAACCCATCCTAGATAGCCTCCCTCCATACCCAACTTCATCATCTGGACATTTGAGTCTTCAATAATATTTCCTGACCCTAGTAAAAGAGTGTAGATCATCTTTTTATTGACCATTATACTGAGGTACAATGGCCTTGACCCACAAACTGGAGGAATATCCTCCTTTCTAGAAAGGATCTTTAGTCCTTGTGACCCCTGGTAACACTGTGGAATAACCCGACTTCTCAGGATTCCACAAGACATATCTGGCATGTCTCCCCATCTCATATTCATAGACAAAATTTTTTGGGTTATGACTTATATCACCCATATTCCAACTATCAAGGAAGACCTATAATCCCTAGTATTTCTCCCTAAACTGATACTACCCCCATAAACCTTTCATATCCATTAGAAAAGATGCCCAACTTTAAGTGACCCTTTTCTTGACTATGAATATATTCCCATGGATTCTGCATATGTGCCTATGGACATCAACCAAATGTGTCACTCTGTAAAAAGGGAAATCTAATACTTAAGATCTTTAGAAACACCATGGTAGAGCTCAACACCCGATAGTGTTTTAGGTCACTCCTGGCATGTCTGCACTATATTCCATGATCATCGATTGGGTCCGATGTAAAAGACCCCAAACTACAATAATAAAAGGTCCAAGCTAAAATACCTTAAACTAAAATGATAGACGGTCATATATAAAAGAACTTAAACTATAGTAATAGATGGTCCATGATAAAATACATTTAACTAAAGAAATATAAGGTTCAATCTAAACAAATTTAAACCATTCAAATAGAAGGTCCAATCTAAAAGAAACTAAACTAATGAAATATCATGTCTGAGATAAAAGACTCTAAACTAAAGCAATATTAGGTTCGAGCTAAAATTCTATAAAATAAAACAATACCAAGTCCAATCCAAAAGACCCTAAACTAAAGAAATATCATTTCTAAGCTAAAAGAACCTAAACTAAAGCAATAACAGGTTTGAGCTAAAAGACCCTAAAATAAAGCAATAGATGGTACGAGCTAAAATAACCTAAACTAAATCAAGGAAAGGTCTGAGCTAAAAAACCCAAAACTACAAAAAATCAACAATTTATCCTGTAAAAGCTTATAAAGACCATCATATGGACTTAGAATAAATCAAGATTCTCTCCCCAATCCAATTATCTTTGGTAAAATATATTTCACTCTCCCTCCAGGACACATATTCTACCCAAATTATCCTTCTGCAAGTTAGGTGATCTCACAATAAATGGAGTAGATACATCAATAAAGAATCTCATGTTATTGGGAAATCATGAGAATTTATTGAGAAGAATATATTGTGATACAGACATTTAGGTTTACTTGATGTTATGAGAAGGTTGGGTATCATTTTCAATTCACATAATATCAGATCAGCGGAAAGTCATTCATATCATGTATGAAAGGAAAATTGGACAACAAATATACAGTTCAAAAGATCCATTCAGTGATAGATTACTGAAGGAGGAATCTATCACCATTTAGATATATGTAAAAATGTTATATATTTACCTTATAATTAGATTCTTTTCATTCTGAACGAATTCAATTCTAAGGGGAGAATTTGTTGAAGCTCATAATCACATATTACACACTTTGTTGTGGAAGGATGTAGGTAATTAATATCATGTGATGAATAAATGAAATCACACCTCATCTTCTTCAATCTCATGGTAATAGAGTTTAAGAACACCTGTTGCACCTAGGATCAATATTGTGAACTAGTTAATACTCGAATGCATGCCTGTTGCGCCTGGGGTTGATGTCATGCAACAAAAAATCAACAAGAACATGAGATTCCTCACACCATTTATCCTCCTGCTGAAACATCCATCTAATATTATATAATATGGAGACCACATGCCTGGTATGATATTAAATAAAGAGATTACAACCTCATGCTTGATCATGTGAAAGATAGAGAAACCATGATCTCATATCAGCACATGATAAGTCCGGCATCACAAGTCTCGAGTTCATGCAGAAAACATTCATTATAGTATCAGATATTGTTGGAAACATTGGAAGGATGTGATATAGATCACATGAACATCAGTATATATAGATTATGGGATCATTCAAAGCATCCATGTGGACACACGCTGCTGTGAAAATGGTCTATAGATGGGATTCGAGTGCGACACATGTATTAAGTGTCCATCAACTTGGATATCCTACCCATGTATGAGTTTGAAGCATGAATGGTAGAGGAGTTATATGTCCTCCTAAACTGGTGCATTGATGGCCTGTAATTTTTGAAGTAAAGGATGTTCCATTCCTATAGAATATTTTCAATTCATGTATGAAGATACCAATACAGGTTATGCCAAAATGTAGTGCATAATAAAAGAAGATATATCTACAACCACCATGAGTATATACTGAAGACATATCGTGCGGTAATGGAAGTACACATGACCACCACCGTTTAGATAGAAATTTTTAGGAATATACTCTACATGAAAAAACTCAACAGTTCCCACATAATGTTCTAAGAGTGGATTGTGCAATGATGTGAAGTCCCCAAGTGGTTACGTGATTATACGTTAAGAACACCAAAAGTTTCATTGTTTTTAAGAGATATATTGACGCGATATAACCCTTGAATTAGAGGATGGTCAAGTTGGTTTTATGAGAGGTGGAGCATTTTATTCGGACATGACACCATTATCATATGCATAAAACCAGGATGATACTTATATATAAATACTAAAGGGAGATTGAGATTTGAGGGATGCTTCCAGTCAGGAAGAGAGTGCATTCATTTTCTTCAAAAAACTGAGCATCATGAGCATGTATAATATTTAATCAAATAGGATTATACAGGAAGGCATTCATGTATTCATTTACATGAAGGGGTGAGATACCATGATCCTCCTTCATATAATCATTCATGTAGAGAGATGAGGCATTGCATAGCCTATCACGCGAAGCACTATGACACCGCTTCACCTATTAAATGGGATGAAACACCATATATAACTCTTACTTTTCAAAGAAGAAGATCTATTTTACATATATAGAAATGTGAAGGAGAAATATATGAAACTCAATTCACATGTATAAGGGTCTGTGATCGAACTAGAGAAACATACATGAAGTATATGAAAATACGACATGGCCAGTCATGAAATATAGATAACTTACCACATGAATATCAAGGAATCTTACGAAGCACCAAAAAAAGTTGTAATAGGATCCTACTACCACTGGGGATCATGTGATGTCATCAAGGATATGCGATCTCAAGATTTCCATTGGATCAAGTGACGAGCTTCTGACAGGAAACCCATGATGGGATGAATTGTGCTCTCTGTTATTTGTGATACACCTACTTGTGAACCATCAGTAACACTGTACATTCAAGAGTCATAAATTGTGTGACACATTCATTAGATAAATTACGACATGAATCCTTTCACCCTTGGACATGTTTTTCCCTTGATCATGAAAACCTGGTCTTGTGACACCTTCATGTGAACTGGGGTGCTGATCTTCATATGTATTAGATATGAACCCATGACCATGTGACTCCTCTATAGTTATATAGGACATATGACTTGACTTGTGAACCCATATACATGTGGCCTTAATAGGAAATTGGACATGAAACTCAAACCCTTGTTTTAATGATGACTTTTATGGCATAGGATGTTGGCCATGTACCCTTAGCTGATATGACTTGGACAAACCCCTAGATCATGTGATGGGATAATATGAATTTTATTAAATAATCTAAGTTATGCGATCACATGACACTTTATACATCATGAGATGCCTCCTTAGGTCTACAGAAAAGAAGAGCGACCATCCATGACATTGCCTGCATGCCTTCGTGAGATCCATTATTGATTGTGCATGCCATGATGGAAAAATTATTGAAAATCCATCTAAAGAACCTTTTTAAAATAGAAAATGGAAATAAATACGGGATACTAGAGCCTATCACAATCATAAAAACATGCGACACACCCCTGGAAATCTGTAAGACACCACGAGACCCTGGAGACATGTCTGACTCATATCATAAAAGCCCTTTGACTTTTCAGCCTCTTCATGCGAAAGGCCTCGAGTGTGTCCAGAAGAACTCACAATACCCCTTTGTCTCCTTAAAAAAAAGTATGAAATTTTCCATGAGATTCTAACACATCCCCACAGGACCTTTTTTGGTCATGCGACTCCTCAAAAATAAATTGAGTAATTTTCCTCAACAATACTTGTGCAACCTCACATGATCCATGGACATTGTATAATAAAAAAGGAAATAAAAGGGAAGGAGGAAGGAGCCTCTTGTAGTCTTAAAACTTATGAGACACGCTAATGATGTCCAAGAAATAGTCTCTCAAGACTGTAGTACAAGTCATCCAGATCCTGCGAAGGCCCATGACAAACTAGTGTTGTCTCATGGAAAATACCAAACAAGTCACCTAAGATCAAGAAAATTATTTTCAACTAGAATCTTGATCTCATGAAGGCCCTTGGAAATATCAATATGACTATGTGGAAGTCCTTTAGTTTATTGAAAATATTCAACAAGTCCCCATTAATTGGAAATAATCCAATAAAAAAGACATTGGTAGGAGGGACTTGTGATCGCTGTAAATGAGGTAACTCCCTTAGAGCGATCCATGGAAGAGACTCACAAAGAAACATGGCACTATATCCCTTCACTGACTCCATCCTAGATCAATGTGAGATACGACATGAAAAGAGGTGAAAACCCTGGGTGGAGAGGCCTATAAATCCCCCACTCCCACATGATAAAAAAGGATCTTCGGCTCTATGAAGATAAAGGAACTCTTCAAAACTCACACCAGTGCTAGATAGGATTTCTCAGAGTTGATGATTTCATGAATGAAAAGCTTTCCATTAGGTAATATACTAGTGAACAACCAGAGATATCATGAACCTTGCATAAAGAACTTCATATGATCACTCGTAGATCGTGTGAAGGACTTATGGCAGGACATGCGAGGGACATCCCTCACATATTTTAGATAGTACAAGACTTAAAATAAATTGAAACTGAATAAATCTAAGGTATTCACAATAAAAAAGATATAAAAATGATTAAATGTTGAAAATTTTGGTGAAGAACATGTTCTCTGACCCTGATGAGCTTCACATGAACTATCCAAGACATGTGAAAACACTAGGACATGTCTTACAGATCTCACAATGCTTATTTTGTATACTATTTGGGTCATGAGAAGTCCTATAGACATGTCAAATAAAGTCACATGGTGCCTTTCAGGCATGACACCCAAGTCACTCAAAACCCTCCAGGTTCTCTATTCAAGTCACTCGATGTCTTTCAGACATATGGACTGATCCATATAATAGAACCCACTCATTTCAGCTGAGTCTCATGGTAGAACCCGAGAATGTCGACTGGCTCTTGTGACATCCTATGGTAAAACACCCAGGTCTCACAATTCCATCAAGACATGTTATTGAGTACATGCAACACCCTTCGAGACATGTCATAATGACACTCGAGAAACCCTCTATATGTGTATACCAACACTTGTGATGACACTTAAGTATGTCAATTGGATCATGAAACATCCTCTAGACATGTCATCCAGGGTTATGTGAAGGATTCTAGAGAAACCATCCAGGTCTTGTGACATCCTCTGAACAAGTCATCCTAGGTCATGTGATAATCCTCAGACATTCCATCTAGGATACATGATGTCCCTTGGAAAAGATAGTTGTATCATGAGATTATCCAAGGAAATGTCAGGAATACATACTATAATGTGTCAATCAGGAGATAAATGAATGTATAGATGAAAATCAATTCGTACTAGGTGGGAAAGAAGGCCAGTGACATAGGGAATCCTAGTATTTGATCACTTTGTTCATCCTCATAGTGTAAGCTCCGATGATATGGGAAGCCTTAGTGTGTAATCCACAAAAAAGTGAACTATAATGTCTCTAATTCATTCTATAACTAGGATACATTTGATTCCATACTAATGCTCTAGAACCACATTAAAACACCCCAATTATAGTCATAGCACATAATTCCTACATCCTCAATCAATGAAATTGATTATTTTCCAAACTTTGTTTATCACAACGAGCATAGCTCACATGGTCTTAGGGAATTGTAATAATCATATCATCTATGCCATACACCTCTATAAGGGAAATGGAATCATAGGAAATGATCACCATGTTCATCCTCATCATGTAAGCCCCGATTATCTGAGAAGCCTCAGAGTGTAAGAACCAATCTACTAAACTATGAGAACTTTGATTCTTATAATAACTAGGATACATAGTTTTCCTTCCTATGGCCCAGGATAAAATAAAAATCCATTTCAATTTAAGCCCTATTTCTCCTACACTTCAACCATCGATCTCCAATCATTCCCATGGGTTGATTATATTACCTCATCCCTCAGCAGAATGAGAAAACAACCGAACAAGGATGAATATAATTCCTACCATAATCAGTATATAGGATTACTTCCTAAGGCCCGAGATCCATATTAAAACATCCCAAGGGATATCCAAGTACATAAGTACCACATCCAAATGGAATGAGGCTATTCATTTGTTATCTATTTTTTCCCACATTGATCATAGCTCACATGGGATTAGGGAATAAAAATAAACACCTCACTGGCATCATGAATATCTACTATCTCAGGAAATCCCATCATGTAAGCCCTAATGAGTGGCATGATATAAGCCTCCCCCATTTGAGGATATGTACCTTGGGGCCAGTCCCAATGGCATGATTGAATTATGATATCTTTGATTCCTTCCATAACTAGGATATGTAGGACATATCCTCAAGACTCAAGCTAAAATATTAGGTACCCAACTAACCACACATATTTTATCTCTTCATGACGTTAAAATGCACGGGTTTTAGTAAACTACATAGGTTTTTATTCCTACAATAACCAAGATATGTAGGATTCCTCATAATGGATCAATCCCCTCCTCAGAATATTAACCACCTCCCAACATGGCATCAAATTATGAAGTATTTTTTTGAATGACTTAAACATATAAAGTAGTTACTCATTACTGGGAAATGGATGAACAACCTCAGATATATATAGACATATTCAATAATGAGATCCCCCTCTCTTTTGTAAACAAAGGAAATTTAACATATAATTGTTTTTAGGGTAACCGGTCCCGTATCAGGATTAGGAAGAGATCCTAAAAAATATCTTAAATCTATAAGAGATCTTAGAGTAGGAAAAAATTACCCCCAAAAGGGTGTGACGTGCCCAAACGCCCATCCACTCGACCAATGCGATTCCCTAAGATCCATTGGGCCTAAAAAAAATTGACCACATGCCTTTGGAAAGAAGTTCTGTACCCAGTTATGGATGTGGGAAATTTTGGAGTTTCCCTTAAGAATGGAAATGTTAACCTGATGTTAATGATCATGTAAGAAATGAACCCCCCACAATCAGCCATCAGACCAAACCAAAAACGCAACACGGTTACCTCTTTATAACGTCAAAATAGTAATAATGATATATTAAATAAATAAATATGATATTTTAAATATAATTATACTTCAATAAATATGATATCACATATACCTTCTTACTTTCCATTCTATGGGGGATACAATAATGTCATTCATGTGTACTACAGACTACTGCCTCACGAAGTGATGGGATTCATTTTTCACTAACGATTTTCATGGAAGGTAATAAGGGTAAATTTAATGAATATATGTGATATATATGATATAAAGATGATTCTTTAATGGTAATATATTATTTATCTTGTTTTATTTATTCATTGAGAAAATAGAAATAGTGTTCATGCGTACGTATGACCTACCTTCTCCATGAATGGTGTATTTCATTTTATTTCTAAAACTTTTATAGATTACTATAAATAAAAATATTATGAATATATATGACATTTATATATTTTTTAACATTGTGGATATGATGAAACCATTATCAAATTAAGAGGATCCAAAATAATAAATCAAAATACACACGAAAAACAAATGAGTTATTACCTAAAACATGATTTTAACATGGAATTGTTAATAAATTGGTAATAAAAGGTCATAAGTACATCACATATGGTATTATATATATAATTATGCATCAATAATATATTTATAATAAACTTATATTTATTATAAAATAGGTTCAAATGTGTATGAAGGAAGTCAAGAATTAAGCTAAGGGATTTTCATCTCACTTTTATGTTCTGTGAGAGAAATACCATATTAACTGAAAATTAACTTCTTTTATTAAATAAATAAATTTTAAAGAAAAAGAGGGAAACCGTTAAGTTCAAAGAAAACATTCAACCAATACCAAAAGAAGTTACCAAATTATTAAAATCAAGTTTGTATCTATAAGAAGCCTGACCTATATAAAACCTCCAATGGAAAACAGGATCCTCCTTGTCCAGGTCATCCATAATGTGGTATTTAAAATAGTTTTCTATTTTTTTTACATGAATAAATATATTATTCTACATTGATCTTCCTCTCATTGAAGACCTACACCAAAATGTAATTTTTATTATCAATCCCAGCACATTTTTCCATGGTGAGGTCCACTTGAATCATTCTTTCAACCATCCTTTTGTAGTAATCTATTGTAGTTTTGAATTAAAATTATTTCTCTTCCATCACTTCATTGGATTGGATGATGATCTCCCGTGCATTCGCACAAGCCTCATCACCTGTTTCCTTTGACTATAGCCTTATCTCCTACCTTCTCTAGTAATATTTCATACTTTTTATCACCGCCTTGTGTTGACTCCTTGACTTTACCAGACTCAATCATCTGTATTACATTATGATCAATATAACTATCTTTTCCACCCTAATCATGGGCTATGATGTTGTTTCCTTCCTCCTTGTTCTTTTTGGTGGATCTTGTTTCCATAGGCTTTGGTAAATGAGGTTATTCCTTACACCCTTTATAATTATTTATCTTTAGAACAATATAACTCCCTACATAACTTTTGTCCTTCCTCCATTTCATTATCCTTATGTAGTGAAGACCTATTTCTTTACCTTCATCAACACTATCAACTGATACCCCAGCTGGAAAAATCATCCTTCAAATTAGTTCCATATAAACTATGATCATTCAAAAGGTTTTTCATTAGTGTTGTGGATTGGATGTTTTCTTGCATCTCATCTCCTATATCAAGTTACGATCCTTAAACCTTTAGGTTCAAAAAGTGATAACCTTAATGTTTGGGATGGACCCTATCAGCCTTGCCCTAATTTTAACCTTCACCCACTCCCCACTATCTCTACTAGGGGTGCTGATGAAAATATCTCCCTTATCTTCCTGAGACACCATCATGTCCTTAACACCACCCTAAACTCCTATTTCCTTCTCATTATGAACTGAAGGAGATGCATTCAGTTGAGAGACCACAAGCCCGGTTTCCTGCCTAATCATCAGGTCACAATGTAATCTTTTAAGAACATCAACCACCTTCAGGTTTAGAGGTAACCCCTGTGCCTCATTCTATATGGCTACATCCTTTGCTGCACCGTTAGACACCAATAGTTCATCTGAGTTCCCTATAAGGAGGTCATATCCTTCCCACTCCCCATCCACAAGAAGTTCGAATCATGTTGCCTCTAAGTCCCCTATTTGATCAATGGAATCACATGTCAGGACAAAATCCTTCAAACCTATTCCTGTAACCCCTCTTCCAAGTCCCTTATCTAGCTTCAGAAGAACAGTCTTACCCCCACGCCTATAGGCTGTCAACACATGTCCCATTTTCTTGCATGGAGAACAAAAATACACCCACGAATCAAATATGATCAATTGTTTATACCTAAACTTCTCACCAAAATAAATCCAAACAAAATAGGGTGACACTTTATACACATCAATTTCAATACATAAATTTTAACATAGATAAAAGGGGAAATTGAATGATACAAAAAACTGTTTCTTATATCTGAGTAAAAATATCTACTAACTAGGTTTCTTAACATTCAAATAATTGATGGATTATGAAATGGGAGAGGAAGTTTAGGGAACCATACCCAAATAGTCATGGTCAGGGAATATATCTTCATATGAATTTCATATCTCCATAAGAATAGGATAAATATGGATCCATTATAGATGTGCTGAGCACCAGACCATGCCTGAATCATATCATACTCCGAAGAAAATCTGATTATAAAGTTTTTTCTATTGAGAATCCCTCTAGTAGAGCATTATTGTACCCCCCCAAGAACTGAAAATAAATTGATCATATGAATCCAATGACAGGTGGTAGTGTGTAAACTGTGTGATAAACTTCAAATTACAAAAATATGAGGCTTCATTAAACTTTTATAGTGATAGAGGAAGTTACGAAAGTCACTCATAGAGATTTGGAAATTTGGGGAAAAGCGAGATATGAGGGAATGTTGGAAGGAGATATGGGTTAGAGAATCAAAGGAATGGGTTAAGATAGGATCCCTTGAAAGATGATAAGGGTTCCTCCCCCACTAAGGGGGGATGAACGTGCGCAGTAGCCGTCACCGTCAAGGATGGAGGAAGCGCTGAGAGGAACTGCCTCTCATGGAGACTTAATAGAGACACATTCCATATTCACCATGTTTTTTATGTGGTTTATATATTTTACATGAATGTATTTTATGATTATTATCCTAAAAATTATTGGGATTTAAATATACATTTTAGGATCTCTCATTCATGGGGTTTCCGGTTCAAAAGTTACCAAAGAGGTAAGGTATTTTTTTCCCAATTTTCCTTCATTGAGACATATGTCATGTTATAAACCTATCTTCTTTAATGAACTGTGTATATAGACAAATTTAATTGTAATAAAATTTATTTATTTATTCTCATAATATCACATGATTAATTTAATGTTTTTTTAATGGGGTTAACGATTCAATGATACCAAAGTTGTAATGGTTTTATGATACAATCTCATTGCTTATTAGGATTGTTTATGTTTATGATTCTGATGATGAAATATTATGATCCATATCTCAAGAAACATAATAATTTTCTTCTACTAGGTTATTTTATGAGAATACATGATTTCACATCATTTTCCTATCTTTATGAAATTAGGAGTTCAAAATATTTTTTTAACAAAATCTGACTTCATTTCTCCCTTCAGTCAAAAATTAGTTTTTCAAAAACCATTTTTTCTAAAAATGTTTTAAAAATATCCAAATTATTTATTAACTAAATTTTTACCATTTTTTTACTATTTACAAAATTTTATCAAAGGAATATTCACATCATTTTTGAAACAATGTGTTCTTGGATTTTATAAAAAATGTGAAAGAAATATATGATTTAACATGTACAATATGAACCAAATTTCCTACTATCATGGCCATTATTTTATTTGAAACATCCTTTATATTTTTTCATTTTTACTTTAAAATAAAATTATTTTTAATTTTTTTTTCTATTTTATAAAATATTTTTCATTGTGAAAAGGTTATTTTCCTTATGAAACCATTTAAATGATTTTTAATTCTTCCTTCATATGTTTCAATGGTTATTTCTAACTAAAAGGATTTTGAAAATGATTCATTTTTTAAAAATTGGTTTTTTCAAAGTAGAATGGATATTTTCTTCATGAAATGTTCCATTTTATTATTTAGAAAAAACCATATATGATGACATCATTTGATTTAACTTATGCTTTACTAGGGATTATATTGAACGATACCATCCTTTTTCATTATCTGAATGAATAATGTTTATGTATATGAATTTTTTTGAAGTCCATTATTTTTTTTCATAGTTCATGATATGGGGAATTTATAAAATGTTTATGGAACCCATTTCATTATAGGAGTTATGACATGATGATATGATTAGTGTTTTATGATATTGTACCACACATAAGTATGGATTCTATTATATGAATTAGTGGACTTATATGACCCTCTAATTAATTGGGTAAAGCTTTATATCTCATGATATAATAATGGAAAATAAGTCTATGGGCTTGATATACTATGGAAAATAGGTGAGCTCTGATCTAATATGGGTAATATGTGTGTCCTGATCCACAATGGGAAACAAGTGATAAGTCTTGATCCATAATGTTGATGGTCTTGGTAGTTAACCTTGACATATGAAATGTTTTTCTATATTTATGATAGTGAAAAACATTTAAGACATGATATTGTGCTTCATGATTGATAAATAATGATATCTCTCTCTCTTATTGGACATGTTTTCTAGAATGATAATGTTTTTTGACATGACCCATGTTTATGATCTACGCCTGGTTTGATAGGAACTTTGTCTATTATGTTCATAATTTCATAACCTTATACATATCTTATACCTTTATATGATAATATATTTATAATTTCTATGTTTATCAATACTGATCATCTGAGCTCACCCATTCTTATGGTTCCTTCATGCAGTTATAGAGAATGGTTTAGGTAGTGTATGCCTAAGAGAAGTACTATATGCGAAGATCATTGTGGGAGATGTAGAAGATATTTCATGAAATAAGAGGATTTTATTTCTAGTATCTTAAGACACTAAACTATTATAGTCCCTATTATTGTGTTTATGAAATTTATTGAATACTCATAGAAAATATGAGATATTTATATATGAATATAATGGGTCCTTATAATGTTCAATGACCCATAGTAAGTATTACATAATCCATAAAATTTTATTCTTGTTATCTCCCTTCCAAACCCACCCTAACGATAATAATATAATAAAAAAATATCATTATTATAATGAAGTATAATTATATTAATTTGAAAATAATTATTTATTCTGATACAATCATATAGAAAAAAAGGATCATCAATCATGCATTGTGAGGACCACCAAATCCAAGGAAAAATATATATTTTTGTTTTCATCTTGATTTTAATTCTTTATAAAACCCACTTAAAATATGATTCAAAAAATTAAAAAATTTAAATTAAATCACTATTCTTGTGATATAATGACATTATTCACTTTCCTTACCATACCACCCCATTGAGATATAACATGTTCATGTTAGGGGTTGGTTTAACTACCTTCTTGAACAGTGCTATAAAAATATATCTAGAATTACTATTAGAACTGAAATGATAATGTTATCAAAATTTAATAACTAAATAATTATAGTTTTATTTAATATAAAGGATATATATTAATTAAATTATTATTAAAATATTATCTTTGATCGCTAAAATTACCAAAAAAACTTCACTAATTCAATTTTTGTGCAAGCATAAGAAGAAAATATATAATAAATAAATAGAATATGATAATATTTTTTTAAATTTAATGTATATGTTTAAGTTTCATAATAAGGTATATAATGAATATAAATAGACTATTTATGATGTTAGGCACATGAAAATAATAAATCAGGAATATGGTTTGGATTTGTGGTAAATCAGTTTTATTCTATTGTGTTACAAACTTATTTAGTGATAATATATTAATACATGAATTATTTATTATAAATAATGGATAATTTTTATTTAATATGATACTTATTTTTTAGTGTTTTAAAATTATTCCTTATAACTACAATATAAAAAAATTCTTATCTCAATGATTGTGTTTTTTGTAAGGGTTTTATTATTTCAATTACAAATTCTTAAGACATGCTTCTTGTTATATAAAAATTTAATTCTATATGGTGAATATAGTTCTTATTTTTCATATTATATCATAAATTATATTTCATGGTATTTTATTTTTTGTTTTGATTTAGATGATACTCAGGCCATGAATGTTTTTTCTAAATAGAGTATCATCCATTGAGTTACAAACATATGTTTTGAAACTCTAAGGTTCCAATATTGATTTATACTACCTAATGAATACATGGTATTGTATTTACTTATTGTTTTCTAGGTTCTTCAATTCTTCCTTACAAAATCACTATCAAGTGAATATTATCTCACAAATTATGATACTTTTAATGGGTTCTTATCTAAAATTTTCTATCCTTGAGATATAATACTTATTATACACCATGTTTTATTTGTAATGGTGTATCTACTTACCCTTTATTATTTTGATTCTAATTAAATTATATTTCATTATTTTTAATTTTATATTCCAATTTATTTCCCTCATGGTGTTTTGACTGAGAAAATACAATAGTTGTAAGGGTTTTTACCTCAAATTTTCACTTCTTGATACATATTTCTGATCAAACACCATGTTTTATTTTGAATGATGTATCTAATGACACATTAATATTTTTTATCATGGTTACATTATATCTCATGATGTTTAATGTTATATTCCATTTTATTTCCCTCATATGTTTTGACTCAAAATTTACAAAATCTTTATGAAATTTTTGTCTCAAATTTTCACTTTTTAAGATATATTTATTATTATTCACTATATTTTATTTATAATGTCTTATATACTACCCATTTAATATTTTTTATCATGATAATATCATTATTATTTTAATTCAATGTTTCATTTTAAATCATATCCTTCTATGGGTTTTTATTTGAAATCTTCTAATAACATAAGGATCTCTTGTATGAAATTTAAATTCATTAAGACCTGACAATGTTATACATAATGTTTTATTTTTTGTGGTTTAATTAATTCCACCTAGATATTTTATATCATGATTCTCTCATTTTTCATGGTATATAATTTTCAATTTTCAATTTTATCCTTCATGTGGTTTTGATAAAAAAAGTCTATAATTTTCTAAGTATTATTTGACTCTATTTTCAATTCTATAAGACATGTTTTATATTTTGCCCCATATTTTATTATATATTGTGTATTAACTACCACATTACCTTTAAATATAATTAATATCACTTATTTAGTTATTTTTTAAAATAATTGTATCCCTATGATGTTCTTTTGATTCATATGTTACTATTAAAACAAGGGTGTTTACATATCAATTTCATTTCATTGAGATATGATTCATATTAACCACTTGTTTCCTTTTCTGGTGCATACATTAGTCATGGATTAATTTTTAAATTATCTCAATCTATTTTCATTTAGGAGAATATTCTTACATAAATCCATCACTTACTTTATGTTTCAAAGTCATCCTTTCACATTGGCATGATTTTTATTCTAATTTATTTCCTTGGTGAATACCATGTTTTCAGTACAATGATTGAAGGGAGTTCACATTGATATCCATACATTGATCAATTAGAGAAATTATTTACTTAAAATTCTTCTACTAATCTTTAAAGTGTTATTTTTAGGGATTCTTACATATAAATCTATACCATTTATTGACTAGGGAATATTAAAAATCCATATACTTATTATTCCAATACATATTTTTATTGATTATTATAAAATATTGGATATGTATTGTATAGATTATTCATTCCATTATATGGTTAATACATTGAATATAATTAGTTATTTTTGGGTCCTGTAATATCACCTCGATGCATCAATAGGTCTCATGAGACAAACTAGCTTGGTTATTTTGGTGTTTTCTTACCTAGAACAAAGTATTGAATAAAAAATTGGCATATATGATAAGATCATGATGTATATGATCATTATTTATTGTCTTGGGGAATATAATTATATGCCTAACCTTATGTGTATCATTTATGAGGAACCTGTTGTTTTTATCTATGTGATATTTTAATTTCCATTATTACCAATGGATATATTATGCTTTAATTTTCATTCAGTTATGATATTATTTTTGTTTGACTATTATTAACATATTATTTATGCTCATCTTATGTCCACTTATGATAATTATTCATTATCAATTTTATTTACCCTTACTAAAAATTTGATCTCACCATTGATTATCTTTCCATTTCCCCAAGATATGATGAAAACTAACGAAAATGATATTTCTAGAAAAGAAGAATTATGAGAGAATTTTATGGGAGATATTGAAGAATTTTAATGGATTAATTAGATTCTTATATAGTGTAAAAAATTTCAATTTAATGTAAATACATGGGCTCTGTTATTTAAAAGTTTTTCCGAACTATCTAAAACACTAAACCTAAAAGGTATTCTAAATATAAGTGACTCAATATTTGTTTGTGATATTGTAATTATTGATGGTTAAAATTGTGCCACACCAATTCATTTTAAATATGGTATGTAAATCATGTGTTTATTCACACAAAATTTCTATAAAGTGGGGCCAAGGTGGTACATATGGTAACAAAAGAAGGTTTAGGTAACTTTAGTTTTTAGAATGTTATTTGGGTATAATTTAAGGGTTGATAAGATTGGGATGATCATAATTTCATCAGTATAGATTGAATTTTATGTTAGTTGATGTAAAATTGAATATTTTAGAGATAAATATAAGACAATGTTAGTGAAAACCCTACAGATACATTTAAGAGATAATATTATGTATAAAAAACATCCTGAAATTTTGGTAAAGTAAATATTGTGTGGTTCTATTAGAAATTACATCCATGTCATGATACTACTAGTAGATTCAGGCACTAAAAAGATATATCTAGGTTTAATAACCTTGGAAAGGGTGGATTGGATATTAACTTGATCATCAAATGGTTCTTGAAAAAAGGCATAACTGCACACATGGTCTGATGCTCCAAGTGGATATGATTTGGTTAATGACAATCTACTTAAAATTCATTATGATTGATTTATCATATAAAGGAATTTTGTTAAGGAAAAGGATAGAACCCAACATAAAGAAACCTATATTGAACTGAGTGTAATTTCTATTAAAAAGTATGATAATGTAAAATTATGAAGACTAATGAATTTTTAGTATAAATTTTTAATGCAATTATCATATAATATTTATGTTATGGTGTTCATCAATCATGACGAACTTCTTTTCATTTTAGAAACTATTCATGGTTGATGGAACCAAGTTTGGAATGGATTCCTTGGACAATATAGATAAAAAAAACCTAATGGAATAGGATCTAGAATAATAAAAAAATTGATTATGCCAAACCATATATAAGGAATTATGATTAATTACATAAACATATTTTAGATTCCAATCACATCAAAGAATAGAAGTATGGAGTATCATGTTTGTTTCAGTGATGAATATGATGAACAAAAGAAGATTCTATCTCGTTTTTATTAAAAATGTTGGAGGATGTACCAATAAAAATGTATTAATGGAATTAGAAGATGATTTATCTGTGGTAAAGGAGGGAATAGAGAAACTATTTACCAAGTAAATATGAAGAGATTAGTGGAGATAGTAAAAGGAAAAAGAGTTCATCCTAATGTACTACTCATAATTCACTATCTTAAATGTGGTGAACATGGACAATATCTAAGTAAATTCACTAATACAAGGGTAAACGTGGATTATATGAACCTAGAACTTTCAATCCATGGGAATGAATATGGAACCACAACTATGGATTTGAGTTCTGATGATAATGTGGGGTGTGGAACATTGATCTACCACTCAATATCTATGAGTGTTTTATTCATATCTTGTTAAAACTACTCTTATTTACTTAGTATATTTAATAAAAACATAAAATCACTACTGGTTGACTAGGTGTTATTTTATTAATAAAATTATTTAGTGGTATGATTATTTAACTCCAAGTATATAAATCCTCTCTAAAATATTTTTATTGGAATGTGCTTCCTATAAAATCCTATTATCCATCCTTTAGACAAATTTTATGTGATATTAGGCATGAATTGATTCTCTTGATAAAAAGGACATGATAATTTACAAGATAGAAAAATAACATCTAAATATTAAACCATGATCAATTATTAATAAATGGATAAATATAAAATATATCTAAAAATTTACATTCATTATATTAGGGTATTAATAAAAAATGATTATAAAAAACTCAATGTTAGTTATATTCCTATTATGAGGGAAAATACAAGTTCACTAGTCATAAAAAAATACAATGAGGATGAAACCAAATAATAAATTAAAATCATATTTATGAAAATCATTTGGGAACCCTTAAATAATTTTTAGATTTAAACAATTATAATTGTGAGGAAAAAAATTTATTTATGTGGGTTAGAATGTTACAACCTGGAATTTCACTATGTATTTTCCTTAAATAAAAATTATTTAAATATCATGTTGTAAAAAAAACACTAATAAAAAAGTATATGATATATATTATAGAATAAAATTATTATAACAATATAACCAATTTTCTATAAAAATATATTAATCAATTAGAAATTCATAGAAAATTAAATTAAGAACACTTACAGTTTTAAAAGGGAATTTTATAATAAAAAATGTTTTACTTTCTATATAATATTTTAATTAAAAATATATATTTTAAATTTTTTAATATTAATTTGAAAAAAATAAATTAATTTTTTGATTAATAATTAAAATATTAGATTATTATGTATTTTTGGGATATTTTCAAAAATATTTGATATTTAGGTGAATAGTGAAAAATAATATTTTTACCAAAATATCATATTTTATGAATTTAGCATTATATTATACAGACCTTGAAGATTTTAGAACATATAAATTGATAAAATATTTATTTAAGGAGTAATACTATAACTTTTTAAATACTATTATGAATTTATAAATCCTATGTTTAACATTTTAGGATTATAATTAATATTTTGATGTAAAAACTATTTTTATTCACTTATATTAAAAATTAGTTTTCGTCACATGAAAAAATTATATCAATTAATTTTTTTGTCATATTTTATATCAGAATGATCATGTTATTTAATAAATTCAATCTCATTCTAGGGCATAAAATTATGATTTATAAGATTAACATTAATGGACATGATAATATTAAAAACCTTCATTCCAAAGAATTGTATTATTAATATTGCCTCACTTTTATCTCATAAATTAAATCAATATATTTTAAATAATGAATATAAAATTATATTTAAATAAATGTATAATTATATTAACACACAATCAATTTTTAATTAATTCTAAATAATATTAATAACACATGATGCTAAAAACATTAATTTTCTACAAAAAATAGATTTTATATTTATAAAATTATTCAATCTAAAAGTTAATTTAATATTAATTAGGAATTGAATTAAATTTAATAGATATTAAATTTAGTTTCATGAAACCCAAATTTGGGGGAAGGTATTAATTTATATGTTTATCATAACTTAATTTATTTGGGTAAACACTAGTTACCACAGTAAAAAAAGAAAACATAAAATTAAAAATATAAGAGTAAGTGACTTAAAACAAGTTTGAATAATGTGTGTATATTCATGGTTGAGGATTTATAGACCCATTCTAACATCAAAATATATTATTTTTCTCTTTTGGAAGCATTGAACCTTGAGTAGTGTTATTCCATTTTTGAAAAATAATGAGTGATCACAAAACTACCCTTTTGACATTAAAAATTGGAGACTTACCCCCATCAGGCCACACCAATTCCATAAAAATTATTTCCTAAACTATTTAATTTTTCACTTAATAGTAAATTTTCTCAGTTTTATAAACTTATTGTCTTAATTAGTTATCTTAATATCTTCATTTACAAGGATTCCTCCAAGAAAAGTCTTACACTCCCTAAATGAGTATTAGTTAATCCATATTTTTTACTTTTTACCTTCCAAACCTATCCTAAACATAGTGAAAAAATGAAAAAAATAACTTTGGTATAATTAATTTTAAATATATTTTCCTTACCAACCACTAAGAGAAACAAAAAAATATAGACTGTGCGATGTAAAGACTACCTCCTCCATGAAATAATATTTTTTTTAAATTTTTCTAGTTTATTTACAATCATTATAAAAAACAAATAAAATACAACTCAAAATTTTTGAAAATTATAAAAAATTTCATAATTTTTATGTTTTAATTCTATCATGCACTACTTTATTATACTCACCCATTGAGATATAGTGTGTCCATATTTTAGGTTGGTTTCACTATCTACATGAACAATTATATTAAAATCTATAATGAATTTGAGAACATAAATACCAATTTTATTATAATATAGTAATAAAATAATGATTTTTATGAATATTTAAAGGTTATATTACATATTTAACATAATATTTAAATATTATCTTTAATAGCTACAATTATCGAAATAAGATGACAACGATTCAATTTTCACGCGAACATAAGAAAAATAATTATGATAAATAAAAATAATATGTTAATAAATGGTCTATATTAAATTAAATATAAGTGAAATATTTTCCAAATAATGTAACTAATAAAACAAATTTTATTATTTAGGATGTTTAGTGCATGCTGAGAAAAATTCAGGAACAAGGTATGGGTTAGTGCCAACACAATTTTCTTCCATTGAGTAACAATCTTACATGTTGAAACAAAATTATTACATAATTTATTTATTATACATATTTAATACTTGGTATTTTATTTCTTACTTAAATTATGTGGTTCTTCAAATCTTCCCTATAAAATAAATATCAAATTATTCCTACCCCAATGATTATGTTACTTTTTTGGGGTTTCTTGGTCTCAATTTCAATTTATTGAGACACGATTCTTATTATAGACAAATTTAATTTTATATGGTGTATATATTTAATAATTTTTATATTATGTCATTAATTATCTTTCATTATATTTAAATTTTAATTTTAAAATACTTCTCAATCATAGGTTTTTATTTAGATGATAATCAGGATATAAGGGTTTGTTCTAACTCAACTTTCTTCCATTGAGTTATAAACTAACTTATTGAAACTCAGTTGTCACAAAATTTATTTATTCTTCCTAATTAATACATGGTTGTTTATTTCTTTTTTTATGGATTTATACAATTCTTCTTTATAACCTCATTATCAAATGAGTCTTACCTAAATGATATATCACTTGTAAGTCATTCTTATCTCTAATATTCACTCCTTGAGTCATATTACTTATCATAAACCATGCTTTCTTTAGAATGGTGAATATAGATCCACATTAATATTTTTTATAATTATTACATTATAATTAATTGTTTTTATTTTTCTATTCAAATATAATTCTCTCATAGGGGTTTGACTAAACAATTACAAAATTTATAAGGTTTTATTGGCACAAATGTTCACTCATTAGGACATATTTCTTTTATAGGCCATGTTTTCTTTTGATCGGTGTATTATATTCCCCATAATTAATTTACACAAGGATTAAATTATATTTCATTATGTTAAATGTTCTATTTCATTTTCTTTACCTCATAAGGTTTTGATAAAAAATTACACAATTTTTAAGGGTTTCTTAATTAATATTTTTACTCTTTGGGACATATTTATTGTTATACACTAAGTTTTATTTGGAATGGTGTATATAATTCCCCATTAATATTTCATATCATGATAATTTCATTATTAATTATATTTATTATTTCATTTTAATTCATATCCTTTAAGGGGTTTTGATTCATACACTTCTAATTTATCCTCTGTTACAGACATGATTTTTCTTTTAATTCCTTTCCTCTATGAATACCCTAATTTTGGTTAGATTTTTAGAAGGGAAATTACCTTGAAATCCTTATATTTATATATTGGGGAAATTATTGAATTAACTATATATCATCACTCCATTAAATGTTAGTTTGACGGAATCTTGCAAAAAATTCTATTAAATTTATTGGCTAAGGAAATATTGAAAATCCACATATTATTCTAATGTGAATTATAATTGATTATAATGGTATATTGGTTATGTATTATATAGAAGATTCATTATTTAATTTATTGAATTCATTAGATATAATTTGTGATGTTTTGGGCTAGAAATAGCTCCTTAGTGCATGGATATGTCTCGTGAAATAAAATATCTTGGGAATATTGGTGTATTCCTACCCAGAACAAAATATTTCTTAGAGATAGGGGATCAATGGTAAGATTGTGATGTATAAGATCATGATGTCTTAGATTAGGGCATGAAATTAGTTTTTCAAATTTATGAATTTCAACTCTATGGAACCATTTGTTGTTATCCATGTGATTTTTTTAATTTCCATTATTCTCTTTGAATATATTATTTTTGCAGTTTAAATCTATGATGGAATTATTTTTGTTTATATAATCCAGCCATATTATTTTTTCTCATTTATGATCTATGATTTCTATAACTTATTTGTACATTTACTGATCATTTTATCAAACCCATTATTATACTTCTATTTTACTAGTTTATGAAAAACAATAATACACATGATATGTCTGTAATAATGTCATGTGTGGAGAATTTCGTGGGAGATGTTGAAGACTTATCATGTATTAACTAGTTACTTAAAAAGTAAAAAAATATGAATTTTATGAGAAAGACATGGGATTTGTTATAAAAAATAATATCATAACACTCTAATTATATAAACCTAAAAGGTCCTTAGAATGTAAATAGATCAATATTTTTTAGTGATATTCTAATTATTAGAGGTTAAAATTAGGTCACATTGGTTTGTTTCAAATATGGAAAGTAAATAATTCATTTATTTACACTGGAATCTAGAAGCATGAGTTTGGGGTGCCATTGTTGTTATCAATAGAATATTTAAATGACTTTATAGGCTAGGTTGTAATCTAGGGATAATTTATGGCTTCATAAGCTAAGGTTGATCATAATTTCATAGGTATAGATAACCCTTTATCTTATTTGAGGTAATGTTTAATATTTCTGAGACTATGATAATATAAAATTAGTGAAAGCCCTAGGAATACGTTTAAGGGATAATTCTATGTATAGAATAACATCCCATTTTTTAATGGAAAGATTGTGTGGTTATTCTATACATTACATCACTTTTTGGTACTATATGTATATTTAGGCTCTAGAATTGATATAACTAGGGTTAATAACACTAAAATGTGTGTATTGAGTATTAACATGAATATCAATTGGTGCATGACAAAGAGTCTTTACTGCAAAATCAATTTAAAACATCTAAGGGATAATATTTTTTTTATTCTTATTCTCTTTAAAATATATTACAAAGGATTTATTATGTTATGGATTTAGGTTAATAAATATAAGATAACCCAACCTAAATAAACCAATTTTAACCAAGAGAAATTTTTTTGAACATAAATCTAATGAAATAATTTCAGGGAGTCATACATTTTGAAGGTTCATTTTTCATGTTGTTATCATACAATAATTCCCTTATAGTGTTCATCAATTATGATTAACTCCTTTTGGTTTTAGTAATTGTTGAAGCCCAAATGAACCATGTTAACAATGGATTCCATGGATAATTAATATATTATTCCAAGAATCTACCTAATAGAATATATTATGGAGTTATAAACCTTGTTTTAATTCCAATAAAACAATAAAGATTTATGTTTAACAACATGAACATAGTTGAGGTTTCAAACAAAAAAAGAACATGATGATGAATTCTCATGAATGTTATAGTGATGAATATGTTGATGGAAAGTAGATTAATTTATTTTGTGTAAAAAATATGGGAAGAATCACTAAGAAAATTTTCTAATGAATATGGAATATGTTTAATATATGGTAATGTGTGGAATAGAGAAACTAATTTCTGAGGAAATGTGAAGAGATTGGTGGATATTGTGAAAGAAAAAAAGAGTTCATCCTAAAGTACCACTAAAAGTTAAATATATTAAATATATAGAAATTGGACATTACCTAAATCAATTCCCTAACCTAAGGGTTAACATGGATGACTGGAAACAAAAACTTTCATGACAAGGGAATCCATATGTAGCCAAAATAATGGAAGTGAGTTCTGGTGAAAATGAGGAGTTAGGAACACCGATCACCCAATCAAGAACTATGAGTATTTTATTCATATCATGTTCAACATTATCACTCCCCAATTTTTTCTCTTTTATTTAATTAATTTTGTTTTTCTTTTTATTTTGTAAAATTAAAGTTGTATTTTTTAGTTTCAGGCTATTTTTCTTTTGTTTCATCATTAGTATACACAGTTCAAGGAAAACCATGTGGATACTTGATACAACTCCCATTTTTTTCATTTATTTTTAGCATGCTTTAGTCTATATGGATTTTTCATGGTTGGGTCCAAACAATATAGATCAAAGGGGAAAATGTGCATTCCTTTATTGTATCTAGGGTGAATGCGCATGACATGTACACAGTCAGTCCAAACCATTTGGAGAGTTCTTGAATAGAGTTTTCACCTTAGTATAACCATTACACATTGTTTTTTATAGTTTTCCATACCATTCATCAAAACCATATGATGTGTCGTATGTGTTTATAAGGGGGCACACAGTTGGAACACAATATCACAAACCATATAGCCAAACCCTATGACCTGTCCAGATTTTAAAAACCCTAAAATCATGTTTCTATACCTACTCATTTTTACGAAAAATATCCACATTCCTCTTTCATTTATCATTCAAATCCCTTTGGGCTACTTATTTGGAGAATATACCATCCATTCTGATTTGGTGGGATTTATTCAAGAATTTTTTCTATATCATCAATGTTAGAAATTTCCTCCCCATTTTCATATTCCCCTCTTATTTTCTATTGTTCCTCTCTTCTTATCTCATGGTGTTCATGAATTTCCAAACCCTAGGTGTTTGAGTAGTGTCTCTAACTATTGGGTTTTGATGCTTATGTATTGTGACACTCATCTTGACACACTTTCTAATGGTTTTTGTTAAAGGTGACCTACTTCCACTGAATTAAGGTATGTTTCCTTATGCATTGGAATTAAAATTTTAGAAGCATTTATTACAAGATTATTTATTCCATGTTTCATACTAATTAAAAGTTTATAATTTTTGAGTGATTAATTTATAAATAATCAATTTGTGATTATCATTCCAATTCTAATGATGTTTTCCTTCTAAATGAAATGTATAAAAAAATTTAATTAATTTTGTAAAAAAAATGTTTGATGAATTGTCAAGTTGTACATCATTAGGTATTTATGATTCCAAAATGATGTTTTGGTTTCTAAATGAGTTTATGGTTAATCTTGGTATTTCTATTTAGTGTTCTCAGTTCTTCCAAAAAAGTATTTTATTTTCAAAGGATGTTGTAAATCCCTGTTGGCACTTTTGAAATGGGTTTTCTCTTAGAAAAAACTCCTTAGTAAGTTCCTATTAACCTTTTCACTATTAAATAAATGTGAATTTCATTGGTATGAGACATCCCTTATATATTAATAGATTAAAGGTAATGGGGCTATTCCTTGGAGTTGTGTTCGTGGGTGGTGCTAGTGTGTAACTCTAATGATGAATTGTTCTAACTTTATATATTGTTGGTTATTTGAAATTTCTTAACACATCCCCATTTGATACATATCTTGGGAACCTATAGTATCTATATAATCATTTCACTACACTTATTATGCTAGCTTAGGATAAAAATCTAACTAGTGTCCCCTATTTTGGACAATGCCCACCTTTTGGATGATTCCCCTTGATTATACCAGGTAGGGTATGACCAAGATTTATGGTTGTTTAATCACATCAGGCACACTGATATGATGGATCATGATTATTGTTAGTATGTTCTAGATTTTTCCCTAAGCACCTAGGAAATCCCATGACTACGGGAACATTCTTATCTATAGTGTAAAACATTATTTTATTTTTATAATTGTAGAGTTCTTCTTGTTTCCTATTTCCCTCATTTTATTACTATATTATTATTATTATTATTATTATTGATCCCTATCATTCATGTGCTACTTATAGTTAATTAAATGTTTATATTTAAATTATTTTTATAGAAACTGTTTTATAAATCTCTTTTTCCCTTTATATTTTTTCAAACACTCATCCATTCTTATATGTTTTAAAAACTCTCCTCTTAAAATATTCAAACCTTTTATTTATGTATGACTTTTTTTTAAAGAAAATAAGGAAACAAAATTCTATTATTTTATAAATTAGACTCATCTAAAAACCTAGTTTTATATATTAAATTTCAAACTAGTATGAAATGAATCCTTTATTTAAAGGTAATATATGGGGAGTGGTTTCATTTTTCATGCCTATAATGTCTCATACTAATGCTTTTCTTATCATTTAAATTTCATATCCAGGTTTTAGTTTGGTTTTATCACCTTGGAGTGGTGTGGGTTTTGTTATAGGAGTATGACCTATGGGTTCACTTGGATATTTGGTTGGTTTTTTCATTTTAACTTCAACATATGTATAGTTGTTCATGTATCAACTGTTTGACTATCCTTTCTTTTTTTGTTACCATGTTGAGATCTTTAATTTATGTTGGGTTTATTTTTAGTTATAAAATTCATTATCTATTTACTATGTTCATTTTTTATGTTTTATTGGTTGAAATAATTCCCACTAGTTCTCTTCTAGTGCCCTTAGTGCATGTATCCACCTTGGGGAATTTAGGAATGTGACTTAGAGATGTCATAGGCTGGCTTGTGTTCCTGGTTCGGGGTCAAACCAGGTTTTTTCATGAAAAAATGATATCAAATATTATGTTTTTTTTGAGTACCTAGGTTCTTGAGTTCCCTATTTTATTTGGGATATAAATGAATATGGAGTAAGACTTTTAAGACTTGGGGTGTATGTGTAAGGAAGTTTCTGGAAGAAACTTTCAGTTTTAGACCTTTTGTTACAGTTTAATGTCAAGTTTGATTCATTTCTTTTTAATATGACTTTAATTATTATTTTATAGTGTTTTTTATCTTAGTTGAATATGATTAGTCTCAATTATGTTTATAGATTTTTATGGTCTTTTTTTTATTTGGGATGACATTAGAATTGGACTACTGATTCTCGATGAGCTTACAAGGCCTAAAAAACTATTTGGATGTTGGGTACATAGTCTTGAATAACTATTTGTTGTAGCAGTATGATTGGAACATTTCCTAAAAACCATGTGGCCAAGTCATCCATGATCACTATTCTTCTTTAGAATTTATCTTGGGTCTCTCCCATTTAATAATTATTTTGAAAATATTTTCACGAACTATAAATTTTTATTCTAATAGTGGTGTCTTGGTTTTTGAAAAAGATAAATGATTATTATAAATTAGTTTTTAGATAAATTTAATAAAATTATTTTTATATTAAAGGATTTCTGATAATATAGGTCTTATTTTAATGAGTTAACGTGTCATTTTTTAATTTCAAAATCTAGTTTATGTTATTTATAGAGTTATTTAAAAAGTTATTTTAAAAAAAAAGAGAGACTTAATAGAATGGTTAGGTTTAAAAAATGATGTCATTGGTTCTATTGAATAAAATAAAAAAATTTAAAGCATGATGTTTAGAGATGCTTTTTAAAGTGTTGATTAGTGAGATTTTTGAAAGATTTTTTGGTTCAGTTTTTCTTTATGTTCAATGTTTAATATGGAGATGTTTTTATATTGGGATTATTATAGATGAGGTTTTATTTATTTGTGATTTAGAGTACACCCCCACCAAAATTCAATGGATTTACCTGGGAAAACTGCATCTGGTTCACCTCCATTAGACCCTTCAGTTTATCAGCCCATGGATTTCCTTCATGAGTTTTAGGTACTAAACAATCCCTAATTATATGGTTAAGAATATCCTTATGAATTGGAGGAATGTTTATAAAAAATATAAAGGTTCTTTGGATTCCTTGAGTTTCATAAGTATTTAAAAGTTATGTTTATGATCGTTTTGCTCGACATTCCAAGTTAGAAATGGTGGAAGTTAGTTATTAAGACTATCCTTAAGATGAAATTTCCGGGTAATTCATAAAAGATTCATTCAAACAATTGTATTTCTATAAGTATATGAAGGTGCTAAAGGAAAAAGAGTTTTTCTATCTTTAGTAGGACGAATTATTTGTGTTTGAGTTCATCCTTCATTTTTTCGATCTGGTCCCCTATCACTTAGAGTTGGATAAAAATTATTCTCTTAAGGCCAAGTATTTTGAGAAAGTCTACCATATCTTCAATCCAGTGCGTAATAATTTTTTTTAATATCTTATGCTAATGTGGTAAGACAAACAGTTTAGATTGAGGCTATGTTGGAATGAGTGCTTGAGTCAGACATTATTTTCTCTGTTCATAGTGGCAGTGAAGGGGACTCTAATAATGGGAAGGGGAAGGTGATGAAAGTCAAACAAGTATGTGGTATTATTAGGAGTCCTTATAAAAAATAAACAACCTTCTCTTGGAATATGACCCTAGTGTGACGTCAATGTGGAAAGAAGGGTCACAAGAAGCCCTCATGTCAAAGTGCTCTAAAGATCTATCATCCTTGTAGTCATTTGGTCCATATTTAAATATTTTTATGGTTTTTTCTTTGAAAAAGAGTGGTTATAGATATTGTTTTTAGAGTTATCTACCATTAAAATTTCAAAAAATGTTTTATTCTCATCTATATTTCAGGTATTTCGTTTTCCCTATTTTAGAAACTTTTTCCTTATGGTGTTCTTAGTTTATGATTTTAGAATTTCATGAATTTTATGGTGAATGGTGTTTATTTTAAAAACTCTAAACTATGTGTGGGTGCATTATTATAATACTAAAATAGTGGTGTGACCACTATGGTTCCCTTCTTGAGTAATATACTTCTTATTTTCTTTTTTATTTTCCATAAAAATTCTTCTCTCTAGATAATCCGAGTCAAATAATATTTCTTATGGGAGTCATTCAATATAGAGTGTTCTAATTTTTATGATTTTCTCTTAGAGAAGGAAAAAATTATTTGGGTGGTTGAAATGTTCTTGGATTCTGAGTTTTGACCTCCTTTATCCTTTAAAATTGGGAATATTTCAATATTGGTGTCTAGATCATTCTAGTTTTGGGGTTCCATAATTGTCTTGTTGGATGTCATGGTGTTCATCAGTTTTAGGAATAATTTTTTTGAATCATTTTACTCTTTCCATTTGTATTTTTAAACTAGAAAAGTTTAGGATTTCTGGGGGTATAAAGCATTATGGTGAGGAGAATTTTTACACACCAGGTTTTCTGATTCTCTTTTTTTAATTGATTTTACTTTTGGTTTCCCTTTGAGTTTTAATAATTTTTGGTTGAATTTTTGAGATTAATTTTTTTTTCATAGTTAGTGCACATAATTTAGTGAAAACTATGTGATTTCATGATGTAGAGCCCATTTTCTATTCTTTTTTTTATTTCATGATTTAGTATGCATGGGTTGCACACTATTATGTCCAAAACATAAAGATGCTAGGGAAAACCATGTGGGTATTTTTTACATTGGGGAAGGAATATGACTTCTATATAGTTATACAAAACTATATTATAATCAAGATAATAGGGTGTTCACCTTTGTAGTTCATTCCACGCAGTTGGTGCTAGGTTTCCAAAACTGCATGAGGTGTCAGGTAAATCTAGTTGGGGGTGCATGGTTTCCTAATACATTTGGTGAAAATGTGAAACATGTGCATATTTTAAAAACCTTGAAATTACCTTTATAACCCAACATTATTTTTAACCCCAAACCACCGTATTTCTCTTCCATTCAATTGGAACGACCCTTGGGACTCCTCCCTTGGATTTGTTCTCCCCTCCATTGTGATTTGGTTGAAATTTCTTCAAGGTTTTGGTCATGAACATAAATTATAGTAAATTTATCCCTCTTTTACTTCTTCCTCTCTTATTTTCTATTGTTATTATCCACTTATTTTGTGTTTTTCACTCCTATAATAATCCTAGGCATGAGATGGGTGTCTCTATATCAAGTGGTTTAATGTCCAGGTCTTGTGAGGATCATGTGGATGCATTTTCATGTGGCTTTCAATGAAGGTGTGTTGTTTCCATTGGATTAAGGAATGTTTACTATCTATTAGCCTTTTAAATTTATGTAACATTGATTCCTATAATGATTATTACTTGTTTGATAATAATTAATAGTGTATAATATTTTTAAATATTATTTGAGATGGAATCATGTTTTATGTGGCATTGATTCCCATGCTAATGATGTCTTCTTTCTAAATTTTATAAACTTTTTTTAATTAACCTTGCATGTCAAATTTCATATCAAATTCCTGATTAGTCATTTTTGGTAATTTATGATCCCAAAATTATGTTTTGGTTTCCATATGATTTTCTAATTATTCATGGGATTTATATATAGTTTTCTTGGTTCTTTACAAAAATGATTTTAAAAGATTTTGTAAGTCATGGTTCTAACATTCAAAATGTGTTTTCTCTTAAAAAAAACTCCTTATAAAGTTTATCTTACCTTGGTGACTTTTTATGAAAAGTTAATGTTCTATGTATGGGACTTTACTTATGTATAAATGGCTTAAAGGTAATAGGGATATTCCACAAAGTGGTCTTTGGGGGTTGTGCTTGTGTGTGTAACTCATGTGATGTACTGTTCCAAATTTTTATATTGTTATTTTTTTTATTTACACGACTCACCTATATTTCATACATATCATGGGATCCTAGAGTATCAATAAGATAATATGAGAACACTTATTGTACCATCATAGGATTTAACTCTAGCTAGTGGCACTTAGTATGGATTATTATTTTCTTTCTGATGACCCCCCTTGGTTAAGATAGGTATGGTACGATCGAGTGTTATGAAAATTTGATCACATCATTCACACTGATACAATGGATCATTATTATAGATAGTATTTTCTATATTTTACCCTTATCTTCTAGAAAATCCATTGACTTCTGGAACTTTCTTATCAATAGTGGACACCTTAATCTTATCAATTTCATTATAAACTACATTTAGTTTCACATTTACCTCATTTTATTATTGTCATATTATTATTATGCTTGACACATGAAATCCCTATGATACTTCTAGTTAAGATTTTTTTTATTTAAATGATTTTTATGGAAAATGTTTTATAACTCTCTTTTCCAATTTTTCACTATTAAAAAAACTCTTCCCTTTATAAATATGTTTAAAAAAACCTCCTATAAAAAAATTCCAAACCTTATGATTTAATTAAGACCTTATTTAAATAAAAGAGGGATGCAAACTATAATTTTTTTAAATTAAACTCAAATAAAACCCTGGATTATAAATTGTATTTCAAACTAAAAAAAATGGATCTTTATTTTAAATTAATTCATGGGGAGTAGTTTTATTTGGCATGCCTATTAATTCTCATACTCATGCATATCATATCATTTTATATTTAGGTTTAGGTTTTAACATGGTTTGATCACCTTAGAGTTATGCTGGGTTTTGTGATTAGAGTGTGACCCATGGGGTCAATTGGAGATTTGGTTGGTCATTTAGTTTTATCTTTATCTTATGTTTAGTCCTTCTTGAATAGGTATTTTGACTTTATTTTGTTTTTGATAAATTTTTGAGCTCTTTAATTTATATTGGGTTTATTTATCTTTATCAAATTTAATATTTATTTCTACTAATCTTTGTTTATGTTTTATTAGGTGAAATTGTTCCCATTTGTTATCTTCAATTACCCATGGACTAGTTTCCACCCAGGGGAGATCGATAACATTCATCAAAGATGTTGTGGGATGGCTTGAGTTCCTTGTTTGGGGTCGACCTAGGTCAGTTCATGAAAAACATACACCTCTATACCTAGTGGTTTTCTAAGAAAATAAAATTTCCACCCCAATGGATAGGTGTTGGTTTATTAATAAAAACATTTAGTGGTAAATTTATTACAACCTATTAATATAACTCATCTCTAATAGATGATTATAGGAATGCACTTATTGTAAAATTATATCTTCCTTACTATAACCAAATTTTATGTGATAGTAGGCATGGATTAGTGCTCTTTAAAAAGAAGCCATGATTATTGAAAATATAGGAGAGTAAATTATAAAAAATAAACTCACGATCACTTATTAATACAAGGATTACTATATACTTCCATTTAAAAATTACTCCCATTATATTGGGTTATTTAAAAGAAATGGTTATAGAAAAAACTGAATGTATTTCATACTCATATTTTGAGGTAAAAGATGATTTCGCTAGTTATAATAAATATAGTGATGGTGAAACCTTAATATAAATTAATTTAATATTCATATTAATCTTATGGAAAATCAAAACTATTTAACTGTTTTTTCATAATTTAAATTTTTACGATACAATATATTTAAGGGGGAATGTAACAACTCAAAATTTCAATATGAATTTTCCTTAAATAAATATTATTTTAATAGATTATTATAAACACAAACCTAAACTAATCAGATCCGTGATAAATTATATTAAAAATTTATAATAAGAATAAAACCAATGGTAGATAAAAATATTGTTATTAATTAAAAATGCATACAAAATAGGATTAATGTCACGACCCGTCCCCCAGGGCCCATGCTGTGACTACCTCAAGCCTACCTTCCATAGGCCAGGGGCTGGTGACTAGCACCCAAGGCGTAAATCCCTAAACTAGGAAGGCATTACCTTTAAAACTTGAAAACACGCACAATAGAGTATGAGATGGAATCAAAACACTAAGTAAAAGTGTATACAAAAGAGTGATTAAAGTAGAGGGGCCAGAATACAAGACCAATAGGAAAGTACAAGTACAATTGAAAAGCAAGTACAACTGAAAGGAAAAAATAGCTGAAAGTTAAAAAGCAGCTCCTAGAACGTCCACCATGGATCCTACCTGAAGGGTAAGTACAAATAGCCTCCTCAGCGCTCCACATCTTTCGGTCTCCTCCACTTACCGACACATCGTATGGTCCACCTCTAAGTACCAGCCAGTCCTGGTACTCTCATCCTTAGTCAGCACTGTCCATCATCTACAACCAACACAACGAGGTGCAGGCATAGCCCGTGCATGGTTGAGTATAACAATACTCAGTAGGGACCCTGAGACCCTCAAAGTCTCACAAAATCCAACAAGGATAAACCAAAAAGAATGAAATAAATAGATGACCCCACTTAGGTATATGCCCAGACATATACCTAAGTTATCAAGTAATCTATCTCAATCATGAGGTAAACACAAAGTTATTGACTTAGCTCAAACCAAGTTTTTTATTATCAAAACCATGGCTATTGGAGAACTCCTACTCAATCGAGTACAGTGGGTCTTCTGCGACACCAAGTCGCTTCCCACTAACCTTGGACAGCTGAGGTACTCCTCCTGTCGAGTACCGTGGGTCTACTATGTCACCAAGGCACTCCCCACCGTGGGTCTGCCGAGTCACCAAGGTGCTCCCTCTCATAGCCTGCTGAGGTACTCCTCCTGTCGAGTACAACGGGTCTGTTGCAACACCAAGGCGCTCCCCACGGCGGGTCTGCCGCAACACCATGGCACTCCCCGCTAGGCTAGTAGAGTCACTCTGAGTCAAAATGGTCAGCAGTCGTCAGGTCTCAGCCAGCTACTAGGTCTCCGCACTCTGTTCGCTCGTCACCGAAAGGATCCTCTCCATAAGCTACTGTTAGATACTCCAACTACCATGAAGTACCATGAAGAAGTATCTCAAAGGTCCGCCACATCATATAGGTCTCAAAGCAACATACGTCACGTTAATCAGACACCCGGTATATAAGTTATTAGCATTTTAGTCCAGGGGTCCCGGTTGGATTCGTGTACGATCCAACCTAACCATATCTCAACTGTACCCCAAACTTTGGTGGGGTATACTCAAAGGGACCTTCATGCTCCAAGATTACCAGCATTGCTGAAATTTCATCAAACGGATGTCCGGTGTCAAAGATATGGCCAAAAGAAAGTAAAGGGTCGAAGTGGGCCTGGGTCCGGTCCGACCCGGTCAGATCGTCCCGGCCTGACCCAGTATGGGATGAATCGGTTTGGGTCTACCCAGTCAAACCTGTTGGGTATGTACTGACCCATTGGGTGGTCTATCCTGTTAGGTTCGGCCCGACCCACTGGGCCCAGCCCAGCAGGCTGCGTGGGCGGTTCGGCCCAGGCTCGGGGCCGGTTCGGCCCGGAGCGTCGCGAGGGCGCGACGCAGCGCGGCTCGGCCTAGAGGGTGCGACTGGGCCGGTTCGGACAAGGTGCTGGGAGGGGGGCCGCGGGCCGGATCGGGAGGCCGGGGTGACCAGGGCGCCGGTTCGGTCGAGTGGTGGCTCGGGAGGCCGGGCGAGCGAGAGCCAAAATGTAGGCCAGCGGGCGGCCGGGCAGGCCAGAAGGTAGCCGGGCAGGGTGCGGTCAGGCCAAAAGGTGTCTAGGCAGGGCGCCAGGCGGGCCGGGAGGCGGTCGGGCAGGGTGCCAGGCGGGCCGGCGGGCGGTTGGCCAGGGCGCGACCGGGCCGAGAGGCGGCCGGGCAGGCCAGCGGTGGCCGGGAGGTGGCCGGGCAGGCCGGAGGGGCGCGGCTCGGGCCGACATGGGCCGATGGGGTTTGGTCGGGGCACACGGGAGGCCGACGGTGGCCGGGAGTTGGGTGGTGCAGGCCGGCGGCGGTGCGGCCGGGGTGGCTCAGCCGGAGGGCTGCGGTTCGGCCCGGAGCACCAGAGCACCGTGGGGGTAGTGTGGTTTGCGGAGGCCATGGGTAGCACAGCCTTTGTCGTCACCGCCTTCGTCGTTCTGTCGCCTCATCACCATGCCGAAGATCGTCACAAACAAGAACGACAGATGGGTCGGGCCATGTTGGTTTGGCCCGCACCCTCTGCATTTAGGGTGGTATCAATTGGCTCATCAAGAAGTAAGAGGATGAACAACAACTCACCCACAAACAATTCATTTCCAACCGTTGAAGAAGATTCAAGGAAATCATCAACATGTAAAACCCCCTACCTTGGTTCGTCGTTCGTCGTTCGTTGACAGAGTTGCGGAAAGTAGATAAAGAAGATCGTCGTTCGTCGCCTCTACTGCATGCTTCCAATCCCGAGCTGCGTCGGCTCACTGACGATGATGTAGAGGGTAGGTCGGTTGAAGATGTCCCACATCGGTAGAAGCTCCGAGGAAGAAGTCAAAGGAGGTTGACATTATTTTTTCTTCATTGGGATAGTTCTTCCCTCTTCTCCCAAGTTTCCACCAAGATGCCAAAGAAAATAATAATAGATAGGTTTATCTATTATTTCATTGGCACAAAATTCAAATGGTGAAATAAATTAATTGTCTCCACATAATTAATGTGGAGGATTGGTACATGTTAATTAGGGGAGTTGGCATAATTTAATTAAAGGGAAGGTGGCACCATAAAGGAGGGAGGGTGTGGAGAGAATCTCCCTCCTTAATTAGGGGAGTTGAGAGGTTTTCCGCTCCCACCATTAATAGGGGAGTTTAGCCTCGTGTGGTCCCCACATCATAACCTCTCGTGGAAGGTTAGGTTCGGGAGGGCCCCACCACCATAACCTCTCATGGGAGGTTAAGGTGTGGTGGTCCCACCTCCAACTTCCATGAGGAGATTTTAACCGTCAAATAAAAATAAATCCACACACTTTATTTTTATTTAATTCAATCTCTAAAAACCCCAAAAACTAACTTTTATTCTCGACCCACTACCGTCGAAGTGAAAGTCTCTTTAAGCGAATACCGGCATTACGAGTTCAACGGTTCCCTCAGATTTCAATTATGAGCATCGGTTCAAAAGTAATAAAAACCCGCTCGTACGTTTACTGAATGTACCCGAACAAAACTTCAGAAATTGATTCCGGGCACACCATGCCTCAGAATCATGCGCTTCTAGTTTTCATGGACTCGTAAAATTCTCATGTATTTAATAAAAAAATTTCCATGGAATTTTTGGGTCTTTACATTCTCCTCACCTCAGGTCTTTATATCCTCGTAAGTTAAAACTCAAACTAAGGTAATAAGTGGGGGTACTGAGCACGAATCTGAGCCTCCCGCTCCCATGTGCTCTCCTGGAGGTTCTCGTGCTACCAATGAACATGCACCAGAGGTATTGACCATCCACATAGGACCCGCTCCTATCGATCCTCAATCTCCACTGGAATCTCTGTGAAAGTTGCCCCATCGTCAACGTCCAACTCTCCATGGTTGATGATGTGAGAAGGGTCATGCACGTATCTCCTCAGCTGAGATACGTGGAAGACGTCATGCACCCGGTGCAACTGAGGTGGAAGAGATAAGCGGTAAGCCACCTCACCAACTCTGCTGAGGACCTAAAAAGGTCCGATAAATCTCAGAGATAACTTGTTGCCTCGGTCATATCTCTATAGTCCTCATTGAGGTGAGACCCATAGAAAGACGTGGTCACCATCCTCAAATTCTAGAGGTCTCCATCTCCTGTTAGCATAAGACTTCTGTCTGCTCTGTGCAGTTTTCATCCGCTCCTGGATGATCTGAACCTTCTTCGTGGTAGCTCGTACCATCTCTGGTCCCACTAGCACTGATTCCCCTGGGTCTGTATGGCACAATGGCGATCTGTAAGGTCGACCATACAAGGCATCAAAAAGCGCCATCCTGATGGTGGAGTGATAGATGTTGTTGTATGAAAACTCCACCAATGGTAAGTGGTCCTCCTAGCTGCGACCAAATTCGAGGACGCATGAAAGGAGCATTTCCTCGAGAGTCTGAATGGTCCTCTCTGTCTGGAAATCCATCTGAGGATGGAAGGTGGTGCTCAAATGAAGCTTAATCCCGAAAGCCTCCTACAACCCCTTCTATAGTCAGGAAGTAAACCATGTGTCACAATTAGATACAATAGAAGAAGGTACTCCATGTAGCCGCACAATCTCCTATACGTAGAGGCGTCCCAAGCTCTCTACTGAACCCTGCTCTCTAATTGGTAGAAAGTGGGCCGACTTGGTGAGTTGGTCAATGATCACCCAAATTGAGTCCTGAACCCTGGATGAATGTGGAAGTCCTATCATGAAGTCCATGGATATACCATCCCACTTCCACTTTGGGACCTCTAAAGGATGAACCAAGCCAGCTGGTACCTGGTGCTTCGCCATCACTTGTTGAAAAGTGAGGCATCGAGAGACAAACTTCACTACTGCCTTCTTCATACCTGGCCACCAGTGCTGTCATCGGAGATCCTAGTACATATTCACCACTCTTGGATGTACCGCTAAAGGGGATGTGTGGAACTCCCTCAACACTTCCTCCTGAAGTGACACTGGCACCATAGTACGTCCTCTGAAGAGGATTACATGCTCCCCACCTTCAGAAAATCCATCATGTGACTGCCCTGTGGATATCTGAGCACGTCGTGTCTCACACTCAGTGTCTCCATGTTGTGCCTCCCTGACTCGCTGAAGAAGTGGGGGAGTAACTGTAAGAGACTTTAGAAAGGCTGATTCATCTCTATCCACAAAGTATATCTGTAAGGCAGCTAGCTGCTCTGTCACCTCACATAGCAGCTGTATACCAGATCTCCTGCTGAGTGAATCTGCAACAATGTTCACCTTCCCAAGAGTATAAACTATCTCGAAGTCATAGTCATGGAGGAACTCAATCCAACTTCGTTGTCTCAGGTTCATGTCCTTCTGAGAGAAGATATACTTGAGACTCTTCTGATTAGATTACACAGTAAAACGTTCGCCCATCAGGTAGTGTCGCCACATCTTCAAGGCGAAGACCGCTACTGCTAACTCTAGGTCATGGGTAGCGTAGTTCTGCTTGTGCTGTCTCAGCTGCCGAGAACCATACGTGATCACTGCTTGATCCTACATCAGGACACACCCGAGTCCGGTCCCTGATGCATTGTAGTAGAATAAGTACCCTACACCTTCCTCTGGAAGCCTAAAGATGGGGGCACTAGTCCGCCTCTGCTTCAGCTCCTGAAAGCTCTGATGGAATCTCTCCAACCACATGAAGGGTTACCCCTTCTTCGTCAAGGCTGATAGTGGTTCTACAACTCTGGAGAAATCTGGCACGAACCTCCAGTAGTAACCATCCAAACCCAGGAAACTCCGTACCTTCTTCACACTCCTGGGTGGCTCCCAAGCAAGTATTGCCTCAATCTTCGCTGGATCCACTGCAACTCCAGCCTCCTAGATGACGTGTCCCAAGAAGTGAACCTCTCAGATCCAAAACTAGCACTTCGAGAGCTTACCATAAAGATGGTGCTCTTAGAGTGTGTCCAGTACTACCCGCAAATGGTAGGCGTGCTCCTCCTCAGTAGTCGAGTAGATCAGAATGTCTTCGATGAAGACTATGACAAAGCAATCGAGGTATGGCTGGAAAATCCTGTTCATGAGTCCCATGAACACTACTGGAGCATTGATTATGCCAAAAGGCATAACCAAGAACTCATAGTGGCTGTACTGACATCTGAAAGCTGTCTTCTGCACATCCTCGTCTCGAACTCTGAGCTGGTGATAGCCTGATCTGAGTTCTATCTTTGAGAACCACCGTTCTCCCTTCAACCAATCAAAGAGGCCATCAATCCTCGGGAGGGGGTACTTGTTTTTCACGGTCCCCTAATTTAGGCAATGATAGTCGACACAAAGCCTCAAGTTCCCATCCGCCTTCTTGGCGAACAGAATCAGGGATGCCTAGGGAGAAACACTGGGCCAGATGAATCCCTTCTCCTACAAGTCCTCTAGCTGTACCTGCAGCTCGCGAAGCTCCACATGAGCTATATGATATGCTGGTGTAGATATCAGTGCTATCTCAGGGTAAAAGTCAATATAAAATCCACCTCTTTGTGAAGAGGTAGTCCTGGAACATTGTCAGGGAAAACATCCACATACTGGTCCACCACTACAGGATAGATTATACTCTCCAAAACAACTACTCTGAGGGTAAGGAAGGCCAACTGATGAGTGATCGGATGCACCCTCCTCCAAGAAAGTCCGTTCTGTGTTGCAAAGGCTCTCTTATCACTGGTGAAGGTAAACCTAGTCCCATCCATGTGGACACACCGCACTTTGTGCCTAATACAGTCGATCTAAGCATGAAATGTAGATAACCAGTCCATACCCAAGATGACATTATAAGGCCTCTATGCTGCTACTAGAAGATCCCAGCCGGATCTCTCGCCTCCTAAAGTAAGATCACACTGCCGGCACTAGTGCGTAATTATCGAGTCTGCTCCCATATAATTCTCTATCCATAAGGATCAAGCCAACGACTCCGTCAGAATCTCTGAGCTCCAAACAAGGGTAGTGGAAATGAAAGAGTGACTAGAACCTGTGTCTATAAGAAATGAAACTATGGTGGAGTAAACACAGATCATACCTCAAATCATATATGGAGTTCCGTAATCATAAGCCTCAGCTAACTGGAGCTGAGCTCTCCCACGTCCACCTGCTCCCTGCAGTCGGGGTGGACCTCCTGGTGGTGGTGGTGGTAACACCTTGAAATGTCACCCACCGCCAGCTACATGACCAGATCCTCTGCCATGTCTGCCTGCTCCCATGCGGACCGCCTTGATCGAATCTCTGCCTCTACATGGGCAGTCCTTCGACCGTCTGTTGATCATCCGAACGGCAGGTTGAACAGTCACGAGCCATGTGACCCTACCCGCCGCATGAGAAACACTGCCCACTCTTGGTATGTGTGTCTCTGCTCTGAGTTCCCCGCACAACTGATCCTGAGTCATGCAGTCATCCACCTATAGGTCTGGTCCTCTTAGATATCTGCGACATCTGTCTACTGCCAGCTGTAGAAGACTCTGTTGCATGTCTACTAGTGGTGGGTCTCGCTGCTGGAGACTGCTCAGCGAGGAAACTCTCTACCAGGAGGGCTCTCTCTAGCACCCCCGCCTACGTTGGGATGCTGAGTGAGATCACCGAAGCTCTGATTTCTCACCTAAGTCCTTTCTTGAAGGTCTGGGCCCTAAATAATGGGTCCTGCACCATATCAGGGGAGTAGCATGAAATGTCTATGAACCTCGCTGAGTACTGAGCTACCGTCATGCTACCCTGCTGCAGATGAAGTAGCTCCTGTATGCGCACTGCGTGAAGATTCATTGGGACAAACTCTGCCTGAAACAGGCTCTTGAAGTCTGCCCAGAGAAGCATCATCTTGTCATGAACCTGGAGCATCAAGCTCCACCATCTGCCCACTACTTCCTGTAGAAGGCTGGCAGCAAGTATCACCATGAGGTTGGCTGGTGTCCCTACCAGTTGGAAAACTCTCACCACAGCCTCCATCCAATCCTCAGCCGCCTGTGGGTCTATCTCTCCCCTGAACCTGGGTGGCCTCTAGCGCTGGAACTCGTAAAACGCACTCAAGTGGCGTGCATCATCTGCTGCTGGGGCTGGTGGCATCGGTGTCCCAACGGGTAGTGGTACCGCTGATGCCTCTGCTAGAAGAGGGCCATGCACCGAGGCCTCGTCGCTCAGTGGGATAACTGCGCGTACAAATCTCAGGGATCTAGATGGTCATCCGTAGGGAGGCATCCTGAAGAAACAGATGCGACACAGTAAAGATTATACCTGGTGAGATGACCTGGTTGAGCTAACTTAAAGAAAACTTTTGAAAACACACATGCAATCAGGGTTTTCATGCACTGAGTCAGAAATCAAAAGTCAGGGTCCTGGTGTATGGATATGTCGGCCTCCGCACCAACACTGGACTCCCTGAACTAAAAACCACACTCAGTACCCTTAACACTATTACTTCATAGAAAATATCAGAGTCCTAAGTTCTGCAGTAGAACTGACTCCTCTGATACAAATTTGTCACGACCCGTCCCCTAGGGCCCGTGCTGTGACTACCCCAAGCCCGCCTTCCATAGGCCAGGGTCTGACGACTAGTACCAAAGGCATAAATCCCTAAAATGGAAAGGCATTGCCTTTAAAACTTGAAAATTCACACAACAGAGTATGAGTTGGAAGCAAAACACTAAGTAAAACTTTATACAAAAGAGTGTTGAATGTAGAGGGGCCTGAATACAATCCCAACAGGAAAGTACAAGTACAATTGAAAAACAAGTACAACTGAAAGGAAAAAATAACTGAAAGGTGAAAAGAAGCTCCTGGAATGTCCACCACGGATCCTACCTGAAGGGTAGGTACAAATAGCCTCCTCAGTGCTCCACATCTGTCGGTCTCCTCTACATACCGACACGTCATATGGTCCACCTCCAGGTACCGTACAGTCCTGGTACTCTCAGCCTCAGTCAGTGATGTCCATCATCTACAACCAACACAATGAGTTACAGGCATAGCTCGTGTAGAGTTGAGTATAACAATATTCAGTAGGGACCCCGAGACCCTTAAGGTCTCACAAAATCCAACAAGGTAAACCACAAAGAATGAAATCAATAGATGACCCCACTTAGGTATATGCCCATACATATACCTAAGTTATCAAGTAATCTCAATCATGAGGTAAACACAAAGTTACTCACTTAGCTCAAACTGGTATTTTTATTATCGAAACCACTGCTGCTGGAGAACTCCTGCTCAATCGAGCATAGTGGGCCTACCGCGACACCAAGATGCTTCCCACTAACCTTGGACTACTGAGGTACTCCTCCTGTCGAGTACCGTGGGTCTGCTACGTCACCAAGGCGCTCCCCACCATGGGTCTGCCGTGTCACCAAGGGTCTCCCCCTCACAGCTTGCTGAGATACTCCTCCTGTCGAGTACCGTGGGTCTGCCGTGACACCAAGGCGCTCCCCACTGCGGGTCTTCTACGACACCATGGTGCTCCCCGTTGGGCTAGTAGAGTCACTCCGAGTCAAAACAGTCAACAATTGTCAGGTCTCAGCCAACTACTAGGTCTCTGCACTCTGCTCACTCATCACCAAAAGGATCCACTCCATGAGCTACTAGTCGATACTCCAACTGTCATGAAGTACCAAGAAGAAGTATCTCAAAGGTCCGCCACATCATAGGGGTCTCAATGCAATAAACGACGCATCAATTGGACATCCGGTCTGTGTGTTATTAGCCTTTTAGTCTCGGGGGCCCGGTTGGATTCATGTACGATCCAACCTGACTATATCTCAACTGTGCCCCGAACTCTGGTGAGGTATACTCAAAGGGACCGTCATGTTCCAAGATTATTAGTACCGCAGACAGTTCGTCAAATGAACGTTCGGTGCCAAAGATATGGCCAAAAAAAAGTAAAGGGTCGGAGTGGGCCCGGGTCCGGTCCGACCCGGTCGGACCATCCCGACCTGACCTAGTCTGGGCCGACCCAGTCTTGGTTGACCTGGTTAGACCTATTGGGTCTGGCCTAACCCTTTGGGGGGGGGGGGGCAGCCTATTAGGTTCGGTCAGACCCACTGGGCCCATCCCAGCAGGCCGCGTGGGCGGTTCGGCCCGGAGCGTCGCGAGGGTGCAGCCTGATGTGGATCGGCCCGGAGGGCGCGGCCGGGACAGTTCAGCCAGGGCACCATGAGGGGGGCCGCGGGCCAGCTCTGGAGGCCGGCGTGACCAGGGTGCTGGTTCGTTCTGGTGGAGGTTAGGGAGGCGAGCCAGCGGGTGGCCGGGCAGGCCGGAAGGTGGCTGGGCAGGGTGCGGCCAGGCCGAGAGGTGGCCAGGTAGGGTGCCAGGCAGGCCAGCGGTGGCCGGGCAGGTTGGCAGGGCGTGACTCGGGCTAGTGTGGGCCGGCGGGGTTCGGCTGGGGCGCACAGGAGGCCGGTGGCGGCCGGGAGCCCGGTGGTGCGGGCCGGCGGTGGTGCAGCCGGGGTGGATCGGTCGGAGTGCCGCGGTTCGGCCCGAAGCACTGGAGCACCGCTGGGGCGGTGCGGTTTGCGGAGGTCGTGGGTAGCGCAACCTTTGTCGTTGCCGCCTTTGTCATTCCATCGCCTCATCACCATGCCGAAGATCGTCACAAACAAGAACGATGGATGGGTCGGGCCACATTGGTTTGGCATGTACCCTCCACGTTTAAGGTGGTATCAATTGGCTCATCAAGAAGTAATAGGACGAACAAGAACTCACCTGCAAACAATTCCTTTCCAACCATTGAAGAATATTCAAGGAAAGAATCAGCATGTAAAAACCCCCTACCTTGGTTCGTCATTTGTCGTTTGTTGATGGAGTCGCAGAAAGTAGACGAAGAAGATCATAATTCATCGCGTCTACTGTACACTTCCAATCTTGAGCTGCATCGGCTCGTTGACAATGATGTGGAGGGTAGGTCGGTTGAAGAGGTCCCACATCGGTAGAAGCTCTGAGGAAGAAGTCGAAGAAGGACGACGTTCTTCATTATTAATTGGGATAGTTCTTCCCTATTATCCCAAGTTTCCACCAAGATGCCAAAGAAAATAATAATAGATAGGTTTATCTATTATTTCATTAGCATAGAATTTAAATGGTGAAATAAATTAATTGTCTCCACCTAATTAATGTGAAGGATTGACACATGTTAATTAGGGGAGTTGGTACAATTTAATTAAAGGGAAGGTGGCACCATAAAGGAGGGAGGGTGTAGAGAGACTCTCCCTCATTAATGAGGGGAGTTGAGAGTTTTTCTACTCCTACCATTAATAGGGGAGTTTAGCCCAGTGTGGTCCCCACGTCATAACCTCTCGCGGGATGTTAGGTTCGGGTGGACCCCACCACCATATCCTCTCATGGGAGGTTAAGGTGTGGTGGTCCAACCTCCAACTTCCATGAGGAGATTTTAACCGTCAAATAAAAATAAAGCCACACACTTTATTTTTATTTAATTCAATATCTAGAAACCCCAAAAACTAACTTTTATTCTTGAACCACTACCGTCGAAGTGAAAGTCTCCTTAAGCGAATACCAGCACTGCGAGTTTAACAGTGCCCTCAGATTTCAATTCCGAGCACCGGTTCAAAAGTTATAAAAACCCGCTCATACGTTTACTGAACGTACCCGAACAAAGCTTCAGAAATTGATTCTGGGCACACCGGGCCTCATTATCACGCCCTGTTAGTTTTCACGGACTCATAAAATTCCCATGTATTTAAGAAAAAAATTTCCACGGAATTTCTGGGTCTTTACAATTAAGAATTCATAAATGGAATTTTCTAATAAAATAAGTTTTCATTTATATATTACATCATCATTTTAAACTAAATTCATAAATTGTATAATTATAATTTTTAAAAATTAAATTCATTTTTAAATCACCATGTCAACTTTAGCTTAAGATGACATTTTGAGATTTTCAGAAATTGTTGATTTTTATGTGAATATTAAAAATATATTTTTAACCAAAACAATATTTTTTTGAATTTATCCTTATATAATGAAGATAAATGAGTTTATAAAAACTTTTAATTTATAAAATATTTATTTAAGCAGTGATAATATACATTTTTAAATTGTATTATAGATTTATAAAACCAATGGTTAAAATTTTATGAACACGGGTAATATTTTTCTCTAAAAACTATTTTCTTTTGCATATATTAAAAATTATTTGTCATCACATGTATAAATGAAATATATAAAAAATGATTTAATATTTAATATTGAAATTATAATATTTTTTAATAATTTTATTTTTATTTTTGACCATAAATTTTTTATTACAAATGTTAAAGTTAATGACCATGATAATGGTAAAACTGTTATTTTCAAAGAATTTTTTTTATTGTTGTGTAATTTTTATCTAATAAATTAAATTGAAATATTTTAAATAATCAACCTAATATTAGGTTTAAAAAATATATTTTTATATAAATATAAAATAAATTGGTAATCAATGCTAAATATTATTAATAACACATAATTGTTAAAATGACATTTTTCTGTAAAAACTATTTATATATATATATAATGTTTTATTTGAAAAATTTATTTTATAATATTTATAAATAAATTTTATTAATTTAAATTTAATCACACAGATATTTGGTATTTTGGGATATTCTATTTTTTTGAAATATTGTTACTTTGATAAAAACTAGTTATCTAGGTAAAAAAATGGTAAAAGTAAAAATATATGAGTAAATGACTTCAAACATGTTTACAAAATATGTTGAAATACTTGGTTGAGTCTTTATCAATCCAATATTACCCCAAAATCTATTATTTTTCTATTTTGGAACAACTTACCCTTGAATAGTACCCTTCCATTACTGAAAAATAATGGGTGTTCCCAAAAGTGTCATTTTTTTTAAATTATAAAAGGGGAGACTTCTTCCCCTTAACACCACAACAATTCCATATAATTTATTCTTAAGAATATTAAATTTTTATCCTCCTAGAATCCTATCTAATTTTAATAGTCGTATGATATCAATTAGTTATCCTAACACCTTCATTTACAAGGAGGGTTTCAAGTGAAAGTTCAAGGTCCCAGAGTGAGTATTACATAATCCATATTTTATTATTCTTATTCATTACCTTACAAAACTACCCTAAACATAGTAACATGATGACATTATTATAATTATTGTACTAAATTATAATTATATTAATGTAGAAACCATTATTTATTCATTCTATTTATGTTAGTAAACAAATGAACATCGACCGTGTGTTGTGTGATCTGCCACCTCCATGGAATTACATTTTTTTCATTTTTCATCTTGAAGATAAAAAATTATACAAACTAATTAAAATTTTATTAAAAAAATAAACAAATCAAAATAATATGATTATTTTTTTATTATAATGATAATATACACTTTCTTTTCCATACTCACCCATCGAGATATGGAGTGTTCATGTTTGGGGTTGGTTTGACCACCAACTGGAGAAATGTTATAAAACTCAACCCAGATGACTATGAGAACTAAAATAATAATTTTATTATAAGTTATTAAAAAATTAAATATTTTATTATAGTTCTATAAAGACTACATTATGTATTTATCTAATTATTACTATTTCATCTTCGATTTCTTAAATTGAAAAAATAAACTGACACTGATTTAATTTTCACGCAAACATAAGAAAAAACTATATCACAAATAAATTTCATATGATAATAAAAACTGTATATTAAATTAAATATAGATGATTATGATTCCTAATAATTTATCAAATAAAAAAATTTATTACTCATGAATTTAGGTGCATTCACATACTGAATTTGGACCATGGTAATGGTTTATGCTAACCCAATTTTCTTCCATTAAGTTACAAACATACTTAGTGAAACAATATTGTTCCAATATTAACTTATTATACTAAATTTATACTTGGTATTATATTTCATTCTTATTTTATGGGGTTTTACCATTCTTCCTTATGACCACATTATCAAATTATTCTTACCAAAATGAATGTGTTACTTATAAGGGGTTTCGTGGTCTCAATTATAAGTTCTTGAGACATGATTCTTATTATACACCAATTTAAATTTATATGGTGTATATAATGACTATTTATTATAGTATATCATTAATTATAATTCAAGGTTTTTTTAAGATAAGTTAAAATCCTGTTCTATTTCAAGGGTTTGGATTTATATTACAATTAAACCAAAAGAGTCTGTGTTAACTCAATTTTCTTCTATTGAGTTTCTAACTTACCTTTTGGAACTGTATTGTTCCAAGACTAATTTATTTATACTAATTAATTCTAGGTATTTTATTTATTTTTTATTTTCTAGGGTTCTATAATTCTTCTTTATCCCCATTCTCAAATAATTCTTACCTCAATGATTTTGTTACTGGTAAAACTTTATTTTCTAAAATTTTCACTCATTGAGACATATTTATTATCATACACCATGTTTAATTATATATATAATATCCTTTTATTATTTTTAATCATGATTCAATTATATTTAATTATTTGAAATGTTACATTCCATGTTATTTCTCTAAAATAGTTCGGACTTAAAATTATAAAATATGTAATGGTTTATTGTCTCAAATTTTCACTCCTTCAGATATATTTATTATTATATATCATGATTTATTTGAAGTGGTGTATTTTTTGAACATTAATTTTTTATATCATAATTCCATTATATGTCATGATTTTTAATTTTATATTCGATGTTCATTCTCTTATAGGGTTCCTGACTCTAAAATTATAAAATCTATTAGAGTCCCTTATCTCAAATTTTAAATCCTTAATATATATTTCTTATTATACATCATGTTTTATTTGTAATGTTGTATTTAATACCTATTTTATATTTTGTGTCTGCATAATCTCATTATTAAAGGTATTTTATGTTTCATTTTAAACATATTCATTAACGGGTTTTGATTTAAAATCTTCTAATGTCGTAAGGGTTATTTGTCTCAAATTTCAATTCCTTCCTACATGATTATGTTATACACCATGTTTTTCATTGTATTATGTGCTTACTATCCCTTTTTTAATTTATATCATGATTCACTTAGTATTAATGGTTTTAATATTCCATTTTAAATTCCATCCATCAATGGGTTTTTATTTGAATGTTTTTAAATAGATAAGTGTTATTTGTTTATATTATTAATTCCATGAGACCTGTTTGATATTGTGAACTTTCTTTTATTTTATATAGTTTATTCCGTACCTTATTTTCTATGATTATAATGATTATCTTTCATTTCATTAGATTTTAAATTTTGGGTGTCCCTATCACGTTCTTTTGATTCATACATTACTATTAATTCAAGAATATTTTCATAGCAATTCTGTTTCATTGAGATATGATTTGTATTGAACACAAATTTTCTTTTTGTGGTGTATAAATTGGCTATGGATTAATTTCTAAATCATATAATATTATTTTCCTCCAAGTAATTAAACTCTCATAAATACATCATTGAATTTGTGTTTCCAAATAATCCCTTGTTATAGGTATGATTATTCTTACAATTATATTACTCTGTGAATACATTGTTTTTCATTACATTGTTTAAAGGTAATTAAAAAAGATATGCATACATAGATTTATTAGGGAAATTATTGACTCAACTATATATCATTACTCTATACATTTTTTGAGGGATTCTTTTATAGAAATCTAATCCATTTATTGATTGGGGAAATATTAAAAATCCATATATTTTGTTATTTCATTATGAATGTTTATTGATTATTAAGGAATATATGTTATGTATAGATTAAATTATTTATTCCATTATATGATGAATTAATTAGACATAATTAGTGGTGGGTTTAGCCTGATATAGTACCTTAATACACTGATTGGTCTCATGAGATAAACTATCCAACGTATTTTATTGTATGTCATTCCAAAAAAAATATTTTATAGACATAAGTCCTTGAAGATATGATCATGAAGTCTTAGATTAGGGAATCTAATTAGCTATCTATTATTATAAATATCATCACTAAGGATCTAGTTTATGATATAAACATGATCTTTTAATTTCCATTTTTCTCCATGGATATATTATTCTTTTAGTTTCATTTTATTATTGGATTATTTTTTTCATCCATTCCTACCATATTATTTATTCTCACTTATGATCTTTGATTATTTATTGCTAATTTTCACCCTTAATGAGTGTTAGAGATGACCCCTTCCTATGTATCTATTTCCTCGGGTTATAATAAAAATTATTACAAAATATATGTCTAGAAAAGTAAAATTTGTGAAGTATATTTTTTTGGATATATTGAAGACATATCATAGATTACGTATTTTATTTATAAAGGAAAAAATATCCATCAAATGAGAAAGACCCAAGAATTGCTAGTTATTTTTTTCTAAATCTCTAAATCTCTAGAAATAAAATTTCATTTTAATATAATTTACTCAATATTTTTTGGTGATATTGAAATTATAAGTGGTTAAAATTTATTCTCTCTATTTTATTTAAAATATAGTATATAAAACATGTGTTTATTCCAATAAGATTTAGGAAGTGTGGGACCAGGTCACTACAAACATGGAATGAATCTTAAAAGGATTCAATGTCATTATAAGGATTTATCAGGGATGTATTGAATTCCCTATGTGTCTACTATATTTTATATCATGTATGGCATGTTTTGTACATGAATTGATGTCACCTATACTCTTATCATAACAAGTAGATACTAATATAATCCTTGGGAGGGTCACTCGATTGTGGTAAGGAACATTTTAATGTGCTCTATTTGAAAAAAGGATATGTTTCAAATCATTAGAGGAGATGATGAGATATCTATAAATGGATATACATAATATAGATAATATTATAATAGAGATGATATGGGATCTAAGTATAGTTTTTGTTTTCTTAAATGGTAGATCTATCAGTTGTAAGGGTTCCTAAAAATTTAACTAAAAGTGATCGACTATAGAGGTTGATTATATCACTAAATTTGATGTTGTGAAGGAAATTGTTTGGATGAGGAAGTTTATCTTTACACATGAGTTGGTTCCAAGTATTCAAGGAGCAATAAAGCTCAAATATGAAAACAAAGGAGCTGTTTATCAACATAAGGAACCCCTTTATCACAAAATTACAAACACATCCTACAAAAAAACCATCTCATTTACAATATTATAGATAGGGGTGTTGTGGGGATCTATTGGGTGGATATAGAGGACAATATAGAAGATCTATTTATGAATACATTACTACAACAACAACATAAGGGCCATGTTAGGTCTCTAGGTATTTAATACAAAAGAGTTTTTTTTATGGATATATAATGTATCATGATTTAGGTTATATAGAAAATATATATTTATCATTCATTTATATGTGTTTCAATTTATCTAAAATGTTTTTTTAAATGATAATATCACATAAAAGTGAGAATTTGAGTTATCCCTAATCGATGATCATCATAGAATAGTATGGTTTGTGATGACATGTAAATATTAACATGAATATACTCTCATAATCATTTAAAATGGTTGTATATGAGGTAAAAAGAATGATTATTGTGGTAATAATTAGATACTTATTACTTGGAATAACCTCTTTAAGTATATCCCATGGAATGTCATATAGTGATCGATATACTTGGGGGTGAGTCTTTATTAAAAATAATTATTTCATAAGGTTTAAGAGATACCTAGAATTGGAACCTTAATAATTTTATACCTTTATTATACATGTAAAATAAAACATATATAATCAGGGTGTCGTTGGGTATGTTGTTTATCATTTCATCGGTTGGAGTACAACTATGATGCAATTTTTCCACTTGTATGATGAGAAAAGAAATCGATCCATTGATTGAATTATATTGGGGGAATGCATATATATTCATATTTTGGTCACATATGATGGGTTAAATATATTGGATGATGGAATTTTTTTATACACATCTATTAGAGGAATGACTTATGATGTATTCATTAACTTGGTTAGACAATTTCCAACAATTAGGAAATGATGAAAGGGAATATACTATATTTACATGTTATATGTATTATTGTTAATAAATTTCATGAAAAAAAGATTATATAGGTCTATATATGATGTAAATGATACAACTTTTGGTGTGAATGACTATTTTTTAATATCTCTATATTTTAATAAAAGGACATTATGTTTGATAACATGTAAAAAACCTAACACTAATCTTAAAAGAATCATGGAATATTATTATTTAAATATTACCATTATAACCTAGCCATTAAATTGGTGGGTATGAATAGGGATAACTAATTTTTAAATATATATAATATTTCTAACCAACACAAATTTATTGATTATTACTTATGAAATAAGTACTCAATTTTTAGTAAAGAAATTTAATTATTCAAAGATACATTTTCTTCAAAAATGGGTTTATATTTCTTTTTCTGAGTGAATAATATATTTAATTTCTGAAATTATTAGAAATTTTATCTGATAAAATAAATATATTTTTTTAAAATAGTGTATCAAAATTATACTTTTTGGAAATTATGAAATTTTTTAGAAATGTATGATTATTCAATAAGTATTGAAAATACTACTTTTTGTTGAAAACTGCATTTTATTTTCAAGTATTTACAAAGAAAAATTATATACTAGTTTAGTTTTAAAATTTAATTAGTTTATTTTGATTTTTAATAATGTAATTATCATTTTTTAATATATTTTAAACATTAATCTAGTCTAAAATTATTTTTTTACTTAAAAATACATTTTTTCTAAAAAAATGATTTTGTCACATTTTTTCAATTTAATTTTCAATAATATTCAGATAGTTATATGTTTTTAATCATAAAAAATGGATTCCATATTTTTAATCCAGAGGTCCAAATTTTGTAATTAGGTCCCTTTTATATTTATTCAATATGAAAAATAACCTCATTAATTTTTGTTAACACGATAAATGGTAAATTGGGTAATTAAAGCTAAAAAGAAAATGATAAGGACTAAAAAATGTTTCCAACACTTTCATAAAATTTATTTAATGAGTATATCTCATACATAAACTCCCAAATGTCTAATATATGGCCTTTTCCCATTTTTATTTTATTATAACCATTATAATATTTTATGTAATGAAATGTAGAATATGTCCGATTATTTTCTTTAATAACTATAATATTTTTAACATTATGATAAATAAAGGATATGATTTTTTATAAATATTATTTATGAACTATAAATGATTTATCTTTATCATAAGAATTTATTTTTAATTTTTACTGAATAAATAATTAACTTAAATTCTAACGCAACGCTAATGCAATAATTATACAATTAATGTAAAAATAAAATAAATGATATTAAAAATGTTAAAAGTAGTTTAATTTGAAAGAATAATTTTGAAACACTAATTTTATAGATAAAAACACAATTTTATGGATTTATTAAAAAAAATTATTCAAAAATTATTTTTTTTCTAGATTTTATAAAATTAAAAGTAAATGAAGAGTTCTCAAATTGACATTATTGATATTTTATGAAAATAATATTTTACTTAATGATACAAAATTCCTAAACATGATATGCTGGGAAATATGGGTTATGGTTTAAAATATCAATCATTGTCTATTTATGATATTTTTCTCCATTTATGGTTACTATGTTTACCGTCAAAGGGTAAAAAACCTTATTATCACAGTAAGTGTGAAAAGGAATACGGGTGGTTAAAACAAAATAATATGGGTAAAAATGTCATCCAATCATGTGTAAATTTTATTTTATGAGGTTAATTAAACTATTACTAATCTTATCATAGATTACTATAAATTTGGATCCAATTTGACTTCAAAAGTAATTTATATTATGTTAAGATTTTAAGAAATTCTAAGAATGATCCTCCCCTCTCTTATAAAAGTGAACATATTCTTATCAAGTATTCAAAATTAAAAATCATTTTAGTTCATCCCAAACCTTTGAAAATACCTTCATAACACCCCCTTTCTATATTCCAAGGGAATTAGTTTTATTATAATGTCAATCTTATAAGTCTAAAGTTGTTAAGAAAAGTATATTTTCCAAAGAAGAGGTTTTTTCTTTAACTACATGTTTTAGTATTATTTCTTATTCTACCTCTATAAAATCTTCATAAAACATGATGAAATAATAAAAAAATATCATAAATATAATTAAATTTTAATATTTTAATGTAATATCCTATATAAATCCCCAAACTCCATAAAATTAGATAATAATCCATCATTCATTTGTACCGAGGACCACCACCTCACATACATATGTAATTTGTTTTTTGTCACCACCTCTCATAGATGGTTATAATGATAGAAATAATGTTTATATATGACATTAATTACATATTTATAATTATTAAAATAAATTATATAATTTACTTTCTTACCTTTCCATTCATATAAAAATGATAACATTGTTTGTGCGTACATGTGGACTACCACCACTATGAAGGAATGTGATTAATTTTTCATCACCATATCACATTGATGATATATATAAATGTGTTTAATGAAATAAGATGGTATTTATGATATACTTAAAAATATATAAATATAAAATAAATCATTTCTTATTTCCACAATGATCTTTGAAAAATGGAAACGTTACTCATGCATAGGTACAACCTACCATCTCCATGATTGTAACCTAGTTAATATTTCATAACCATATTTCATGATTTCTTTTAAATGTATAATTTATTTAGAAATATTATAATTTTTAATGATTATTATTCTTGATAAGATGTAATAATGACCTCTTTGACCATATTCAACCCACCAAATTCATTTTGGATGTTTGAACCGAATATCATCAAAAAGTTTGATGTGAACTTAACTGATTAAGAAATTTTATAAAATACAGTAACAGATAAAATAAAAGAAATAATAAAATTTAAAATTATTCTTAAAAATTATATAATTAATATAATATTATTATTCAAGAATATATGTAATGTACACGACAAATCATACTTGAGGTAAGGGTCTTTCTTTTAAAAATATTCTTTAAAAGTTTTCCTTAAAACTCTCTTTTTTGTCCATGTCAATATTTTTAAAATTATTTTATTTTTCTATTTATAAGGAAATTAAATAATTATAAAGGTAATTTTATGTCCCTTTTTAATTTCTTTAAAAGGATTTTTTAAATTAATCTTTTATAGAATGTTTTGACCTTTTTTACATAAGACATATTGAATGTTCTATTTTAATGTATATAGAAACAATGACTTTTCTTGACACCATAAAAATTATTTTAAGATTTTATTACTTTAATGTATTTCATATATTATTCAAAGAAAATCCCTATATCAATTTTTAAATTTATTATGGTGTTGAAAATGGGTTTTTAAAATAATGATATTTTGATATTGGAAAGTGATTTTTCATTAGAGTTTTGAATAGTTTTTTAATGTTTTTATGATGAAAACCAAAATCATAAAATGTTATTTTTATGATATGGTACTTGATAATTATATATGAGAAAAATTTGATCCTGATAAAACTTATAATATGTGTTGAGACCCATTATAGCTCATGAAAAATGGGTGAGCCTGATACAACTTATACGAAGGGTGAGCACCATTATTGGTCTTCAATGCATTGGGTAATGGAATAGAGTTAATCGATTAGGTTTCTTCTATGAGATTATAGGAATATATTTCTATGGATATTACAAGTATAATATTGATGGTTATTTCAATTGTAACTATAATGGTTTCTCTATGTATTCAATTGTAACTGTGATGGTTATTCAAAGTATAATAGTGATGGTTATTCTATGTGTAATCGTCAGGGTTACACCATATATAAGAGTGATATTAAAATGATTCTCCAAGTATCTTACATTTATTATATATGATTTATATGGGTTTTAATGTTCTTATCTATGAAAAATGTGAGTGTTATTTTCATGAAGAAATGATTTATTGCATCCACATAATGAATATTGAGGTAAAACTAAATGTTTCATGGGATTTTATTTTTTCCACTGGATACACAAATTTATTTCATTTTTATCTACCTTATTATTATTTTTAAACTCATCTCCCATTTTAAAATTTTATTCATAGGGTTTAATGATGAGTAGGGACAAGGATGATGTCAAGATCAAATTCATGAAAATATGTCAGGAAATGAAATCCCGTTATATCATAAAAGTTTTTTTAATGGGAAAATGAATAATAATTAGAAGTGTCTAATTATTAATTTATGGTATTGTTATGTATTTGTTTATACCTAATTGTATTAAATTTAAAATCTAAAAGTTATTTGGGAATTTACAAAAGTGAATTATAGTTCAAATCCTATAGAATATTTAATATATAATGTCAAGTTCATAGAGATGGTATTATAAAAGGGTTTGGAAAAAATTGAAGATTAAGAAGTTTTAATGTGAGTGTATCCTAATATTTATGGATACCATCATTGGTTTATAATTTCAAGGTTTATTATATGTTAAATAGTGAAGAAACCATATTTTTTTTGTATTTAAGTGGTGAAATTTTAAGGTAAATGATGATATTTCGGGAGATATTTTATTAATTTGAGGTATATGTTACCCTTAAGATTAATGTTAATGATTATTACATAATAATTCAATTAAATTTTTAAATATGTATGTATAAAGTTTTGAGATAACCTTCGGGATCAAATCATTAATTAATGATGAAGTTATTAAGGTTGTTTTTGAGGATTTGAATATTAAAGTATTAGAGAATTTCTATGGGTACTGTCATTACTAGGATAATTTTAATTTTAATATATAATAATTAATTTCAAGTTATAATTATTTAATTTTATATAGATTAGATATAGTTTGAGAATATCAAATTAAAAGTACAAAAATCATCCTTTATATTCCTTCCAGATGATTTAATCATCACTATCAGTGAAAACACTTGTTCAAATAACCATTTCAGATGATTTAGAAATCCTTTTTAAAATCCAAATCACCTAAAAGAAACAATTTGATATATCCAAAACCATTTCAATTTTAAATAATTTCTATGGATCAGGGAATATATTTTATTTTATTTCAAAATGTCAACTCATACAACTTATTAGGAAAGGTAAATACCACAAATGACTTGACTATTTATTTTCTAGAGATATTAACTTCATTATATAATATAGAGAGGATACAAACAATATAATAGAAGATCATGATGTTTTCATTTATGGCACTAATTATTTTCCTTTGATTTACAAATGAATCATGAATAAGATGATATTGATGAATCATAAAGAAATATTTCATATCATTAAATAATAAGACAAATAATAGATAGGGTTTTAAGAAACATATTGAATTAATTATGTGTTTATCAATGATATTATGATATATTATGATAATTATTAAGCAATCTATAGTATATATTGATTTTAAAAATTGGAAACACAATTTTAGATGAAATATATGCCTTTTAAAAGTGGTGTAGTGAAAAGGTAATTTTTTTAGACATTAATTTAAGGACATAAGATTAAGGATTTGATAAACCATTTGAGTAAAATGTTCCTGATGTTTAGGAAATGATATTCAATTATGACTATTTTATATAGTTAAAAATTATCTATATAAGAAACAAGATATTTTAGAATGTGATTTGATGATTAATGATATTTTTGAGGATGTTCATCATATTTTTTGGATTGTTATAGGAATTATATTAATATAATGAAAGGAAATCTCACAGGTCTAGTGACAACCCGTCACATCTGGTAAGTTCATTAGGCATGAACCCATAACCAAAGGGTGATAAGGCTGCAATGCCTATCACTGTACCACATGATGTCATGGTTAACATAAAATTATTTTTTTCTAATTATTTTGGTTTTGAAAATATATGTTTTATCACAAAGAAAACCATGACATTGAAATGTGATTTTTGAGATTAGGTTATTAATGTTATTTTGGGAGAAGTTCACTATTTTTGGAACCTTATATGATTAAGATAAATTGAACATTATGGGATTTTATATGAGGACTAAAGGATAAATTATCTTTTGTCATCATATATTATTTTAAGGTTGATTTAAGGTGATTCAGGAAATTTAAGGAATGATTAGAATATTGTGGAGATTATATGACTATGTCATATAAATTTTTGGCATGATTCTTTAGGAGTGAATGATTTTATTTCAGGATAAATATTGGAATAATATGTGACCAAATAATTATTATCATTAAGTTTAAATACTAGTTAGGAATATATTAATTAATTTTGTTGACAGTTATTTACAGAACTATTTTTTATAAACTTTGGATATTTCTTTTTAATTTTCAAGATTAATTTATTATTTCTTTTAGTAAAAGTTTATACATATTTTGAATTATATTACCTTGTGCTAACTATTTTTTTTGGTTAATTTATAAGTATAGTGGGAATAATTTTTTATTATCTTATACATTATTTAATTCGATTAAAGTCGATTTTTGTGCATTAAGCATAAAAAATTTATCATAAATACTCACCATTTACAGAAAAAGATGGGATTATGGTGGAAAATGATTAAAGGATGAAATTATATATGTTAAGTATATTTTCCTTATGTTCATAGTATATATGGAAAGGAATTCATTAAAACCAAAAAATTAACTTCATACAAAATTATTAACCGATTATATTAATTTTCAATGATTTGATGTTATTTTTCACAACTCTTTGGTTTATAATTGTGTGGGTGTTTACATTCTCATGATTATTCACATTCTTGTGATCAATGATCTCTATCAAGTCACTATAAATATTTAGACATTAAAATTCTATTATATGTATATATTTTCACCTTCCACTAATGATTTCATATTTTTAAACCCAGTTGTGTGTTATTCTAGATAACCTTTTTATTCCATTTAATTTTTTAGGAGAAGTTTTGTTATCCATTCTACAATGTGGGTTTCTATAATGGAATTTTCAAATTTTATTCCCTTAATTTATGAGATTAATTTAAAATTGAGATTATAAAATTTATTAGGTGGGTGGGGGGGGGGTAATGTAATATCATGAGATTTTAAATGAAGTATATTGGGTTAGATAACATGTACAACACACAATATTGAGCTTAAAAGAACCACATAATATTATTATTTAAACATGACCGTGATAAAAAAGGTGTTAAATTAGAGTGTATTAATAGGATTAAATACTTTTTAAAATATATATAAGGGTTATAATAAATAAAAATATATTTATTAACTCTTAAAAAAAATAATAACTCAATTTTTATTAAAGAAAATTTATTCTTCAAACATATATTTTCTTGAAAAATGGTTTTTGTTGATTTTTTATCGAATAATATAAACAATTTCTATAACTTTTATAAATTTTATTTTATAAAATAAATAAATTTTTAAAAATAATAATATAAAAATTATCCTATGGTGAAATTAAGAAATTTTTGATTTTTTTGATTTTTTAATGAATAGTGAAAATACTGATTTTTATTGAAAACTATATTTTATTTTTAAATATTTACAAAGTAAAATTATATTTTTATTTTTATAATTTAATTATTTAATTTTGATTTGAAATAAAAAAATATTGTTTTTTAAATGAGTTTTTAATTTGAATTTAGTGTAAAAACATTTGTATACTCCAAGAATTCATTTTCCTAAAAAATAGTTTTTTACGGGGTTTTTTAAATTTTATTTTAAATTAAATTATACCACATATATGTGTTGAATCATAAAAAATGGATTCCATATTTTTAAGTAAGAGGTACCAATTTTTTAAAAAGGTTAATTTCATTTTTTTAATATGAATAATAACGAAAGTAATTTTTGTAACTACGGTAAAGGGTAAACCAGATGGTTAAAGTTAATAATAAAATTATAAGGAATAAAAAATGACACTAAAACTTGCATAAATTTTATTGGATGAGTATATATAATTAATAATCATCCTAAGGTCTAATATATGGTCTATTTTACATTTGTATGTGATTATGGACATTATATTATTTTATGTAAAGAAAAATCAAAAAAGGAACACTCTTGTTTTTAATAGATATAAAAGTTTTATCAGGGTGTTAAACATAAGATTTGATTAGTTTTAAATATTATTATAAAATAAAAAGGATTTATAATTATTATTTTAAATTATTTTTGTTTTTTAGTGAATAAATAATTACCTGAAATTCCTACACAACATTCATGCACTAAATATTCAATTAATGTAAAAATCAAATAAATGATATTAAAAATCATAAAAAAAGTTTAATTTGAAATAATTAATGTGAAATTTTTTTATTAATAACTATATCATATTATAAATGTATTAGAAGACATTACTCAATTTTATATTATTTTATTGATCTCATAAAAGTCATTATAAATGAATAGTTCAAAAATTGACATTATTGATATTTTTTGAAAATAATATTTTTAAAATGATTTAAAATTACTAAAAATACAGTATTCAACCAAGTTATTGTGACATGGTTTAAAATAGAAACCATGTTCCATTTATGATACTTCTTTCAATTAATGGAAACTATATTCACCCTCAAGTTTTAAAAATATTTGTTATCAAGGTATGTTTGAAAAGGGATAATAGGGGTTAAAATAAAAAGATACGGGAAAATTTTGATCCAAACATGTAAAAAAATTATTTTTTCAGGTTATTTATACCAATACACACATTATATTATAATACTATCAATTTGGATCCATTTTTACATAATAATTAATTTCTATTATTTTAATAGTTTATGAAATTCTAAGAATACCCCCTCTCTTATAAAAGGGAACATCTTCTTCCCTAGTATTCGTATTTTAAAGGCCATTTATTTCAGTCAATACCTACCTGTATCCATTCCTAAAATCTATACCCATGTTATAGGGGCCTTATTGAGAGATTAATACCAATCTTAGAGGTCTTAAAGTCTTAAGAAAGTGAGATTTTCTAAATAAGTTGTATAGTTTTTAATGAAATTTATTAGTTTTATTTCTTCTTAAACCTCTATAAAATCTTATAAAACCATGATAAAATAAATTCATATAGTATAATTAATATAATTTTATATTATTCTGTTAACTTAAAAACCTATATCCATCTCCAACCTCTATAAAATATGAAGATTCCATCATCTATGTATACAACGGACTACAGCGTTGCGCACCGATCTAGTTTGTTTTCCATCACCACCTCTCGAGGAATAGTTATAATGATGGATTTATTGTTTATATATGATATTCATCCCATTTTTATCATTAATAAAAGTCAATATATCATTTTTTTTCTAACATTCCTTTCAATGAAAGATGATAATTTCATTCATGTGTACATGTGGACTACCACCACCATGAAGCGATAATAATCATTTTCATCACCACATCACATGGATTATATATATATATATATATATTTATAGGAATAATATTTTATTTATGATATAATTATCTATTTTTAATGATAATTTAATACTTACCTTTTTCCATAATGTTCCTTGAAAAATGGAAATGTTGCTCATGCATACGTACAACCTACTGTCTCCATGATTGTAATGTGGTTCAATTTTTCATAACCATACTTCATGATTGATTTTAAAATTATAATCTATGTATAAAAATGATAATTATTTTATGATTATTATCCTAGATATGATGTAATAATAGTCTCTTTGACCATATCCAACCCACAAAAGTAATTTTGGACTTATGAACCGAATATCGTCAAAAGTTATGACATGAATTTAATATCTTAAGTAATTGTATATAACATGGTTGTGGGTAAAATAAAAGGAATAATAAAAATCAAAAATTTTATTATAAAATTAAATAATTAACATAATTTTATTTTTCAGGACAATACAGAATGCATGCGATGAGTTTGACTTGATATAATGAAATTTTTTCTAAAAAACCTCTTTGAATGTTTCTGTTAAAACTCTATATTTCTTCCATGTATATATTTTTAAAATTATTTTATGGTTTTATTTATAGGTACATACCAGAATTACAAAGTTCATTTTATGACTCTTATGAATTTCTTTAAAAGGTTTTCAAAAGGAATATTTTACAGAATGTTTTGAAATTCTTTACAAAAGGAAAAATTAATGTTCTATTTTAATGTATATGCAGAAAATAAAAATTACCATCACCATAACCATTATTTTAATTTTTTATTAATTGTATTAAATTATATGACTTATTGTTTTTTCAATGAAAACCCGTAACAACCCAAAACCCCAATAGCCCAGAGTTTGTGGTCATTTTATTACAATGTCATAGATATGGGAGACCACATCACCAAGGATCGACCGGTTTTATAGTCTTAAAGAACTAGATACACACATGGTTCCATTATTACATTGGTAAATATACATAGAACAAATCAAAATAATGTAAACTACTTCCTTGAATCTTATTTAAAGGTTTCATCTTCAAAATTTATGGAAGGAAAAACAATGAAAGGGGTAAGATCAAATGCTCAATAAGGGTTATATATAATGGAAGCATGAATCAATAATAAGTGAATCATAATTAATTAGACACAATCAATATGGGATGGTGAATAACTAAAAAGATTCCATCAATAAACTGAGAATTAAAATGCATCCATAGATTTTGTCATAGTGAAAATCTTCTGGATAGTTATAAATGAAAGCTGAATGAAGAAAAAAATTATTAATTATTTGACGTCATGTATCTAGAACATGGACCATCATACTATCAAGATGGTTTAAGTCTATGGGTAGATACCCATTTGATTGTGTTTAGAAATAAATATGAAGGGTTTGTCTCTAACTATTTTGTCTCATTAGACCCATTGATGAACCAAGAGGCTATAGTGGGACCCACATGTCACTGAAATTCCAAATCATTCTTCATATATAGATTTAATTCATAAAAAAATGATTTATCAAAATATCCGTATTGATTAGAGGTTACATATTCATCAATATTTCCCCAATTAAAACAACATTCAATGAAAACACCATAAGAAAAAATGATACATGACTATGGAAATAATAATATACTTGATACACTAAAATATGGATATTTATTGAAATCTTTAATGAATGATGATAACAAATGAAATGGAATTATACATACACCACAAATAAGAAATAAGTGGAGAATGAGGCATAACCAAAGGGAATATCATAATTGTGTCCATGAAAGAATAGATTTAAATAATACACGGACATTCATAATGAAAAATAATAATAGATCATGATAAATGAAGTCAAACTAGAGTGAGAACATATCAAAGGAGTGTTTATGAATCCTTAGAAATGAGAAACTTTAGTGCTGTTTAAGGGAAAATACTAAAGAGACTTTAAAATAGAAAAAAGTATAATCATTTGTATAAAAAAAGAAATTAAAAAGATATTTTTTCATGATAAAATTAGTCATTTTTGAAAAATATTTCAATCTTAAAACATATTATGTATGGTAATTGTAAATGGGTAAGAAATTTGTAAGTTCCCAATAATTGGGCTTTCTTATCAAGAGGAATTGAATAAGAATCCTTATAAAACATGTATTTACCATAAAAGAAATAATAATTGATCCAGGTAAATATCTTTATAACATAAAAATAGAATTTATAAAGAGTACATAAGAATAATTAAGAATTAAATTGGGATAACGAGAGAGAAAGTACAACCTGAAGAAAAAATGGAGGTTCGGGGAGAATCCCTTACTACTTTGTAATCAATCGAATAATATGCCTCATAAAATTAATAATAATAAAATGAAAATTTAAATATCATTAATATAAATAGAATAATGATATGGTACATCAATGGTAAGTATACATACACCATACATAAGAAATATTAGTGAATAAGGCATATCTCATAGGAATAAAAGTGAGATGAGAAAACCCTTACCTTATGTACGAATGCATTTTGTACTTGATCTTAATATCCTAGATAATCAGATTATATACATTAATTAAATAACTCAGAACCTTTTTTACATGTATTTTATTTAGTATAATTTTATTAAGTGAATTTATGGTCCTTTTAGTGAGTTATAAGATACAATTTTATCATTCAGGAGCGTTCGTTTCCTTAGATTTCATGATCGGTTTACTTGTATACATGTATGGAAAATCATGTAACATGAGAATAGTTGTCCAAATTTAAAATTATATGTTATTAGATAACTTAAATAACATTCAATGGTTATATATTTCATTCATTTATATGGTACGAGGATAATCATTAGATAAAACATTAGTGATAATCATTTAGATTATTTTGGAATTTTTTCTATCATCACGAACTAGTTTTGTCTTATGAATTAACATTATGTATATATACTAGTTCCATAATTTTAAATAAATTTTAATACACATATTTTTGTCTATTTCAATCATAAAAATGGTTTTATGACCATACTTGAAGGAATAATTGAAAAAAGAAAACTCTGCATCCATAAAGGTAGTAAATCAGCACCTCATGGACGTTGTTTTCATTTTTAAAATAAAATTGGGAGGAGAAGGTTTTTGATGATATATTTTCCATTAACATTATAAAATTATAGTATATATAAGACAATAGAGTTATAATGTTACTTTTTATAGAAGAGGTAAGGATAGAATAATAAGAATTAAAATTAAAAGAAATTGAAAGAGAACGAAAACGGATTTACCTCTTGAATTACTCTCCTTAAAAAACTCCTTAAGTAAATTGATTTTTGATTTTTTTTGAGAAACAAGGATTCTATGCATGTAGGATAGGTTTTTAATAATATTTTTTAGAAATTGGATAGTATTCAAGCCTTTGGTGGTGTTAGGAGAAGAGGTGGTGAGGGGTGATATTTATAGTGGACGAAAGGGGTGTTTTTTGAATATTCTAATCACTAGTTTATTATTTTGGCTGAATACATGAAATAGTGATGGTTAAATGAATAAATATAGTAAATATAGCATGTTATTTCGAACCAATGGTGCTTACATCATCTATACATCAACCATGACTCAATAATTCATGTATTTAGCTTATACCGTAAATTACCGTATTTCACCATTCACCAAAAATTCATCTATTTTAGAAAAATACCAAAAATTCACTCTAAAAATTTATTGACATATAAAATTAAAAACTAAACCCCATTTTATGAAAATAATTTTATAAGTATTAGAAATTTAATTTTTAATTAAAATCATCATTTAGTCAAAAAATATTGATTTTACTATTACAGTTGTCTTTATGACACTTTGAAAAATTAATTAATGTATCATAAAATTATATTATAATCATAATATAAAAAAATATTAATTTATGAATCTATTTTATTAAAATATTTTTTTAAATCTTATATTTATTAAAAATTTGTAAAAAATCATTTATGTTTCACAAAATACCGACACGTAATTTATTGTTTTTCAAACATTTATTTTCTTATTCCATGATATAAATATACCATATTTTATTTTATAATATACATAAATATTATTTAAAGTTTCATAGGTGAGGTTACTATTAGTATTATGAAAATGAAAGTTTTATAGAAATCTAGATTTTTCACTATTCTCTATAAAATAAATATTTTCAAAAAAATACCAAAAATTTCTCCCTAAGAAAAATTTGAATTTCCTTTAAAGTTCAAAGGATCAAATAATAACTGGGGAGGGGGGTGAATTAGTTGGTAACTTTTTATAAGTTTCAAAAAAATTTAGAAACATAACCCCTAAAACCTATTAAGATTTATTTCTTTATCAACTTTTAGTAAAGACTCAGGCATAAAAAAGTAGAAAAGTAAGAAAAGCACACAAGATTTAAAAGGTTCGACCTCAATGTGAGAACCTACGTCCTTTACATAGAAACCCCCATGGGTATATGGAAATCCAATATTATGAAGATGTGAACACAACTTGTACTAACTCCCATTAGATACAATCTATCTACAGATAGGAAAGATTATACTGGATCCCATCATTTTATAATGTTTTCTTATAAAGAAATGAGCCAAATGGATGAATAAAGAATTTTTTGAAAATGATCCACAATTTCTTAGTTTGAATCCTTAGTTCGATTTGGTTGGATCCAATTTTCTTAATCTGATGATGCTGGATCTGATTTTCTCAATACAATGATACTAGATCCTGGATCCAATTTCTTCAAGACAGTACTGGATCCATTTTTCTAAATATAATACTGGATCCTATTTTCTAAAAAAATAGATCTTTTTTTTCTGAAGAAAATATTGGATCCTATTTTCTCAAAAAAATTGATCCATTTTTCTGAAGATAATGCTAGATCCGATTTTCACAAAAAACTGGATCTATTTTTCTAAAGAAAATGCTAGATCCAATTTTTTGAGTATGCTGGATCTGATAATATGAATAAACTGGATCCGATTTTTTGAATAAGATAGATCTCATTTTCTCATAACTATCTGGAAAAATCAAACTCTTATAGAATGGTCAATACAATTCTTCTTTAATTAGATGAGAACTTTTACTTAAATTTCTCTAGAACTCCTACTTTCACACGTATGTAGAAAGTTGAAAATGAACAAATGATATGAGAAAGTATTTATAGGTAACTCAGGAAACAAAATTGGGAAACTTAGAAACTTTCCCCATTTCCTCAAATTTCAAATCTCTATAAATCTATCACATTTAAAACTTCAACTATTAATTCTTCAAACCTCCTTATATTTATATGATATTTATGCAAAAATTAATTTCATGTTTGACCTCCTCAACTTTAGGAATTTTATTTTTGAGTAAATATGATTTTTGTATCCTTTATAGTGAATCCAATTTCTTATTTGAATCTGATTTTCTTTTCAGTGAATATGATTTATTCTTATTTTTAGTGAATTCTATTTCTATTTTTCAGCGAATCTGATTTTTGTTTTTCAGTGAACTTGATTTCTATTTTTCAGAAAATTTGATTTCTTTTTTTTCAGCAAATCTGATTTCTTCAGAACTCTCCACCATTTCATTAGAATATTTTGTCATGATTTTTTTCATGATTTGTGAGAAATTCTTGATCAGAAAAGAATCATATGATATTATTTATAATGTATGAAAAATTTCTAAGTCTTGACTTCACTTTATTCTAAAATCCTCTTCAGTAATAAAATGACTTCTTCAACCAACAAATTATGTCTCAACGAATTCTTTCTTTCTAACTTAACAACTTCATTATTTCTTTGATTATGGCAAGGAAAAACTTCCAGTAACCAATAAATTCTTCCTCCAATTTTTTTTAATCTGATGATCTGAATATGATTCAGATAGATCTAATTCCTGAATATCAAAAACATTCTTATACAAAAGGTTAGTTGTTAATAAATAAAAAATATTATTAAAAAAACACAAAAAGGTTCTTCAATCTCCCCCTTTGGATTTGATGAAAACCCTCATTAATAACTTTTCCAACTCTCAAATTTTTTCACAACTCATATTTTGTAAACAATTCATGTTTTTTATTATTATAGAAACATATCCTTTCTCAAAAGAGAGTGTAATAACACTACACTACTAGATAAAGCAATGTTTTTGAAGGAGTTCTATCCCTCAGTGGCAATTAAATTGTATGGCCATGTAAAGATAAACTCTCCTCACTTTTCTTTTATCACTTCCTTTTTCTCTCCTCCATTATCACTTTTATTTTCTTACTTTATTTTTCTCTCACTTTTCTTCTTCTATCCCAAATTATATGATAACCACAACTTCAGATTCATAAAATAAAGATAAGTAAAACTTCTTGCAAAGTACAAAGCTGTTACTTTCTCTCCCACTTTTTCAACATATTCCAAAGCATGGTTGGAGTCCTTCCATATGAAATTTTGGAAGTCATTGGAGGAGGATTACCATGAAGTTTCATCATAAATTCAAAAAACCTTTCTTTCAACATTTCTTTTGTAAATATATTGGCAATATAATACTTTATGGAAATGTATTCCAGCAAACAAATCCAATAATAACTTTCTCTTTTATAAAGTGAAAATTTATATCAATGTGTTTTGATCTTGAATGTTGGACATGATTCTTAGAAAAATCAATTGAAATATGTTTATCATAAATTATCTTCAATGATTTAGAAACTTTTACTTTCAGATATTCCAGCTAAATTTTCATCCACAACATTTGAGTACAAGATTGAGTAGCTGTAACATATCCGGATTCATTTGTGCTTAGATTTACTGAACTTTGTTTCTTACTATGAAAACTCACACAAAATTCACCCAAGAAAAATGTTCCTCTAGAGGTTTATTTTCTATCATCTCAATCTCTAGCCCAATTGGCATTATTATAACCAAGAAATGTCATATCACAATTTATTTTGTATAAATACCAACGTGAGGTTATTCCTTTGACGTATCTCAGAATTCTTTTTTCTACCAATATATGTGATTCCTTTGGATTACTTTGACACTAGGCACACAAATTCACAATATAAAAAATATCAATCCCTAAAGTTGTAAGGTAAATAAGACTTCTTATAAGCTTCTGAAAGTCTTTATGATTTACACTTATTCCGGATTCATATTTTCTCAACATTGTGCTCATTGAAATAGGAGTTGAAACTTATTTAGATTATGTCGTCCCAAACTTCTTTTAAAATTCCCTAGCATACTTTTCTTGAGATAATAAAATTTATTTTTATTTTTTTAAACTTGTAGGCCAAGGAAGAAATTTAATTCTCCCAATATTGACATTTCAAAAAAAAAAATCTTAATTTCCTCATATTTTTTTACAATATTCTTCTCTATCCCCAAAAAAAATTATATCTTCCACATAAACAATTAAAATTAGAGTTCCAGAGTAAAAATATTTTATATACAAGTTTCTATAAACTTTTCCTTTATAAAAGTACAACATTATCAAAAAAATTTAATGCTTACGATACCATGCACATGGTGTTTGTTTCAAATCATAAAAATAATTATTCAATTTACAAACTTTGTTTTCATACTCATCAAGTAGATATTCACAAGGCTGTTCAATTTAAACTCTTCCTCAATCTCACAATTTAAAAAATCTAACTTTACATCCATTATATAAACTTTTTAATTCCGATGAGTATCCACTGTAAGAAACATTTGAATAGTTTCTATCACTAAAATAGGGGAATTTTTTTTATCCAAATCCACACCTTCTAGTTGTGCATATCCTTTATAAACAATTCTTTCTTTATTTCTTAAAAATTATTCATGCTCATTAAATTTGTTTCTATAAACCCACTTTTTTTCTCATAATATTTTTATTTGTTGGCCTTGGATAAATTTACCATGTTTCATTATTCTTAATCTAATCCAACTATTAATTCATAGTATCCACCCATTCATTAGGTTGAATAGCATCCGAAACTAATTCTAGTTTAACTTTTGAGATAAGTGAAGTCTGATTTTCTAATCTCAACTTCCTTCTGGTCTGAACTAGATCCTTCTGATTCCCAATATTATTTTCATATTCAATATGTTTTCGTAAGGTAGGAAATTTCATTGTTTATTTCCCAACTGTAATTTCAAAATCATATGATTCTTTGGAATCTTTATAAGGATATTTTGAATTACTTTTATTGTTGTTGGAAAAATCTAATTTATCCTCCTCAGCATTATCAACAACCTTTTTAGGGAACTTTTATTTTCAATTACCTTCACATCATATGAGTCCACTAACTTTTGTAAACATTTTTTCCAACATTTGAAATTTATTCTATTTGGTGAATAACCCATCAAAGTTCCTTCTTCATCATTCTCATCAAACTTTCCCAAATCATGATTTTTGATTTGAGAAAACTTGGATTCCAAAAACATTAAATTATTTTAATTAAGGTTTTTTATACCGCATTTTATAAGGATTCAAGTTGGTTTCCGGTCTCAACGAGCATCTTTTTTGAACATGTACAACAGTACTAACATCTTCTCTCTAAAAGAATTTTGAAATTTTGTACTCTACTAACATACTTATTCCCATTTCCAGCATGATTCTATTATTTCATTCTGTTAATCCATTTTTTATGGAGTATGGAGATCACTATATTGATGTTTGATACCATGTTTTATCAGATTTTCTTTAAAAGTATTATTTATGAATTCAACGTCATTATCTATTCTCAACTTCTTTATGGAAACCCCCAGTTCTTTCTCAACATCATTTCTGAAGAATTTGAACATTTAAATAGCCTCTAACTTGTGGTTTAGGAATATAATGTTTTTCATCTGAGTGAAATAATCAATACAAGTGATAAAGTATAATTATTCTTTTTTTGATTGATCTATCATCAACCCACATAAATCAGAATGAATAAGCTCAATTGGTCTACAAGATTGAATCTCAACTCTTTTATGACTTTTGTTAGTCATCTTCCCCTTTTGACAAGTAACACAAACATCTTGTTCTCTTCTTTCTAATTCTAGAAAGTTTCGGAAAACATCAACTATAGAATGTTTATTCATTTTTTTACCCATGGTGGCTAAGTATTTGGTGCCATAACTTTTTTTCATATTCAGCACTCAAGTAACTAGAGTTACTGAATTCTCCTATTTGAAAGAGATTCCCACTGGTTCTTTCTCCTTTTGTAATGACTTTTCTATATTTCACACTTTTGATGATATAAGAATCCTTTTCGAATATTAATTATTTTCCATCATCACAAAGTTTAATTACACTAAGTATGTTATGTTTTAACCCATCAATAAGTAAAACTTCCTTAGATTTCATTTTCTCTTCTTCAATATCTATTGTTATGATTCCACTAATTTTTAAAGAAATATCATTTCCAAAACTAACTGCTCTTCCATCATGAATTTCAATTGGTTTTATGATTTTTATATCATATGTCATATGTGAAGAACAACCACTATTAAGTATCCATGGTTTATTCCTTTTTTACTTTCTATCAAAGCTGTCTCAACATCAAAAGTTATTTCATTAACTTTGTTCTTTTTAGATTCCTTTTCTTTTCAATAATAAGGAATTTTTTTAAGAAAGAGTGTCATACATATTTTAGCATGATGAACAAACTGATCACATATTCCATAAACTTCTTCCAGACATTCAAATTGATTCTTTATCGGAAAGTTTCCAACATCTTGATAATTCACTATTCCAACTTTCTATGAGTTAGGAGAGTTTATCATTTTTATTTTATTATTTATTCCACTTTTCTCATACCTTCTATCAGGTAGAGATAAGTTGTGACAAAAATTATAAGATCTATGCCCATATATTCCACAACACCACCAATAGCCTTAAAATATTTATTTTATATTCATGAAAGATATTTCTCTATAGATTTTTTTTAGGATGGTATCTTATTTCATATATAACATAATAATTATGTAGACCATCTTTTATTTTGAGTGAGTTTTCTACTTTTGTAGGTTTGATAATTTCTCACATCCTTTCTATACCTAATATTTCACAATGCTTTTTCTAAAACATGAAATGTTAAAAGAATCAGATGAAACCTTATTTTTAGTAAGAAACAATTTCACTTGATTCTTGTATTGATCCTTCTCAGCAACATTAGAAGTCTCAGATTTTATTTTTGTAGCTTTGTTAAAGTTTTTAGTAATCTTAATCAAGGTACTTTCAGACTCAAGAAGTTTTTATTGCAATTTGTTAACCTCTTATTTCTTAGATTCCATCTTATTGCTAAGATCTTTAATCCTTTTTATCGGTTGAACAATTCTAAGTTTTTAACTAAAAATCTCTTGAATATATACATCCTCTTTCTTGATGACTTCTTTTCTTCCAACAAAAATTTCTTCAAGATATTTCTTTATTACTATAATTTCTTTCTTGAGAGTTTTGTTTTTCTCAAGACATGTAACATGTTCGGTTCTGAGATGATAATCTCTATAATATTGTTCAACACCTTCTTCACTCTCTATGGAATATTTTTTTCACAACTTTTTCAATGAAGGTTCTGAATTTTTCTAAACTTTCATATTTAGATGAATTGTTGTCATTTACGTCTAATTCAACTTTCTTACTCAATATAATTATTTTGTTTCCTATAAACTTCTTCTTATATCTATTGGAAGACTTTTCTTCTTTATCATTTTTTTTCTAATTCTTCCATTGAGGGTTTCATTGGAATCATCTTGATATTCTCCAAATTTCTTCTTGGGGAAATTGATAATAAATTTCTAATTCTACCACACTCAAAAAATTTGAGAGGAAGTTTACCTCCATAATTTACTCTTCATCTTTGATAGTTCTTGAATATGAGAGACAATAATTTTTCATTTATCTCACCATCTTCCTTGTCATCAGACTCACAAGGATTGACTTCATCAAAATATTGTATTTTCATCTTCCTCATGGATTCAAAATCCATTTCATCTTATTTTTAAATATTGGAGATTTCCTTATTTAATAAGTAATAAGAATGTTATAAAATTCATCATGTGATAAATCAAACTTATCTTCTAAAGAATAAATTTTAGAATCAAACCTATCTAAAAAGGTTCTCATAAGTTTCTTCATAATTGTAGAATATTATAGGAAATCTCTAAATACTATGATGTTGGAAACAATTTTATTTACTTTGGTGAAGTATTCATAAATTATTTATTCATCCCTCATTTTGATTTCTTCATAGTTACTATGCCATATTTGTATCTTTTCTTCCTTAACTTTAGTATTCCCTTCAAAAACACTTTCTAGCTTGTCCCATGTACTTTTTGAAGTTTTTAGACCCATCACCTTCTAATAAACATTATATAATAAGGATATAAGGATTTAATTTCTTTCATTTCCATCAATTTCTATGTTTTTCTTATCAACAAATTTTATTAGAGTATCTTTCTCAATAGGTGTAAAACTAATAGTAGCAGCATCAGCAACTTCCAAGCCAAGAGATAGGAGATAAGGAATCATCCTATTTTTTCATCCATAACAATTTTTTCCATTGAATGTGGAATTCCTATACTATTGATAGAATTTATATTATCCATGATAAGGATTCAATAAGGGAACCTAAAACTTTGATAATAATTGAAGTTCCAAGGATCAAATAATAGGTGATAAGGGGGGGGGGGTTGAATCAGTTGTTTAATTTTTATAAGTTTCAAAAAATTTAGAAACTTAACCCATGAAACATGTTAAGATTTGTTTCATTATCAACATTTAGTAAATACTCGTGTATGGGAAAGTAGGAAAGAAAGAAAAGAAAATAATATTTACAAGGTTCTACCTCAGTTTGAGAACCTACATCCTTTCCATAGCCACTCCCGTGGGTCTATGAAAATCCACTATTATGAAGAAGTGAATAAAAATTATGCCAACTCCCATTAGACACCTTCTATATCCTGATATGAAATATTATAATGAATCCCATCAGTTTACAGTGTCTGCTTATAAAACAAATGATTCAAACGGATGAATAAATACTTCTTTAAAATTACTCCACAATTTCACAGTTCAAATCCTCAATCGGATTTGGTTAGATTTGATTTTCTCAATCCGATGACGTTGGATTCGATTTTCAAAATATAAAGACATTGGATCCTAGATCTAATTTTATCAAGAAAATAATGGATCCAATTTTCTCAAAATGCTAGATCAATTTTTCTAAAGACAATGTTGGATCTGATTTTCTCAAAAAATTGGATCCATTTGTCACGACTCATCCCCCGGGGCCCCTGCTGTGACTACCCCAAGCCCGCCTTCTATAGGATAGGGGTTGACGACTAGCACCGGAAAGGTGTATCCCTAAAACGAAAAGGAATTGCCTTTAAACTTGTACAAACACACAACCCAAGAACACAATAATATGTAACTACAAAGTAAAACTTCAGTAGTAAAAGTGTGTACTGAAAGTAAAGGGGTTGGAATACATGCCCAACTAAAAGATACAACTACAACAAAAAATAGCTCCTGGAATCATTCACCAAGGTTCCTACCTGAAGGGTAGGTACAACTCATCTCCACAGCTCTCCACGTCGACTGTCACCACTGTCCACAGTCAGGTCCTAACTCCCCGAACCTCAATGAAGGCTGCCCGTCTTCTGCACAAGACACAACAAGGTGCGGGCGAAGCTAGTGCAGGGGAGAGTATAAAAATACCCAGTAGAGACCCCGAGACCCCCGAAGGTCTCTTATAATTCCAAAAAGGAAAACCAAAAAGGATGATATCAATCAAAAAGCCCAAAGAAAAAGTCTCAGCTCAAACCAGGTATACAAATTAGAGATCAGGAATAAAGATGATTAGTCTTCAGCAATATCATTTTATTTCATTAGGAAGTTCCACAACTAAACCATGAAGAAGTTGTTCTATTGTCAATCCACATAGGGTCATATTTCACTGATCCATGATGGGCCGCTCTAAGATTGGTCCTCATTGGGTCGTGCACTGCTGATCCACACAGGGTCTCTAGAATGATGATCAACATAGGGTTACTATATTGTTGATCCACACAGGGTCACTAGATGCTGATCCACACAGGGTCACTATGATGCTGATCTACACAGGGTCACTATGATACTGATCCACATAGGGTCCCTTTGATGCTGATCCACACAGGGTCTCTAGATGCTGATCCACACAGGGTCGCTATGATGCTGATCCACACAGGGTCGCTACTCAGATGACATCCAACCACAGTATTCCCCACTCCTGGTGCAATTAAGTTTCGTAGTATCTGATCCTCTAGACATTGGTTGTGCTCAATTTCTATGAAGATCTATAAAGGAGTAACCCAAAGGAACACCATGTCGTAAGGGTTTATATGCAACAGACGATGCATCAACCAGATGCCCGGTCTGTGAGTTATAGGCATTTTAGTGTCGAGGGCCCGATTAGATTCGGGTATGATCCAACCTGGTCGTACTACAAAATTATCCAAAATACAAGTGGAGTATCTAAAAAGGACCATATCGCTTCAAGGATCCCAGTTCCATAGATGGTTTGTCAAAAGGATGTCTTGTTCGTAAGATACAACTCTTTAAGCGAAATTGGGCCCGAAAGGGGTCCGGTCCGACCCAACCCAAACCGACCTGACCAGGTTCAGGTCGAACCGACCTAGTCCGGGTCCGACCCGGCCCAGACCGAATTGGCCTAGGGTGGGATCGGCCTGCTGGGCCGCAGTGGCCTAGCCGCCGGCTAGCGTGACCCACGTGAGGGTCACGCAGTCCACCTACCAAACAGATCAAAGAGTCGTTCGGCTCTTAACTGGCGGTGTAAGGTGGAACCACCTAGCTATTTGTGGGACCCATAGGGAGCAGGTCCCCTACCTTTGTTGTGGATTCAAAACCGTGACCTGCCTCACCGCAACGCTTGATGGTGCGCTGCCTCCCGCCTCCATGGCCAGCCGAGAGCCAGACGCCTGTCTGTACACTGCGGTGCTGAGCGGCACTGCCCTCTTCTACGACCGTCGAATTCCAGCTGCCGCCATCAACTCCAGAACCGGTCACCGGTGCCGCACTGGCAGAACCTCCACGGGCCACCGAGTGAGTTCCGGTAGTCTGTTTTTCCTTCCACTTGTGCCTACGGGCCTCCCAGGATGCCTCCGTTGCTACATGCCTCCCAGTTTCATGGTTCTGACAAGTTGAAAATTCTTCCCCCAAAGAATGCGACAGGAAAGAAGAGGTTGAGGTTCTAGGCATTTTTTTGTTTGACCCATTCCCTCCACGTTAGCATCATATCAAGTGGAGATAAATAAAACATCACATATTTATGATAAACCCCATTCAATATTTTCCAGCAATAACTTCCTGGAGTTTCATACGAATCGTGGATCAACTCGTTTTGGTTGATCCATGTTCATCATGTTTTTCAAGAATGAGAAATTTAATTAAGAGATTACTTGAATTTAATAAGAACCCTACCTCTAGATTCATTGGAGACGTTGTGGTGGTGGAAGAAGATTCCGCATTTAATGAAGCCGTTGGAGTTCGTCGATCCCAGTTCGTTTCCACCCAAGCCTCCATCCTTCGTCGGTGGAAGGTGTCACAATACTTCGCTATAGGTTCCTCACAACCATCCCAAAATCCCATGCCTGAGCTTCAATTAAATAGACTAAATAATCAACCGAGTTACCTAACATTAATGCAGTATATTTATAAACTGTATTTAATGTTTCAACATTGTGGTTATAAAAACCAAGAGTCAAGACATTAAATGGCTTGACAACTCAGTGGTCCCGCCATACTGCTCAACTGCTGGAGAGAAAATAAAATAACATTTTCATGTTATTTTATTATTCTTTTAAAAGTATGAATAACTATCTTTTTCTCCCGACCCACTGATGTCGAAGTGAAGCTTCCCTTAAGCGAATACATATTCCATGGATTCAACTGTGTTCTCAAATTTCAATTCCGAGCACCAGTTTAAAAGTTAGAAAACACTGCCCTCACATTTACTGAACGTACCTAAAAAAAGTCTAAAATTCCGTTCTGGGCACACTAGGCCTCGGAATCATGCGTCGTCAATTATTACAGACTCGTAATAATCCCAAATAATTTAAAAAAATTATATTGAATTTTCGGGTCTTTAAATTCTCCCCACCTTAGGGATTTTCGTCCCAAAAAGCTACAACAAAACTAGGGAAAAAAATGGGGGTACTGAGCATGTATCTGAGCCTCCCGATCCCATGTGCTCTCCTAGAGAGTCCTGTTCTGATAATGAACTCGCACAAGAGGAATCGATCTCCCATGAAGGACCCACTCCTATCGATCCTCTATCTCCACTAGAAAATTTGCAAATGTCTCCCCATCATCGATTTCCATCTCGCCCCAGTCGATGGCGTGCAATGGATCATGCACGTATCTCCTCATCAGGGACACATGGAAAACATTATGCACCCAGTGCATCTATGGGGGAAGAGCTAGACGGTATGCCACCTCGCCTACTCTACAGAGGATCTAGAAGGGTTTGATGAACCTCAGAGATAGCTTGTCGCCATGACCAAACCTCTATAATCCTCATTGGGGTAAGACCCATAGGAATACATGGTCTCCCTCCTCAAAATACAAGGGTCTCTGTCTTCTATCGACATAAGACTTCTGTCAGCTTTGTGAAGTCTTCATACTCTCCTGGATGATCAGCACCTTCCTCCGTGGTAGCCTGTACCAACTCTGGACCCATAAGTGCTGACTCCCCTGGTTCTGTCAAGTATAGTGGTGATCTGCAAGGTCGCCCATATCATGCCTCAAACAGATCCGTGCCGATAGTGGAGTGATAACTGTTGTTGTAAGCGAACTCCACCAGTAGTAGGTGGTCCTCCCAATTATGGCCAAAATCAAGGACACAAGCACGAAGAATGTCCTCAAGTGTCTGAATGGTCCGCTCCATATAACCATCTGTTTGAGGATAAAAGGCAGTGATCAAGCATAGCTAAGTCCCAAATGACTCCTGTAAACCCTCCCAAAAATGGGATGTAAAACGAGAGTCATGATCTGAGATTATCGTCGATGGAACCCCGTGAAGTCATATAATCTTCTATACATAGAGACGTCCCAATATATCTACTGATCCCTACTCTCAGATGGGTAGGAATTGGTCCGACTTGGTGAGTTGGTCAACGATCACCCAGATTGAATCATGGACCCTGGACGTACGTGGTAGACCTATCACGAAGTCCACGAAGATACCATCCCACTTCCACTCTAGTACCTCAAGTGGCTATGCTAAGACCACTGGTACCTGATGCTCAGCCTTCACTTGCTGACAAGTGAGGCATCGAGATACAAACTCTGCCACTACTTTCATCATTCATGGCCACCAGTACTAACGCCAGAGGTCCTAGTACATCTTTTCCACTCTAGGATGTACCGCTAAAGGGGATATGTGGAACTACCTCAACACCTCTTATCGTAGTATCACTGGTACCATGGTGCGTCCTCTGAAGAGAACGACATAATCCCCACCTTCTGAAAATCCATCAGGATCCTGTCCTGAGGATATCTAAGCATGTTGGGCCTTGTATTTTATTTCCCCAAGATATATTTCCCTGACTCGCTAAAGGAGTGGGGGAGTAATCATCATAGACTGGAGATAAGCTGCTCCATCTCTATCTACAAAGGATATCTGCAATATGACCAACTGATATGTCGCCTCACTCAACAACTATAGACCAGACATCTTGCTGAGTGCGTTTGCTACTACGTTCCCCTTCCCAAGAGTGTAGACTATCTCAAAGTCATAGTCCTGGAGGAACTACAACCATCACTATTGTCTCAGGTTTAGGTCCTTCTGTGAGAATATATACATGAGACCTTGTGATCAGAGTAAACAGTAAACCATTCACCCATCATGTATTTCTGCCACATCTTCAACATAAAGACCACTATTGATAACTCTAGGTCATGGGTAGCGTAGTTCTACTTGTGCTATCTCATATACCATGATCCTTAAGTGATCACTACTTGATCCTTCATCAAGACACAACCTAGTGCAGTCCTTGATGCATCACAATAGACTACATACCCAACGACCTCTTCTGGTAGCCTCAAGAAGGGTGCACTCATAAATCTCTACCTTAGATCCTAAAAACTCCACTGGCACTTATCCATCCACAAGAAAGGATGACCCTTCTTTGTCAAAGCTGAAAATGGTTCTGCTACCCTGGATAAGTTAGGTACGAACCTCCGATAGTATCCATCCAATCCCAAGAAACTCTGCACTTTAGTCACACTCCTGGGTGGTTCCCAAGAAAGTATTGCCTCTATCTTCACTAGATCCACTAAAAATCCAACATCCAAGATAACGTGCCCCAGGATGTGGACTTCCTGTATCTAGAACTAGCGCTTCAAGAGCTTACCATAATGTTGGTGCTCTTGGAGTGTATCCAGAACTATCTGTAGGTGCGCATTGTGCTCCTCCTCTGACTCCAAGTATATCAAGATGTCATCAATGAATACCACTACGAAGTGATCGAGGTATGGATAGAATATCTTGTTCATGAGCCCCATGAATAATTTTGGAGCATTGGTTACACCGAAGGGAATAACCAAAAACTCATAATGGCTATACCGACACCTGAAGGCTGCCTTTGGTACGTCCTCACCCCATACCTTGTGCTGGTGATAGCCTGATCTAAGGTCTCTCTTTGAAAACCATCAAACTGCCTTCAGCTGGTTGAAGGGGTTATCAATCCTCAGGAGTGGATACTTGTTCTTCACGATCACCTAGTTTAGGCACTGATAGTCCACACAAAGTCTCAGACTCCCATCTGCCTTCTTGGCGAACAAAATCAGTGATGCCCATGGAGAAACACTGGGCCTTATGAGCCCCTTCCCCTGCAAGTCCTCCAACTGTACCCGAAAATCATGAAGCTCTGCGGTAGCCATCCGATATGATGATGTAGATATAGGTGTTGTCCCAAGGTATAGATCGATATAGAAGTATACGTCTCTGTGAGGAGGTAGTCCCGAAACATCATCAAGAAATACATCAGCATACTGGTCCACCACTACAGGATAACTTGGACTCCTCACGTCAACATCTCTGAGGCTAAGGCTAGCCAAATGATGACTGGTTGGCGCACCCTCCTCCAAGTAAGTTCATCCTATTCTTCAAAGGTTCCCTTCTCACTAGTGAAGGAAAATCTGGTCCCATCCTCGTGGACACACTACACTTTGCGCCTAAAATAGTCGATCTGAGCATGGATTGTGGATAGCCAGTCCATACCCAAGATGACGTCGTAAGGCCTCGATGCTACTACTAGAAGATCCCAGTCGAAGCTCTCGCATCCTAGAGTGAGATTACACTACCTGCACCAGTGTTTAATCATAGAATATTTTCCCATAGGAGTCTCTAATATCAAGGATCGAGCCAACGAATCCATCAGAATATCTAAGCTCCGAATGAGTGCCATGGAAATAAAAGAGTGACTGGAACATATGTCTATAAGAACTGTAGATAGGGTGGAATAGACACAGATCGTACCTCTATTCAACTCTGGAGCACCATGGTCATAGGCCTCTGCCACCTGAAGCTGAGCTCTCCCCTGTCCACCTACTCCCTGTGGTCGGGGTGGACCACCTAGGTGTGGTGGTGGTAGAACCTAAAACCGTTGTCCACCTGCTACTGCACAACCTACTCCTCTACCACGTCTGCCTCCCTATAGACCCCCTTACTCGAACCTCGGCCACTACCTCGACGATCCTTCAATCATATATTGATCATCGGTATAGTGAGTCAGGCAGTCATGAGCCATGTGGACCTGCCCACCACATGTGAAGCACAGTCTATTTCCTAACTGACCCCCTCTACCTCGTGAGTTCCACACCTCCGACCCTGCATCCTAGGGTCGTCCAATAGAGGGTCTAGCCTTCTTGGACCTCTACATCATCTTCTTACTACTTGGTGAATATGACTCAACTACCTTTCATCCGGTGGTGTCTCTCACCGTCGGTGCCTTCTCAGCTAATAAGTTCTCCACCAATATTTCTCACTCGATCACTCCAACCTACGTCGGGATATTGAGCGATATAATCGACACTCTAATATCCCGCCGGAGACCCTGCTCAAAGGTCTGGGCCTTCAAGAAAGGGTCCCGTACCATGTCGGTGGAGTAGCACGAGAGGTCAGTGAATATCGCCGAGTACTGGGCCACTGATAGGCTACCCTGCGGTAAGTGCAACATCTCCTGGATACGCACTGAGCGTAAAGTTACTGGTACAAAATCTGCCCTAAAGAGGGTCTCGAAGTCCAACTAGGTGCGTGTCACCTCCTCATGCATCTGGAGTTTCAGACTCCACCATCTCCTTGTTGTGCCCTAGAAAAAGCTAGCAGCTAGGATCACCATCTGCTCTGCTGGTGTCCCAACTAGGCAGAAAACTTTTTCCACAACCTCTGGCCAGTCCTCAGCTGCATGGGGATCTATCTCACCTTGAAACCTTATAGGCCTCTACCATTTAAACTCATGCAATGTGCTTAGTTGGAATGAACCATCCGCTAGTGGGGTTGGTATAAACTGCTACTGTGGTACTACTGGTACACCACCCGAATGTGCCAACACAGTAAGAGGGACCTGCACCGAAGCCTTATCGCTCGGTGGGCCATCATTGTGAACTCTCTCAGGAATCCTGGTTGGTTGTCTATATAGAGGCATCCTAAAAAGATACAGGTACGCCACATTAAATAATTTATACCTAGTAACCTGACTCAAAAGAGATCAAAAGTAAAATATTTCCAAAACACATGCAATCAGTGTTTTCGTGCACCGAGTCAGATATCAAAATTCAGGGTCCTGGTGTATGGATACATCGACCTCCACACCAACACTGGATTCCCTGAAATTAAAACCACACTCAAAACACTTAACACTATTGCTCCATTGGAAATATCAGAGTCTTAGTTCTTCAGTAGAACTGACTCATCTGATACCACTTTGTCACGACCTGTCCCCTGGGGCCTGTGTCGTGACTACCCCAAGCTCGCCTTCCATAGGCCATGTGTTGGCGACTATCACCAAAAGGCATATCCCTAAAATGGGAATGCATTACCTTTAAACATGTACAAATACACAATCCAAGAACACAACAAGATGCAACCACAAAGTAAAACTACAGTAGTAAAAGTGTGTACTGAAAGTTAAAGGGACAAAATACAAGCCCAACTGAAAGATACAACAACAAAAAAGAATCATCCACCATGGTTCATACCTGAAGGGTAGGTACAACTTGTCTCAATGGATCTCCATGTCGATTGTCACTGCCATCCACCATCAGGTCCCAGCTCCCCGAGTCTCAATCAAGGCTACCCGTCATCTGCACAAGACACAACAAGGTGCGGGCGAAGCCCATGCAGGGGTGATTATAACAATACCCATTAGGGACCCTGAGTCCCCCAAAGGTCTCTTAGAATTCCACAAAGGAAAACTAAAAAATAATTATCTCAATCACAAAGCACAATGAAAAATACTCAACTCAAATCAGGTATACAACTCAGAGACCAAGAATAAAGATGACTAGTATTAAGCTATATCATTTTATTCCATTAGGAAGTTCCAAAAATGAACCATGAATATGTTATTCCATTGTCAATATACACAGGTTCGTATGTCACTGATCCACGACAGGCCACTCCAAGGAGGTCCTTGTCGGGTCGTGCACTGCTGATCCACACAGGGTCGTTGGAATGCTGATCCACACAGGGTTGCTATAATGTTGATACACACAGGGTCACTAGATGTTAATCCACATAGGGTCTCTATGATACTGATCCACACATGGTCACTGTGATTTTGATCCACACATGGTCGCTATATGCCGATCCACACAAGGTCGCTATGATGTTGATCCACACAGGGTCGCTACTCAGATGACATCCAGACACAGGATTCCCCGCAACTGGTGTGATTGAGTTCTGTAGTATCTGATCCTCTGGACATCAGTTGTGCCACAAATACTACGAAGATCTATGAAGGAGTAACCCAAAGGATCACCATGTCGTATGGGTTCTTACGCAATAGACGACGTGTTAATCGGAAACCCGGTCTGTGAGTTATAGGCATTTTAGTTCCAAGGGCCTGGTTGTATTCGGGTACGATCCAACCCAGCTGTACTCCAACTTTCTCCAAAATCCAAGTGGAGTATCTCAAAATGACCATCTCACTCTAAGGATCCCAGTGACTTATATGGTTCATCAAACGAACATTTGGTTCGCAAGATACAGCTCTTTAAGAAAAACTGGGCCCGAAAGGGGTCCGGTCCGACCTGGGCAGACCCGGCCTGGAACGACCCAACCTGGTTCAGGTCGACCCAACCTAGTCCGGGTCCAACCCATCCTGGCCTGAACCTGCCCGGGCTAGGCCATGGCGGGTTCAGTCTGCTGGGCCACGGATCGGCCCGACCCACCCAGGCTGGGCTGGGCCACGGTGGCTCGGCCCGCCAGCTGGCATGACTCGCACGAGGGTCACACGGTCCGCCTCCTGAATGACTCAAAGAGATGTTCATCTCTTAATTGGTGGAATCTCCTGGCTTTCCGTGGAATCCGCAGGGAGTGGGTCCCCTGCCGTCGCTGCGGCTTCGAAGCTGCAACCTTCCTCATCGTGGCGCGCGACGGCACACCCCCTCCTCCTCTGTGGCCGGCTGAGAGGCGGCCACCTATCCATCCTCCACAGCGCTGAGTGGTGCTGCCCTCATCTGTGGTCGGTGAGCACCGACTGCCGCCATCACTGGTTTCTAGTGCCGCCACACTAGTGTCGCGCTGACAGAACCTCTGTGGGCCACCGGGTGAGCTTCAATTGTCTGGTTTGCCTTCCGCTCATGCCTACGAGCCTCCCGGGATGCCGCTGTCACTGCGTGACTCCCGGTTTCAAGGTTCTGACGAGTTGAAAATTTGTCCCTTGAAGAATACGACAAGAACGAAGTGGAAGAGGGTCCAGGACTTGTTCGTTTGGCCTACACCCTCTGCGTTAGCATCATATCAAGAAGAGATAAATAAAACACCACATAATTATGATAAACCCCATCCAATATTTTCCCACAACAACTTCCAATAGTTTCATACGAATCGAAAATCAACTCATTTTGGTTGATCCATGTTGGTCATGTTTTTCAAGAATGAGAAATTGAATCAAGATATTACTTGAATTTAATAACAACCCCTACCTCGAGATTCATTGGAGATGTCAGGGTGGTGGAAGAAGATTCCATGTTTGATGAAGCCACCGATGTTCGTCGATCCTAGTTTGTTGCCTCCCAAGCCTTCGTCCTTTATTGGTGGAAGGTGTCATGATACTTTTCCAGAGGTTCCTCACAGCCATCCCAAAATCCCATGCCCGATCTTCAATTAAATAGACAGAAGAGTCAACCGAGTTACACAACATTAATGCGGTCTATTTATGAACCGAATTTAATGTTTCAACATTGTGGTTACAAAAAACAAGAGTCAAGCCATTAAATGGATTGACAACTCAGTGGTCCTGCCATGCCGCTCAACCGTTGGAGAGAAAATAAAATAACATTTTCATGTTATTTTATTACATTTTTAAATGTCTGAAAAGCTATATTTTTCTCCTGACCCACTGCGGTCGAAGTGAAGTCTCCCTTAATTAAATCCCAGTGCTGAAGATTCAACAGTGTCCTCATATTTCAATTTTGAGCACCGGTTCAAAATTTAGAAAATGACACCCTCACGTTTACAGAACGTACCTAAAAAAAGTTCAAAATTCTATTCTGAGCACACCGGGCCTTGGAATCACGCGCCGTCAATTATCACAGGCTCATAATAATCCCAAATAATTTTAAAAAAAATTATATGAAATTTTTGGGTCTTTACACCATTTCTATAAAGACAATACTTGATCCTATTTTCTCAAAAAACGAGATCCATTTTTCTGAAGACAATACCAGATCCAATTTTCTCAAAAAACATGATCTTTTTTTTTGAAAACAATGCTGGATCTGATTTTATGAGTATGCTGGATCCGATTTTCTAAATAATTTGGATTCAATTTTCTCATAACTATCTGTAAAACTCAAACTCTGATAGCATGCTCAATATAATTCTTATTCAATCAGATGGGAACTTTCAATTTGATTTCTCCATAACTCCACCTTTTATGTGTATGTAGAAAGTTTCAAATGAAAAAATGATCTGAGCAAGTATTTATAAGAAACCTAGAAAAAAGTAGGAAACTAGAAAACATTCCCCACTTCATCAAATTATAAAGCTCTACAAATCCCTCACATTTAAAACATCAACTTTTACTTCTTCAAACCTTCTTATATTTCTCTGAGATTTATGAAAAATTGAATTTCAAGTCTGACCTCCTTAACTTATGGAATTTTATTTTTTAGTGAATCTTATTTTTGTATCATTCTAAATGAATCCAATTTCTTTTTTGAATCTTATTTATGGTTCTTTTCTATGAATCTGATTTATTATTCTTTTTAGTGAATCCAATTTCTTTTTTTTAGTAAATCTGTTTTTTGTTTTTTAGTGAATCAAATTTCTATTTTTCAGTGAATCTTGTTTCTATTTTTCAGAGAATCCAATTTCTTAAAACCTATCCACTATTTCTTAAAAAGATTTTATCATGAATGTTTTCATGATTTGTGAGAAATTCTTGATTAGAAAATAATCGTCTGATTTTATTTAGAGAGTATGAAAACTTTCTAAATCTTGAATCCACTTTCTTCAAAAAACTTCTTCAACAAAAAAATGAATTCTTCAACCAATAACTTCTATCTAAAAAACTTCTTTCTTTCTAACTTAGAAACTTAATTCTTATCTGATTACAGAAAAGACAAACTTCCAACAACCAATAAATTCTATATCTGATTCTTTTTAATCTGATTATCTGAATCTGATGTAGATGAATCCGATTCTTGAATATCAAAAACACTCTTATACAAAAAGTTTAGTTTTCAACAAATACAAAACATTGTTAAAACAAAACACCATGAAGTTTTTTCATCCTCTATTATAAATGAAGTTTATTTTTTAAAAAATAATTTGTAAAAGTGTCAAAATTTAGTTTTAAAACAAGTACGCCACTAAAAGGTGGTAAAAATTCCTTTAAAAAATATATCCTTTTAATGTGTAACATCGTATTCATTCTTTTATTATTCCTATAAAATCATTTAGATGAATGTAAAAACATTTGATTAAATATATAATATATAAATTTCATTAATACTATTAATTCCCACTGAATTAATGTCTAGGTTATAATGATCATTTTAAAATAATGATATTTAATTGTATATCATTGTTTGTTTAAGCTTGGTGTTGTGTGTAACCGATACTATCAAATAAATGAAATTTAAAAATAGATATACCATAAAATCATGGGGTGTTACATTCTCCCCTCTTTTAATAGATTATGTCCTCTTAATTTTAAATTGCACTTTGAAAATAAAATGTTGATACTTAAAAATTCATTTAAGAGAAACCCACATCAGTAATAGGGTTAATAAAATATCCTTTTAATAACAGGGAAAGGGAAAAGAGAAGGTCATAAAAAAACTGGGATTTCAGTTAGGAGATCATTAGTGGAAAGTGATAACATGGACATAGAAGAGAAATCTAACTATCATGTTCTGATAGAGAGTGATAGAGAACTTGTTCATTAGAAAGTTAACCATTACAAAACCCAAAAGCTATGATCGGTTAAAAAACCATTGATTTCTTATAAAGAAGAGTAAATAGATAACATTTTTGTTCTAAAATCCTTTTCCTATAGTTGAGGTAATATTTTACTATCTATAAAATAACTTGAGAAAATAATCTGACTTTATTACTTTCCATGTCACAAGAATATTCTCATACTTTGGTTGTGATATGATAAATTTCTACTTCATCTATTACATCCAGAAATGAATATTCATGATGGATTTTTCAAACCTAAATCACTTTTAATGAATCATATGATCCTTAAGTTATTTCCTCAAACTTAAAATGTTTACTGAAACCAATAAGGTTAGCATATGTTATCAATGAACAATAATTTCAAATGTTTAACTTGATCTACTCCAAAAGTAGTTAATATTAAGACTCATCTAAAACATGTTTGTCCATGTTCAATGGCCAAAATTTAGAAGGAAGGTCCCTAAATTTTCAAAATCAAATTAACATTAGATTCTACAAATAATGTATCTCCTAATCCAATATACCAAATATATGAATACCATGATCACCTTAAAACCTTAATGAAAACATGCATACTTCCAAATATATAATGAAAACATGCACACTTACAAATTCGTAATGAAGAAGTACTACAATACAATACTTATATATATCATGATTCTTATAACCAAATAATTGTAATCTTAAATCCAAACACAAGAATATTAATCCTTACTCTTCATATATGGTATTATTTTAAGCTTGAATACAATCCCTTTTCTTCTTCTAAGATATAATCCCTTGATTCTTGGGACATTCATTTGTGCAGTGCCCCATATCTTTACAGTTGAAGAATTTTACATTGGAAAACATTTTCTTACCCTTTCAATTATTTCACACTCTAAGTATTGAATTCCATTCCCAAAACATGGAATTTTTTCACATACAAAGTATTTTTATTAAGATCACTAAACATAGAAAATTTTAATCAAAATCAACTCATTCATTCATCTAAGTCTTCAGTGTTGGCATCTCTCATGAAGAGCATGGGAACAAGAATGCTAGTGGAACATCATGGTATCCACCAAATCTGCTATGTCCTATTTTCAAATGCAACTTATGTAGTTATTATGGACATGGTTAGGAAATTGATAAGTATATACAAATGGTTTATTTTCAATATCAAACTTTTGAGCATCCACATGAACCTGACCTTTATAAAATAATCTTATTACACCATCCTCAAAGGTCTCAAAATTATCTTTAATACTTCCAAAGATATAAAAATTTAAAATTTGATACATGTAAGATGCTTGAAAGTCACCCTATTCTACAACTCCTTCGAGATTAATGAGAGCTTCGTATGGTTTAGTTAGGGAGAAGAATTCAAAAATATATACCTTCCTTTCCTAGAATAGTAGGAAAGCTGAGAATATAGGGTTTGTTCGTATACAAACCATGATCCTCAAAATAAATGTTGAATAGTAGAGGTGTGATATTACTCATACAATTTCTTCCAAGTAGGTTGGATATTGATAATGCATTTGAAATCATAAGATCATGATTGTAGGATTATCCATGAAATTAAATCCTCTAAAAGAGAGAGAATATTTTTTCATGATCTTTCTCCTTCTATTTCGAGGCTATTCCTAAATGGAAAATAAAATGTAAGGAATAAAGGTTTTACTAAATTTCATTAACAAAAAATCCTTTTGGGCGCGATTACTAAACAATGGCATATATTGGATTCACTCATAAAATCATGAATCATATTGTATAATTTCGAACAAGAAAAACACTTAAAATAAATTAAAAAATTATGAAGAGATAATATCAAGATCATAAACATGGTTTCTTTGGGGACACATTTAATTTTAAATCCTTCATAATGGGTTTTAAAGAGAATGTGAATTATCCTAATAATATCCCATGGGAGTGTCAAACCAGGTGCACAATAAGGCCTGTTATCGTGTACCAGGTTATGCCAAGTCAGGCCCAACACACCTTGTTAGAGTTATTACCCCTAGGTATATATATACTAGAACCACATCCACTTGTAGTATCTAGACATGGATGTATTGTTATGAATAACCACATAATCTATACCTTACCAAAATTCTAGGATGTTATTCTATGCTTATCCTCAAATTATATCTTATTTTTATGTTCCCTAAAATATATTTTCTAAATCTAGTTCCCATGGTTTCTACTAAACTTTCCATGATACCAACTGTGACAACCCCAAACCCTAATAGCCCAGATTAAATGGTTGTTTTTTTATAATTGAATAGATG